>OX454421.1:61396201-61838201 GCA_949715475.1 Microchrysa polita | reverse complement strand
TATATAATTTTATAGTTAATTTATTTTATAGCAAAAAAAAAAATATTAAAGTAAAATAAATTTCATATCCTGTATTTTATATATATAAAGAAAATGTTATCACAATTATTACACATCCCCTATCCTAATTTGCTTTTGTTTTAGCTATATAAATCCGTGTCAACACATACAATATATACATATATAGAGAATATATTTATATAATTACATACATAAATTTTTTTTTCTTTAAACTAGCAAATAACATATAAAAATCCTTCCTTTTGTTAGACTTAATTTTAATTTTCTGGTGCATTTTGTTTTTGTCTTTGAAATATTTTTAATTACCATAAATTTAAAAACCCTAACAAAATTCGCAAGATAGATAAAATCTAATTTTTTTTTCAATGTTTATATCAAATTCCCGTTAATTAAAATAATTGAAAACAATTTTAACGAACGTTTCAGAACGTTAGAGAAACGAAATCCGTTTTCGTCGGTATTTATTTAATTTATTGAACTCAATCATAGCTTGATTTTTTGTTTATAATTGCAACTATATCTAGGGAAAAATTCAAAAAGCGGAATAATACCGTCAGTTTTTCCCTTCTTTTCTACCATTGAAATAAGATCTGTTTCAGTTTGATGTGTTAATTGTCTTTTGTTTTTAATCTCTCATTTTTTCGAGTTTAAGGTAATGTTTGTTTTATGTAGTTTTAATTTTGTGTTTTCATTAAATTTTTAAATTATATAAGATAAATAAAGAACCCAAAAAAAAACTTATAATTACATATATAATTTCTGTATATAGAACAAGTTTTTTTTTTGTGTGGTTCATCTAGATTTAAAATGAATTTTGTATAGAAAAGCATAAAATGTCGAGTAGCATTAAGTTTATACTCGCTTAAATTTTGGCGTTAGTTTTTAAGGGCAAATCCGAATTTGCAAGCGAATTATGTAAAATGTTTGAATACTATAAGCAAGAAAAGATGAAGAGACAAAAATTGTCAAAATAGAGATTTCGTAATACATACTAGAAAACAACTCAAAGTTGTTTGACATAAAGTTTTGGTAAAATTAAGAGAATTGTTTTCATTTTTTTTGCTATTTTCTGTTTTTGTTTGTTATAAATCTAATGTGTAAGGACTTACTTGAATAAGAATGCGTTTTATACTTTTATACCGAAAATTTTTATACGTTATTACATTACAAATAAAAATGAATAAAAACCAAAAATCCCAAATCTAGTTTCGATTCATACACACAAAAAAAAAAGAAAATACCGTTATCTCAAAAGGACACAAAATTAGAAAAAAAAACCAAATATGATCGTGCATAATCGAACTGAATTGGACAAAAAAAAAGTTTAAAAGTTAAAGTACATGCCGCCAATTGAATAAAATGTTTTTGAATACGTATTGCGCAACGAGGAAGTGTTTGAAAAAAAGCATACTTTTGCCATTTGCCAAAACGTGAAGAGTTTTGGTAACGGGTTTATAACATATGGAAGTAAATTGACATAGATAAAACATTTGTGACGTACTATCACGTTACGTAATTACATCACAACATCAATCGGCCAATGAGTTTTGATGATGGTAGACGTCATTTTACTTTCGTACGTCCGAACCCAGTTGTTTGTTAGGATTATGATGACGCGAAGAGACATGTTTTGTATATACATACAAAACAACAAGAAAGAAGGATTTTTTTTTATAAAATAAGACTAATGAATGACATTGAATTAAGTGAAAAATTAAATTTTTTAGAAATATAAGCTGAGGTTAAGACCATTTTTTACATATTCTATAAATTAAGCAGAATTATTGAAATAACTTATTATATCTAAGGTCAGCCCATGTGTTTTTTTTTAGATTACAATCTTTATTTCCGCGTCAGCTTCTTTGTTTTCCGCTTCCATATATCTATCGTATCAATATATGTATGTATAAAGAAAATCTTGCTCTAGAACTCAGGACACATAAGAGACGATTCAACAACATCTAGTAAATTTTATTTTCTGGAAAAGAAGAAAAAAAGTCGGGGAAATTCATATTTTTCCAAATGCTTTCATGTAGTTTTCACGCAGTAGAAAGAATCTTATCCGCAGTGACACACACACACAGCCAATGAAATAACCCAGGCGCGCACAGAGGATTTACGGGGCCCGGGGCATATAAATAAAAGTGGCCCCTTTGAGAAAAAGAACATTTGTCCTTGGAAACTCTATAAATGTTGTTCCTACTACAGGATGCCAGGATGCTGGTTCCTGAGAGAGCGGCATTAGGGTAGATAGATAGGGCGCTCGTTTTCGAATCATAGGTTCGCGGGATCGAATCTCATTGTAGGCGCAGGTAATTTGCTTAAATGCTTAAACATCACTAACACCTATAGAGGTCAATGCTGCGCTGCGTGAGCACTTTTATAAAAAAAAACAATTGATGAAATCATTAATTTATTAAACGTTACAACAAGAACGCTATTCTCAATGTAAGAATGCAAAGAGTCAAAGTAGCTCTTAGCAAAGTTATTTTAAGTACGATGTTCTTAATTTTAGTAGAAAAGCTGTAACGTCAAAATCATGTTTCAAAATATGTACTTGGTTTAAGATCGATCCACACTTTTTAGTCATCAGTCGCAGTCACAGTAATTTCTCATACAAATTGACAGATTGTCAGTCAATCAATTAACTTGTATGGAAAGTGACTGTGACTGATGACTGAAAAGTGTGGATCGACCTTTAAGAGTGTTTTCGAATGATTTCACTCTACTTTTTTTCTCAGTGTAGGGGGCCCACTCAAGAAGTTGGCGGGAGGGCCCTGCTGATGCCATTGCAAAAATCGAAATTCTTGTCTCTTCATAAACGTTACTAAGACCGACTGTGCACTGATCCATAGGAGAACAAAAGTCTAAAACCAAACCAGTAGGAAACGTTGAGAAATTTTGCTAGTTTGAGAGCATAGTTACAGATAAGACTACAATGAGTTAACAACAATCAGAGAGAGACTTGAATAAATATAAGTTTATGAAAACTAAATAAGAAATAGTCATTTAAAGGGGATCCATCGTTTTCAGTTTCTTGGTTAACACTTTCTCTATAAAACACACATAGTTCGAGGACACTCAGATTTTAAGAGAATACCGATTAATTAGATAAATTTCGGCAGAGTGTGATCTCAACACCTAAAATATATCAAGATCAGTGCCAATTTTAGATTTAGAAATTTTAATTGAAAAAAGTAGGAGGAGGGAAATCCTAAAAGGTCCTAGAAATGCTTTGAATAACGCAAAACAAGATAAATAGAGATTTAAATAATATTTATCTGACATCAATTCGTGTAATAATTTTTTAGACGTCTGTCCCTGCGGGGCCCTCTCCAACGCGGGGCCCGGGGCAAATTGCCCCCTTTGCCCCACCCTCTGTGCGCGCCTGAAATAACCTCTAACTTGCAGTTGAAACGTAAGAAAAAATATGGCAAAAATATGTAGAAGTCTCTTAAATCTTTTTGATGTTAAATAGTGAAATTAAATCTATATATATATAAATAACGACTATAAATAGCTATATGAAACTCTATATTACTAAACATATTACTATTACTGTAGGTACCTTTTTCTCATAGTCTCTTTTTTCACTTGTGTGTTTCTAGAATATATGCATTTTGTGTAAAATATGTTATTTCATTCCGTGCGAGGAGAAGTAAATAGTATTATTATTTCTGTACACTATTCAATTGTGCAGCAGTCACAAGAAAAGAAAATATGTTCTTGCAATTGTGTCGCAATTTTTTTACTATCTATTATTATTTAAAAAACTTTCTACGAATAAATTGTTTCAAACATATTAATAAAAAAAAAACTAATTAAAAAAAATCTTTTGAAAGTCTTTTTACTCCTCAAGAAATGAAAAAGAGAAGAAATCAGAAAGTAGCCATCTCTGTTGGGTGTCGTTTTTTAATTAATTAAAAAAAAGTATTAAATTTATAAAAGAATTATATACATTTACAAAAACGACCGAGAAAGATTTTAGATGTGTATTATGCATATATATATATATAAACATAACGGTGAAGAGTATGTAAAAAAACATCTTGTATCTTGTTGTCTAGTTAATTTAACAAAACCTAAAAGAAAAGTGAGAAATCAAAGTGTAAACGTTTGGAAAGATTTTATAGAAAGTAACGGTAATTATATTGAAAAAAAAAATGAGTTGAGTTGAAAATCGCGCTGTTTGGATAACTACATATATTTGAATTTGTTTTCTACAAAACGAAGGATTGTGGTGACATTATTATGATACAGTGTACCCCATAACGAGAGAGTAACATATAAGTTGGATATGGTGGTGTTTTGTCCTGTATCGTGGAGAGGAGTATACAAAGACCTCAGATCATCTGATGACGCAATGTACAAAATTGAAACAATTTAATCGTGGAATAAAAATGACATATATATATATAAATTCTGTTTTTTTTTTAATTTTCCTTACTAGTTTTAGTGTTTTCTTTTAGTTTAAAGTTTTTGTTTTTAATTAATATCCTATCACATAGGACTATTGATTAGACACATTTAAGAAGAATAATTTTCTCTCCTATATACATTGTTCGACGAAAGAGAGGGAGATAAAGAAACAGAGGGAGACAAGAGACGTAGGTCAGCGAGTGAGAACTTATTCATGTGTGTGATGAATCTCTTTACCTCTTTCAACAACAACAAATAAATACAAAAACTTCGTTATCAGTGTGTGTATATTTATGATAGAATACATAAATATGAATAAATCAAGAATTATTATTATTAGTAGATGATAAAATATGTCTAATGTTAAGGGCAATAAAATAAACCATTTTTAAGGATATATAGAGATAAAACAAAAATACTAATTAAAAACCATATTACATTACATAAAGTCTATTTCAAAGCACATCTTTTAATGCCGAATAATTCAGAAATAGTCTCTCACGACAAAGAGACAATATAATGCATATATTACGCTAAATATATCATCCAACTTGAATGTTTTGATTTAGCTTCTATACCTACATACTTTCATTTATGTTTGTTACTACAGTAGAATATAATATAAATAAACTATATGTATGAATATGTAATCAGCTCCTCTTTAAAACGATACAAAAGTTTCTACCATACTAATACACTGACACGTAATACCAACCCATAGATAAAACAAGACAAAAACACAGATTTATATATATATCTATTATAATTATATTTAAGAAATAATGGAAAAAAGTTTTGTTTTTAATAGTTAATTTTAGTTTAATGTTATGTTATGAATTTTTTCAAATGTTTATCTGTTTATCCAATACTAAATAATAAAAAAATAAATATATCTGTGGATATCTCTCTCTCTCTCAAAACTAAATACAAATAGAGAAAAACAACTACAAAGAATTGAAGATATGCAAAAAAAAACTAAAAACTCGAATTGCTGTCGCGGGTATTGATACCGAAGTACACAAATAGACGGGATAAAAATAAAAGAGTGCAAATTATAATAATAATAAAACATAACATAATAATTGTGTTAAATTTTCAAGTATACAACCTCAACAATATTGCAATGCTACAACTAATAACCAGAAAGAATCTTGTTTAAAACGATTCTTGTACAAAACCGAAAGGAGCCAACCAATTAATAAAACTGACCGATTGGGACAATAGTTCCAATTGGGGGAAATATGAATGAATGAATATGTGGCTTCGGGAAAATATAAATAAATACATATTTTCGTCAAGCACGAAACAACAACACTGAATGCAGTATAGGCAGAAAGGTGTAGCGGCTATTTATCACAGAGAAAATAATAGCTAAGCAACGCACTCAAATCAATTCCGTCGACTCTTTGCAATAAAAGTGTTTTAATGATTTTATCATGCAGCTGATTTAAAAAAAAACTTAAAACTTGAAAATCGAACAACTAAAAATTAAAAAGAAATCGTACAAAGCTCAGTTGATATGCAAAAACTGGCAACACTCATTAAATACATTTTTATATTGTTCTTTGCGGAATAACAACGAAACACTACTATTTTAGAATGTGAATAATTTTCTCAACCTAAGTTGTTTCGTTTTTCTGCGTTTTTTTTTGAGCTCTTAAAAAACACTCAAATATGTACACGGCAGCCGAATTGAGTTTTTACTTGCTCTTTTCTTCCAATTAAAAGTTAATAAAGCGTGATCCGTTAATATCAATATGACATGAAAAGAAATAAGCATTTAAAATGACCACGTTTCTACCATGTGCTAATAATGCGCAAGTTGTGGAGGCGGTGACAATGACAATTGTTGAGTGTGTCTTTCACCTGAAACAGTAAGACGAATGAAATCGATGACTTCCCGAAACTCTACATAATTAAGCGTGAACGAGTCAAACCGGTCAAAAAGTTGCTCCACGGCCTCGCACATCATGTTTTTCAGCAATTTTGATCTTGGTAGTCCTGTACCTGTTCGATACTAAGACTCCGAAGCCAGTTTTTGGTTTCAGGCAGTTTTTTTTTTGTAACCAGTTTCTTCTGGTATCTTCTTGCGTGCTCCCTAATAGGACAATGTCCCGTTATTACCCCCACCACAATTTTTGAACAAATTATATTTTAAAAGTCGGCCGCCGATTTTGAAAATATAATTTGTTGAAAAATTGTTGTGGGGGTAATAACGGAACATTGTCCTATTAGAGAGCACGCAGAAGATACCAGAAGTAACTGGTTACAGTCGGCCGCCGATTTTGAAAACATAATTTGTTGAAAAATTGTGGGGGGGGGGGGGGGTAATAACGGGGCAGTGTCCTATTGGGGAGCACGCAAGAAGACAACGACTTGTGCAGAATGTTGTGATGACGAAGAAGAGGAATATAGTGTGCACCACTTACTTTGTCACTGTCTCGCCCTGGCCGAGAAACGGAGTCGTTTTCTGGGCTCAAGGTATTTTTACGATACTACCGATAACCTTCGAGATGTGGGCCCAATACTGCTCAATAGATATATTGCTAGCACGGGCTGGTTTCCTACCATAAGCGATTCTCTCGGTGGTATTACAATCGACCAAAATTCTGGTCTACGTGCGCTGTTTGTAGACCTGGCAGCCCTTGTACCTAACCGAATCTTCATCTTGTACATTAGTATCGTTTTTACTTGAGTTTTCAGTATCTGGCAAAAAAAAACCCGGCCAACCGGCAACAGAAACAAAAAATAAACTGAGAAGTCTGTTTTAAAAACTAGTATACAAACTCCTGAAAAAACGCTAACAAAATAAACCGATTCTAAGAACTTGAAAACTCGGTTTATGAAAAAACCGGAATTATTCGTATCGGTACTGATTTAAGACCGGTTTAAAACCGATATACCCATGTTAGAAACATACCTATATTATGCTTTTCCTTTGTTGTTGCAACTTACGTTTTGGTTTTGGTTTCAAGTTACTTGTCCGGTCTTCGAATGTTTATACATACATATGTAATAAATCAAAATCAAGGAATATGAATTTAGAAATGAAATGTGGATTTTTTTTTTAAATTTTGAATCAGGTTGAAATACTCCAACTTTATAAACATCTTTAATTTTTAACTGCCAAATTTTGAAATACCTCAAAACCCTACAAAAACAATACAATATGTATAAAACAACAGCAACAATAAAGATAAATAAAAAATTAATAAATTTCAGTGTTACAATATGCATACCATATTTATAAAAAAAAATTATGAGATCCAAAAGACCTCATAAAAATACATCCCATATCATAAATCTATAAAAATGAGATTCTAATATAAAATTCAAGTCGCAGTTTCACTGCTCAACGAAGAGTTGATGGTGTAAAATCTATTTTGATGTGAAGTAACTAGAATGGAAAAATTGAAAATGTAAAGAGAAAACCACGAATGATTTATTCAGAATAATATGTATACAACATGAACATTTATTATATACGAGAAAACATAAATTGAAGAAGAAGATAAATAAAAATGTGCAATTTTTAATGGAATGCGTACAACTATAGAGACAGACAGAGATGGTAAAGAAGTATTTAACAGAGTAAAAATATGAGAGTAAATATGAAGAAAAAATGGAAAATCTATGTAGTTTTAACTGTATATAATAAAAAAATGTATACATATACATTTATTCAAATACATACCTACATATTATATATTCATTCAACTATAAACCTCACACATATGCAAAACTAAAAAAAGCAAACATTTAAATACAGAAATATTTAGTAAAAAATACAATATTAATAAAAACAACAAAAAAAAGTAGCAAGATTAAAAAAAAAAAAATATAGATCGCTTGGATATTTATTTTACCGCAAAATACCTCAACTTAGCACGAGAAGAAAAATATAATAATCTTAAAAACATTCAATATGAAATCTAAAAAAAACAATAGTGATGCGTTCGTATAATTTTGACATGAGTTTGAGAAAGTGATGATACAACCGTACGCAAATCGATCACCGAAAATCGAAGCCAAAATGCTTTTTCCTCTCGCTCTATGCGAACATACATACACTCCCAATCAATAGGATAGTTCCACTTGTAAAATGGCTGTATCTCGGTAAGTGATAACGGTACATCTTAAAATTTGGTGACAATACGGTATAGATCCTCCTTGCATTCATCCTCACACATTTTTCATAGTATTTAGATCTAGGAAGTATGGGAGGTTTTTCCAAAACCTTGATTAATTTAATTGGTCTTGAAACCAATCTTTTATCAGTCTTGCTCCATGATTGTCGCCATTATCTTGTTAAAATCTCAAAGAAGTTGCATGGAAAATGTCGGTAATTCTAAGAATTATATTACCGAGAATATTTTTGTAAGAATGGACGTTGTGAATACCCCTAATTTCCACAAGCTCAATAGTTCTACACCGAGATATTCAACCCCATACATCGACATTTCTTTCTCTGAGTGATGTGTCTACAAAATTAATTTCTTTTTGCTCAAATCGTGGAAATAATACCTAAATCCATCTGAAAACCGACGAAATTTAATCTTTTCCGCCAGTAAAAATAACGCGTTTGACCAATCCATACAGTTTCTATATTGGGGTTGAATATCTTGGTATGGAACTATTGAGCTTTTTTAAATTAGGGGTATTCAGAGTACCTAGGCTTTTAAAGGTATTCTTCGCAATGTATTGCCTAAAACTTCCGACATCTTCCATGTCATTCCTATAAGATTTTAACAAGATAATGACACCAATTATGATGCAAGGCTGATAAAAATTGATTTCAAGACCAACTAATCAAGGTTATGGAAAGACCTTCATACTTCCTAGATCTAAATATCATTAAAACGTTCAGAGATGCTTGGGACGAAATCAGCTTAATTTACCGTTAAAACCTATACGATTCTATCCTAGATTAACTTTTTGAGCTCAAATTAATTAAATAAAGTTATACTTCTTACCAGCTACATTTTTTGAAGTAAAATTATCCTTTCGTACCGTTATTTGATGTTTTATTTCCACGGAAATTATCCTATTGACTTTCGTACCGTTATTTGATGTTTTATTTCCACTGAAACTATCCTATTGCCTTCACTATTTTTACTGTTTTTGTCGTGTTCTGTGGCCGTGATCGTTCGGTCACCACTCTGTGAAATAGATACTCATAGAGAAACGAGTTTCCAAACTCGGCACGACTCGTCGCAAGTTTATTATTCAGAAGAAGATGATAAGAAATATTCTTATCGTAGAATAATAAACTAACAATGCGACTAGGAAGTGGTATGGCTGACAACCGTATCACACTCCGAATTCAGATGTCTTTGTAACGTTGATGGACTACACACGGTAGTCATCAACGCACCAAGCTCCACTAGGAGTTACGGTAATTGAGAGAGAGATTTTTACTGTTTTTAAGAATTATCGTCAGAAAATCCTAACGGGACTCCGGATTTGAGACCTTATGTTATGCAAAGCAGGATACTGAAAATATTGTCACCAAGTTTTAAGAAAATACCGCTATCACTTACCAAGATACAGCCATTTTACAAGTGGAACTATCCTATTGATTGGGAGTGTATATGTTTTCTCCTCAGTCTGACTGTCATCCTAGACCAGTAGAATGGTTGTATTTTCTTGGTCGTAGAGTTTAGTCAGCCATGTTCGCGCGATTTATTGTAAATCGTGAATAAGTGGCGAGACCATTGCTAAAACAAAAACCTTCGCGAATTAGTAGAATGAGCAAGGAGTCAATGGACGACCAAGAAAACGCGGAGAAGATTGTGTGATTGCAAATTATCTGATTATATTATTACCTGCGAAAGAAAACGTGGTCGGAGCTATGTTAGTTGACTGAGAAAAGGACAAGGCGGACAGGCCTCACAAGGGATTTACAAGAACTGGAGAGATTGTGAACATTATGTTCACCGAATTTCTTTGAGAACAAGTATGCAATAATGTGGGTTGTCCCAAATGGAAGTGAGCTAGTAGCTTGCTCAATGTATGGACCTCAAAAGAGAGTATATAAGGAAATGAAAAACTACCTAATTTTTTGGTTGCGAAATGAGACGTTTGGGGTAAAGTTGTAAAACAGTATTTTGTATCGAAGTGTGACATTGAATGCAAACATTATGCGAGATAACGTAAACAAATCATTGAACCAAGACCGGTTTTACACGATTACGAATGTGGATCGAGCGGGTGATGCGACGTAATGTGTTTGCAGTTGCTCTTGTATAGGAGTTGTATCGCCAAACTAGCATGGGAACATATGGGCATTTCTTCTCCATACTTATACTTCTTCTTCTTCTTTTAGCGGTACAGAAAGGTGTGAACCGCTGTGTATCTATATGGACTCGTTTTATAGTTCGTCGTCGTTTTCGTCCGCAATCTCCAGGGACAAAAACGTGGCAGCTGCAATGGGGTTTTCCCATAGTGAGAGGGGGGTGAGATTAGTGGGTGCAGCTGGGCATTGAAACAAATGGGCTACATCGTGTGGCGTGCCAGCGCAATTTGGGCATACGTTTTGTATAGTTGGGTCTATGCGAAATAGATACTAATTGAGGCGTGAGCAGAAGCCTGACCGAAGTTGGGCTAAAGTCACTCTGGTGGCTCTCGGGAGCCTAATCTCCTCAGGCGAAATAGGTGGTGGGAGCGCTGAGAGGACTCTGTTCGTACCTAAACTCGCAATAGACCTACTCACTTCCTCAGTGTGAATCATTGCAATGGCAGCCTGGTATGAATCTTCATCGAAAGGATCCCTTTTGTAACCCTGGACCTCTCTCTCAAGGTCACGAGGGCCACGTTTGATGTTGCGTGGAGGGGGAATTTTGTCCATAAGGTTACGATTAGGATGATCCTCTCGATAACAACCTACTAAATATTGTTTTGTAAGTAGTCGATTGTGGTCACGTAAGCCCGAGAATTTTTGGATTTGCAACAGCAGGAACTGGTTCGTTGCCAATACGTACCCCAACCGGCCACCTACAATCACCTGACCAGGTGGTAAGGAAGGTCGCAGACGATTTGGACGCTTAGATGGTTAGGTTTCTGTTATGGAAAAGGCTTCTAGTCGCGCTAAATATGTATTGATATCTTCGCGCATGACATCCCTATCCGCTCCCGTGGCGAGTGCAGTGCAGTCATCGGCATAAGAAATAACTTCAATGCCTTCCGGAGGTGTTGGGAGACCGGCCATGTAGATGTTAAACAAGGTGGGAGAGAGAACCCCACCTTGAGGAACACCTAATTTGATCTTTCTAAGTTTGGAACGACTGCCTCGAAACTCGGTGAAGGATTGCCTACCAGCTAGATAGTTGGCAATCCATCTTATCTCTTGAGTCGGAACATGCATTTTCAGGAGGTTTGCCAGCATACTTATACTCAAAGGTATGAACTAACAGTTTATATGTCCGCACGAAAAGGAGAGTTTTGTGTCGAATGAAAACTATATTTGCTTCGGAAGAGTTGAGTTTTTCATTCCCCGACCCAAATGAAAACATACCTCTTCAATTCGCCCCTATTTTAGCCGGTCCTTGTATTATATGAAATTGAGCATTCGATTTTCTGTACTGTTTGAATCAGGCTCATTCCGAATGCTGTGCAGCATGCAATTTTTCATGTCAAAAGTTCTTTTGTTGTAACTCCTGGGTCAATATTTCACTATCACATTATCGTGGAGGGAACATTACGCTATCAGCTCTCGCAAGAAGAATTATCTAGTTCTTCTTATCGACACTAGCGGCACTTATCTTACCGTCCGCCATAAGGGGACACATAGCGGAAAACATCGGAAACACAAAAGTTCTCTCTATGAGAACAGATAGCAGAACATGCCTCAAATTTATTCATAATTCCATTCCAATTTCAAATTCAGATTACAATGACAATTTACAGTTGGAATTACTCTCCACAATGGTTATATTCAGAGCGTGGAGAGGAGTTTACTTATCTTTAACTTATTAGCGACGTTTTTTTCGTATCGCGTGTAAATCTGACTCGAAAAAAACGATCGCGGGTAACATCCCGGTTAAGACCAAACAGCTGACATTTGACAGTTTTTGCGCATCTTTGACTCACCTTTGCCGGCTTATTTTTTAGATGTGGTGGATTTTATCACAAAAGATGATTATTTCTTTGCAAAATCTTTTCTCGTGATGAGAAAAACTCTCACATTTGGTTTGAAAAAAACAAATTTCCTCATATTTTCCCTATGCATCCGCCATCTACATTTGAGCTCTATCCCGTGTAGGGTAGTTGCACGCGTGAACTTAACCTGGGTAAGTGTCATTTTTTTTATATGAAGTTCTACCCAAACCTGCACCGGATAAACACAATAAAACGTACCTATAGTTACTCGTACACAATATAGATCATACGAACATATAATTTCAATAATAATGATATGAAGGAACTAGATTCATTTATCAATTAATGCTACTACCCGAGTGTCAGAGAAGCCATCAGTTTTCTAATAGAAAGAGTTTTAATTTCCGATTGAACACTAGATAATTCGCGGGTGCTGTTAATTCACGTGGGAGTTCGTTGAAGTATTTTGGCCCTATATATGACCAGTGCCTCATCGCGTGAGTTGTTAATTTTCTTGGTACATAAAGAAGTCTGCGTGATTCCGATCTAGTCCTATAACCATGACAAATAGGAGTTAAAAGTTCCCTTAACATGAATGTACGCCTAAGAATAGTTCATTTGTAGATATTTGGTAGTTTCAGTATACAGAGTTCATTATATAAGTGGCTGACTGATTCGTCGCGCCTTTTATCGTGCATAGCCCTTATAAGCATCCCGTTGGGAGGTGCTCGCCCCGGATAACTTTCTATGGAAATCAAATTTTTTTTTTTGAAAAAAAAACTTCATTCATCAGGGGTGTCCGTTAGTATAGTTTTCATTGTATATCGCTGAGACAATGCAGCATTACAACGATTTTGTGCAAATGCCAACGTGGTAATGATGTGCAAATGTGCGACGTAATGTAGATATAGGTAAGGATTAAGAACGCAATCTGCTCGAAGTTACTTTACTAGTTACTAGGTAGGAGTTGAAGCATGGATTCCTGACCTAAGTTTGGCTAATGTCGTTCTGGTGGCTTTCGGGAGCCCAGTCAAAATACATAAATAACTGGCGCAGCAGTTCAACATTCAATCTAGGCCAGATGTGTCATTCACAAGATTTTGTGTTTTGGGATCAACAGTGCCCTCTGCCGAATCATTTATGCCCTTAAATGGGCACTGATTTAACATCTGATTATAAACTGAATCCGCTTACAATGTTAGTCGAAGCCCCGACCTTGCGTTCGAAGACGACTGCATTAAGCACGACACCAAACAAAATTACCAAAGTTTATAGTCTCTTCAGCTGAACTAGGAGGGCCTGTCTTCCCTAATCGATTGTATCCCAGGTTTCGACTAGATCTCTTCCAGAAATTGTTATAGCGCCAGTATTTGCTTCAGTCAAAGTCGACAAAAGTTCAACTGAATGCTTCCCCGCCTGGCTTGAATAATCACAGAACACTAAAAACAAAAGAGCGGTCATTTGTATAGCCACTCTCACTCACCATTTTACGTTAGAGTTCAAACACTTGTGTGAAGGTAAGGATGGAACGATGTGTCAGAAAAAAAATTAGAGGTTTTCGTCCGATGTTGTAGTCTTCAATTAGTGAATGAATAGATGTTCCCATACAAACTACAAATTTTGGTTTTTGAGTGGATATATATTTCGAAGGCAACTTACCCTCTTCCTCAGCACACAGAATAGTTTGTATGCTGAGGAAGAGGGTAAGTTGCCCGAATTTCTCCTTCATTTGTACACAATTTTGACGTGTTAACAAAGGCAAACATGGGCTGATTTCCCAAGTTTCTCTCGATGCTTCCCGGCTTGTAATAGAGCTTTGACTCAAACCGACATACTTACCAAATATCGATAAAATTTGATATTTGAACGATTTTAAAAAACAACCGAAAATGCCAAAATATAAAATGTTATACATAAACGTATCTTTCACTATCTAGCACTATACTTTAGTGCAATAAATACGTTTTACGACTATCCTAACAATTAAAATAAATTTTGCAAAAAAATACGTGTACCTATATATTCCTGTAAATGTTAATTTGTTTCCTTTTAACAAAAAAAAATGTTTTTAATCTTTGTTTCTCTCCTCAGTGTTGAAGGGATCTTAATGAAAAATGTATAAGTGTGCGTATAAAAATTTTCATCAGTTTTAACACATACATATAAATAAAATATTTATAAATTATAAATGCTTCAAGTACAAAAATATCTAAATACATAAATAGAACTATTGTTTATGTTTTTTGTTTAGCAAAAAAAAGGAAAAGTTATGAAAATCGTGAGACCTCTTAAAGGAATGTCATAATAAATACAAAATGATGTCTATTAAATAATTTAGTTAAAATTCTAGTTTCTTCCTGTATTATGTACAACTACATTATGAGTAAACACAAAAAAAAAACATCTCTCTCTTTTTCAAATACTATATTAGTACCTACGTGTATTGTTTGCACTGCGCATATAATATTTATTAGATAAAAAAGTATTTTTTAATGGTTCGAGTAATGGAAAGCGAGAAGAATTCAATGTGCAGGTTTTAATTGAATTGAAATGCAAATATGGAAAGTTAAATCTCAATTTGAATTAGTATGGAGTTAGTATTTGCAATATGTATAATTAAAAAGAAATAATATTTGTGGCGGCAAACCAAGTGTAAATACATGCCCATTGTATCTTATATGCATTTATTATCGTCGTGGAAAAATAATTATAAGATAATTCTGAATAGATCATCCCTAAATTATACGTACATAATGTATGTATAAGTAAATGATATTTTCATTCCGTTTCTTAAAATTTCCTTTGAATTCTTGAATGCTAAATGTTTGTAGTTAAAGATCGTCATCAACATTTTACGTATATTTCAAAAAAAAAAAAAAAAAAACATAACGGATATTAACCACGTCATAAAGATATGTATAAAAACAGATAAATAAATGAATAAAAAATTAGTTGGTTACAAGGACCTTATACCATTACTTGTTTAGAATTAAAATTTAAGATCGTGTTAAATTGCTATACTGTGCATATAGTGTGAGGAACACTAGTCGCAAAGCTATTCGGTAAGAATTGCATACATTTAAGATTATTGCTCTTAAAGATGGCGGCAAATTAAGGGTTAAAAAAACCGTCTGCCAAAAAGTATTAAAGTTCAACCAATCATAATAGCGAGGTTGTAACTTATGCGTCCGAAAGCTTGAAATTTGCAATTAAATTCAACACCTTATACGCAATCGAAATAGATATACATAGTTTGATATTCCTTGCTCCTCATAACATGGTACAGTAAATCCGCATAAAAAGAAGATAGGTACCCTTAAATATAAGATTGAAGTTCTTTCACAATGTCGTACAGCGGATAATAAATTAGAATAGGTATTCTTAGTTGTTAAGTGTTTGTTTTCTATTATGTCCTTTCTCCCTAGTATAACTGTTAAATTTTAAGAATTACCGATATATTAGAAATGTGAATAGTATGTTGTGAACTTTGTTTTCTTTTTTGTAGAACTTTCTCTGAAAACTCCCCCCACTCTTGCATTATCCTAAAACCACTAAACAATATATTTAAAAACACGCAGGAGACATAAACTTCTTAAAAACATCGGGCTGCCCTTTAGATTTAGTCTATATTACATTGCTGTAGAATTTAGATGGTAAGTTAAATTTGTTTTTGATTTTATAAGTATACATACATCAATATGATTAACAGAAAAAAAAGAAAGTATTGGCCTATTTGCATATAATCGAATTATTGTGGAGTACTCACATTACTGAAACGAAACAGATCAGCGCAGCTGCCCATTGAGAAATTAATCGGGCTAGATGTGCAAAATCATATACATACTATCTAATCGATTCAGTGCTCTAAAGTTGCGTTAAACAAGAAATACTGACTGAAGATAAAAAAGAAGAAAAATTATAGCAACAACAACAACAAATGAACGTATTACCTCAAATTAAAGAAATATGTATAAAACTTAATTGATATATGTATCTAAAAGTCTGACTACAGAAATCGAATAAACTATAAAATTATACAATTAAAAATTAAAATTTGAAATGGAATAAAATTTAAAAATTGAAATATAGTACATGAGAACTTGGCTGGCAAATATGTAGAATAAAAAAGAACGAGCGGTTAAGTTTGATATGGCATCATGTAATTACATACATAAATGATATGGCAAAGGGTATGCGCGAAGTTTGATATGGCAAACAAAATATGGCTTACATAGTGCACTGGAATTGGATATAATACAATAAATGGACTGGTTTTTGCATTATACTAAAAGTAAAAAATTGATATGGATTGAGAAAATTGAAAAGGACTTCGAAAAGTTTTAAAAATCAAGACACGTAATTTTACATTTATTGGGCACTTAACAGTAAAATATTATAATTACTAATAAATCAAAATAATCGGCATTCGAATTCGACAAAAAAAAATCAAATAATGCGTTCTAATGAAAATGTGTTACTAAAAATTAAGCAATAACTGGAAATTCTAAAAAATTTGACAGAATCAAGATTGATACTAAAAAAAGCATTTTTGGCTGCAATTTTCCGTTCTATTGTTTTCATTTTATATGGCTAA
The DNA here is from genome assembly GCA_949715475.1 of Microchrysa polita. Lineage (NCBI taxonomy): Eukaryota > Metazoa > Arthropoda > Insecta > Diptera > Stratiomyidae > Microchrysa > Microchrysa polita. The sequence goes on along the minus strand of OX454421.1, from coordinate 61,821,070 downwards.
AATAAGGAAAGGACTGATCATTTTTTCATGACATAACCTCAAAGCAATCGGCATCATTGTTGTCTTATACAATAATATTGTTGGTAGTTGCTAGAACGTATAGTAATTATCTCGGATATTTTTTACAATATGCGTACATAGTATTTCGAATAAGTATAATTGAACGATACGGAACTGAAATTGAAACTCGATAAGACTGGTAAAATTTGAATTTGATACGCACGAAAAAGAATTTCGATACGATACTCGTAAATCGCAAGAACATGAGTCGTGTCGTGTGACACCCATATTGTATTCTTGGCGGCGTGTGTGATATACAATTGTGACAATTCTTCATGTTCTTTTTTCTAGCAGAATTAGACTAGACTTTCATAAATCGATTAACAATTTTAAGAATCTGTAATCAAACTGTAGTAATTCGTGTAATAAATAAGAATCGATGTTGAAAAAAAATCTTAATCCAAATGTTCCGTGTTTGTGTTCATCTCTAAGTAGAATACCCATTCGTTCCTAGTCGATACATATTTTTCGATTACGTACACAACCTTGCTTCCGTATTATAAGACACTGCCAGTTTAATTAAAAAAAATACAAAATCTTGTCGTTTCGATTAGATAATCTCCGAAGAAATTTGTATTCGTTACATTTGCATCCACTACATCGTTTTTGCAAAAATAATTGTAAAACACTTCACACAATTTTGCGTGTCATTCTATATGTTCCCACGGCAATTGGCTCGCGTAAAATTTCAATTAAGGTGCATTCACACTTTTCAGTCATCAGTCACAGTAATTTTCCATACAAGTTTACAGATTATCAGTCAATCAATCTCACAACTTGTATGGAAAATGATTTGGTACTGAGGACTGAAAAGTGTGGATCGATCTTAACATCCCCTTATTCAGTTCGTGTATCCACTTAAAATTCGTGTATCCACTTAAAATTCTCGTAAAATTTAAAATGTTCTCTATATAGTTAATAAAAATGAAATTAGCCAATAAATTCAGTGTGAATTTTTCATTGTAACCGTATAAACGTTCGTAGACAGTTTTTTTTCCATGTAACTACATGTATAACATTTAGTCAACCGCTTAAATTAAATATTTAGATGAAATTTTTACGTAACACAATATTAATATTAAAAAACATTTTTAAACAATTGACCGTAAATATGTAAATTTCAATTGATAGCAAACAAAAATTGTTTTTTAGTTTGTTTTTCATATGGAACGCATTCAGTTAAGAATAGTTCGATTTTTCAAGTAAATTTTCATGTAACGGTACATTTAATAGTAAAAAAAAAAGTAATTCACAATTATAGTGTGTGTCTTGATGTTTACCTAACATTATCATTAACAACTCTACTAGGATCCTATTATGTTATTGAAATTGGTCTTAAAATTAACATTAGATAAAATTTTAGAAGTTATCATACAAATTGCATATTTACAGGAGGTTTTTTGAAAATTCGTATGAAAGCGATCAGGGATTTTTGTTATAATATTTTGCGGCAATATTTTGTTTCTCTTCAATCAGACTCTATACCCGTAGTTCTAGTGTGTTGACGTTACTTTATTATTCTATTCAATCTGGCGAAGTTACAAGTTTTTTTTTGGGCATTGTGGGGGTAGAATTTTCGGAGCTGTAAAACTCCCCTACACTCACGAAAAAGAAAAACTCATGAGTTGATTCAAAACAAAATGTAACGGGAAACTAAGTATCATAGGATTACCTCGTCGAACAAGTGGCCTACTTACGGCAATACGAGAAAATGTAATACGTAGTGGATGTACTCGTAGGGGCTGCTGGTAGCGCGGAATTCTTCCACCTTTTGGAATTACAAAAAAAAGCACGCAGAGATTTCAGGAATACAGCAAAAAACAATTTCTTGATTATCTAATTTTGGTTCAATTATCGAGGCAATACAACCACGACTCCTAAAAAAGACTTGGTTGAGACCCACTTAACTTAAACTGCGTTTTCTGTTTGAAGACATAATTTTTGGGTGTCAAAACAATCACACGGGACAAGGTCATTAAAGTACAAGTATATGGTACCACTTAACCCAATTATGACATAACCCGGAGGAGGGGTTGTCCTCGTGGAAACAAAAAAATTTTACGCTTCCAGCGAGAACGTTTCTTCTATAATGGAGCATCGGATTGAACTAATCAATAACTACAGAATTTCCCTGTAAAAGTTTCTACATTCTAAAAAAAATCTGTGCATCACCCTCACCCTCCAAGCTCGACGAAAACCTTTTCAGCCAATGCTCTAAGCTGATTTACCTAAAGACCATAAAGCGGTGCATAAGCATCCGCAGGGCCCACGAATGAATATTACGGCAACGTAAATAAATGTCGGCGCCCATTTTGCTGAAAATTTCAGAGTCCTAGCCTAGCAATAGCTGATGCCAACCAAGAACAAAAAAATGCAAAGGGGACCAAGGGAAGGCATGGTGAAGTTTTCATGCGACCCATAAACAAAAAAAAAATCAGAAAGGCGGCCCAGGCAAAAAACCAGGTCTATTTTCGATAAAAAAAAATTATTAAGGAGGTATCGAAGTGCCAATTTGCTTAAAATTCCAGAGTTGTAACTCTCTGCGCTCTATGTTGCAGCCGTTCAGAAACGTTACTTAAGAACTAAAAAATCGCAAAGGAAACCAAGCGCAAACGCTTAAATTTTTAGAAAAAAAAAAAATATTAAGGTGAAAGGGTCGATTTGGAGCGTTTTGCGGCTCACATTTTGCTGAAAGTGACCGATTCTTGCCTGTCTGCGTTCAGAAGTTACCTCCTATATGCAGGTTGTATTCTCCACAAATGAGGACGATGAATAGTGATGTACTTTTTGTTGGCTTTATCGTAACGTCTGACCTGCATCTTAGGTAATTTCGTCGGCCACATACTCAACAGAAAAGTCACGTTCCTTCTTCAACACTTCCTTGTCAGTAGGCAATTTGCAATCTGGAATTCGATTTTGTCGTACTGTCGCAAGGCTCAGTATACCCTCTTTTGCTAAGTACTCCAGTAAAGGCAAAATAAATTTTATAATTTTGATGCCTTGGAATGCCTTGCGCCATTCTAACCACTACATTGGATGATGTTCCCGAATCCGGTTCTTCGGAAAGCACAACATTTTTAGACCCGGTTTCGGGTTCAATTTTATAAGCATATCCTGAAGCCCCACGAAAAGCAAATATCTTATAACCCCATTTGTGTGGTTTCTTTGGGTTGTTATATCTCTTCAAGCAGATTTGTCCATCCACACAAAGATATTCTTCCATTGGAACTGAACTAAAAGTCTGGTTCAGCTTTCTCTACGATGGGTCTTATCTTGAACAGTCTGTCAGTCATGGGGGCATTACGTGGTGGCAACTAGGAATTAACGTTAAAATGGATATACTGTCTAATTTTTTCAAATTTTTGTTTTATCATTGTTTGTTGGATTATAGGTGTACCAATGGATGAATTCCAAAGATTGGCACCCCTGGGTAGTTGTATCAATGACATCATATATACTGATCCAATGAACTTCTGGAAATCAATATCAGTTATTTGGAATGATTGGTATGGATTTTTTTTTAATAATATACTTATATATTCGTTTGTTCAGCTATAAAACTAATCAGGTCTTTAGGAAAAAAAATACAGAAAAAATTTAATTGGTATGCCGAGCTCTGACAAATTCAATTAAATTAGGTGGCAGTATAGAAAAATTAGGTGGCAGTGTAGAATTTCCCGTGAATTGTATTTGTTGCTCGTTCAGAACAAGATTTTTTTATTACATTGTAATTGACGTTTTTGTTTTGCTTTCAATTAGTAGAAGCCGATTGGCTCGTTTGCTGTGCTGGATTAGAAAATGAGGGGCCAGTAGAACGGTTACCGCATTCCTCAATAATTGTATTTATGTCGACGGTAAAGTTTCAATATCATCTAATCGTGGTTGGTAATCGGGGTCACCTTCGTCGTCGTCATCATATCCATCCTCACTGAAATGAAACAGATTATTAGAAAATGCATGTGCTTTACTTACAACGAATATTAGCGTTGTTACTCAATGTAACAGTAATGTTACAAACATAAAATCTCACTTTTGGCATATAAAACAGCAAAAATATTGATTGCTGTAGCAATAAATAAACTTATTGGATCACATACCTATAGGTTTCCAGCAAAAAACACAAAATACAAATATGTTACAATTTCTTTGTAATTTTTTTTAGAAATTCTAAATTTGCCATCTTCCAAATTCGTCACCTGCACTTTTCAAACTGAAAGAAATTGATAAGCCAAACCCGTTTATGGCTTCACGTAGACATTGATTTGTCCAATATGCTGAGTATATTTTCGTGGCGAGCTCTAGGGGTTTGTTACAGAAATGTTACACGGGGCTATAAAAGGATTAACTGCTACTTCTACTTAAATGCATAGCATAGTAAAGAGTCATTTTTAAAACATCGCAGAAAAACTACGACCTATATCAGGGAGACCACTCAAGAAGTGGGCAAAAGGCCCCGAATGAAGTTGTTCGGCCAATGCTGAAAACTCTACTCTTTAAACTGCTTCTTGGTGTTTGGTGCGGAATGGTGAATTCATGGTTCTTCCTTCTTAATCATTATTTGACTTGCTGTTTAAAGTCAGCTAAAGGTTTGTGTTCGTAGAGACGACTCATCTGATGATCGCTCAGCGATCGCACTGAAACCATCCATTCTGAGCACTATATGCGAATCTTTTTTCTACAGACATGTTCCTTTAGGTCAAAGTCGACACAAGGAAAGTAATACCATGCTAAAAATATGCAAATATGGCTCGGGATTAGATGCAAAATTACGATCGCTGAGCAATCGTCCCATGAGTCGTCTCTACGAACACAAATCTTAACGCCGCAGCCATCACGCAAACAGGTTCCTTATTTCCTAATGAGCATGCATGCCCGACGTTTCGCACTTTTTCATCCGGTATGTCCTGGAACGTTGATCGGCCACCACAAGATCATCGACCTTGCTGATCATTTTCCCCATTCGTTGTCGTCTTTTACGTCCATTCTGCGCGTTGCTCAAAATATCCAGAGCTTTATTTTCGTTCATTATCCGTCTCTGGATGAGCGAGCTCAAACATAGTCATTACGTTTGAACTCACTCATCCAGAGACGGATAATAATCGAAAACGAAGCTGTGGAGATGTCGTCAATTTTCCGCAAATTATCATGGATCGCCGTTAAAGGTTTATTTTCCTCGGCACGACCCCAGCGGCTCTTGAGAAAGCGATTCGCTCATTCCATATAAAAACTCAAAAATAAGTTTTTATATGGAATGATCTGTCGCTAGAGTCGTGCCGAGGAAAATAAACCTTAAGGTCGTGCCATCCATCCATAAGTGTTTTATCATATTTTTTTCATTCTTATTAAAGTCCGTGTGAAATTAGAAGTATGCAACGTATCTTTGATATGAGCGGGTGCTGCCAACTGCCATATCATGTTTAATACGGAAGTTTTCAATCCAATCTAGTATATGTCCCTTGGTATCTATATTTCTTTCCCGGATAGTTGGTATTTGATGAGACATACGCCGCATCGAACCACCGTACGTATTTTTACCGGATGTCAAAATTCATCCAATTATGTAGTATAAGCCCTGGAATCTGTCTATCTATCAATATATTAACCTATTAGTGTTTTTTATACACATTCATATTTTCATAAGTGTTTTCAAAAAATCTCCTGTTAAACCCTAAATTTATAAAAAAAAAACAAGAAAAAATGTTTACACTATAATACCTATACATCCTATTAAAAAAACAACAACAAACAAACGCCATATTGCCACAATATTTAAAAGCCCTGCCAGTTTCTGCATAAACCAACTACTCTCTTCATCTGCCCGAAACAAAATAATAAGCAACAAAACAAATAGACTGAACTATGACAAATTCAATACATTAAAAAAAATCCATTTTATAAGGCCAGCCATAAAAACAAAATATAAAAAATAAAAACAAAAAAAAGTATAATCAGCCATTTACAAAATATAATCATAAATGATGCATTTCATGATGAATGGTGAATGCATTTAATACATGTTTAAGAAATGAATACATGAATTTATTAAAAAAATTCGTAGATTAGACATTTTCGATATTATAAACAAATCATGAAACAAAATTAAAAAAAAAAAACATTTTTTAACATTATATTCGTCGTAGTTTTTTATCTGTAGCCGTTAAGATAAATGTGAAATGTAACTACGTAGATCGTAATAATTAACTATTGTGCATTTGTTTTTTTTTCTTCCCGTTTGTGTGCATACGCATAGACTCATTATAATGTGCGTAAATGTAATGAGGACATCTTTTTGTTTTTGTTCTCTATCATTTCATTCAATTTCTAGGTTAAATCATGCAAACCTCATTTACATTTATACAGATAATGTCAGTGACATCCTTATATGCAAAATGTTAAAAAAAAACTGTGTACTAGAAGGTACATTTTGGTTTACATAGGTTTTAATGTCGTCTATAATAATATTTCCCTTAAACGATTTTTACGATTCTAAATGTGAACAAAATATAAGATTAAAAAGAACAAAAAAAAAACAGCATACATACATATAAAAGAAAAAAATTAAAATCAGCTTCTTAGGCGCATATAAATTTATATAGACCAGAAGAGAAAATGTGTATCTAATAAGCAATGTTTTTTGATTTTTTCGTTTGTTTGGTAAACAGTAAGCAGTAAATCTGTTTTTCCTTTGATTTTCCTCTTAAAAATAAAGTCTTGAAAATTAAGATTTTCTACAATTTAGTCCTATAAGATTACAATAAAATTTTTCTTTCATACAATTTTTTCTCATACTTTTAATACATTATGAGAAATCAGCCACAAATAATCAAAATTTTGATTATACATGTATGAAAAAAAAGCGAAGAAACGAAATGTGATTTACTATTATATACGGCTTATATAAATGAAGAAATAAGAGAATATTGTTGATGGATTGATTAAATTCCTCCATGTTCCTTAAAACAAAAAAAAAAAAGGCAAAAATTCGAATTTCAAATTGTATACGTGTGTGCGTTTTCGGTGTCTTTCTTTTTGCACGTGGGTTTAAAATATCGTCCTCGTCGTCATTGTCACTCCTATTGAGTGAAAAAATAAAATAAAAAAACAAAAACGATTGGCAAAATTTTTAGTAATAATTTCATTTTTCTTTACAAACATAATACAATCAATTGGCAAAGTAAATACCTATTTTTGTAATATGAAAAAAAAAATCTGAAAAGAAAAGTATTATAAGGATATAGAAGTAAGAAGTGTGTGACAAAACAAAATTCAAGCAGAAAACCCCAAAAAAAAATAAAAATTCTGGAGCAGAAAAATGCAAAAAGAAATCCTTCAAAAGGTAGTATGTATGCAGTTACATACTATCGTCTTTCGTCAAATTGTGATATATTTAATATTAAAAATTACTCATTTCCCTTAGATGGAAATTAAAATGTTTTACGCATACACAATCTCTTTTTTGGAATTTATAGAGATTTGTGGTTTCGTTTTTGTTTGTTATCATTTGGGTTACAAGTTTTGAAAGTTAACAAATTTATAATTTATTTAGTTATCAAAATTGAATTGACTGTTCTGTACGTATAAGAGAAAGTTTTTGAAGGTGTTTTAAAAGGTTTTCCGGCTACGATTAAATTGCTTGGTTCCCAACAACTTTTTATAAGTTTTTCCCATTGTTAATGGGAAATAACCGTTGACAATGGAATCTCTCTCTTATTCTAAATAAAAAATATTTATAAACGCGCATAGACGTGAATAATAGTAAATTTTACTGTCAATATTATGGTTTGTCCAGTCGGTACCATTAGGCACTTGCTTAAATGATCTGTTTTTCCTAGCATGGCCCTGTACTCTCCTGATCTATAAATGTTCGCCTTTGCTGTTTTTTTTTCATAAAAATTTAAGTTCAATCAGTACATCAGAGAACGACGTAGAAATTCCTTGTTATTAGCTGCCGCCATCTTGTGGATTTTTAATTTCTCTCAATTATATCAAATTAAAAAAAAACATAATTAAATGTTTGTATCCCATATTGTTTAGAAAGTTGAATATTTATCCTGTAATTGTCAATTGTTGGTTTTCTTATGCAATTTGTTCTTCTTGTGGCCAGTCCAGTCCCAAAAACACAACTACTTTCGGTGAATACATCCATCCTGCGTCTAGCTCGCATTTGTCGTTGAGAGTTCCTGAGCCTGATGGCCCTAACCTCCTTCCCTTGCGGGACGACAAGATTTATCCGACTAATAGCCGGAAGGGTGTTCTCCGCCGGGATGCCTCCCTTTGGAACCCCACCTTGGGATGCGACTCTAGCTGGTCGCCTTGTCTATCACCACAAACCCCCTCGAGTCCAACGCCTAGATGGGTAAGGACCATGATCCCCTGGGCACGCCCATCCCCGAGGTACACTATTCGCTAAAGATTTCTCAATAGCAGGTGTGATCCTCCTTTGGCCCCCTTTCGGTAGACCTAACGAATTCGGCTTGCCAGCCGCAGGATCGTTATGCCTATGTTTACTACTCGTCTGCTTAAAGCAGACTCGTAGCGCTACCGTTCCCATTGGTCTGGCCCCCGTCCGTTTACTAAGCAGCAATTTGACTCAGGCCGTGTGGTCGTCAATCCACAAACCAGCTAGGTATAGGCGCGTAGGCCATTTTCCCTAACTAGCCCCTTCGTGGCTTGGGTTATGCGAAGCCGCCAGCTCCGAGACTGGACACGTACGCTTATAATGTATTTCTCCTCTACGAGGAAGCACTGCGTCGTGTAACCTGGTATGGCTGACTTTTCGGAGGAATAGGGAAAAAGTCAGCCATGCTGTGTCACCCATACATGACTAGGGAGCTCGGGAACGTCATCGCCCGAAGGTTTTTGTACAGATCCACGCCATGGCGTGTCAACCATATCAGGGGCCTCCCTGCGGTGCTCAGGTACGTGGTGTCGCAACCCACCAAAGGCCTGTGCCATAAGGACACTGACCCCCTTGCGGGTTTCGGTGAATACATACAATTTTGTCTTTATTTCCTATGGAACTCAATTTAACAGCGCATTCAAATGCGTGTACAATCACGGATAACTTTCGAATCCGCCTTTTTTCCGATACCCCAAAGCTGTTACCTATATTTCTTCACCTTCTCTAGTCTATCGACTTCAACCATTTGGTTAAATATTCTCGTCGTATTTTTTTTTTAATGATTAACAGTAGTAATGTAAAAGTAGTGTATTACTACTTTTTAAATTAGTTTTCCTATTTCTTAGAGGGTGCTTTTAGAAGATAAAGTTTTATATAAATTGGATAAATTGCCATGTATCCCATTCAGAAGTAGTACATATACATTTTTGTAGATTGGATTACCCTTTCTATATGATATTTTCCCAAGATATTTTCAAACGACTCTTCTACATTTGGTAGTTTACAAAAATAGATCAGACTGACAATAGGACGGTACTACCATAAAGTAAGTAATTGGAATAGAGATGGAACTCCATATACGATTAAAATCTACTGAAAAACATTTTACCTTTGAGTGTGTGCTGTAAGTAACGTGTACATACAGGAAGATATCTTCATGTATGTACACATGAATGTGCACAATATTTCATTTTCGTTATTTTTCAATAAAGAGCAAATCACCACAGATGTCGCCTCACTTTAAGACGCCTGAGTTGAGAGCCATATAATAGCGGCTACTACTGTGAAAACTCATAGGCTGAACTGGTGACCGGAACGCGGTATATACAGATCATTGGGAATAAATGAACATAAACTTGTGAGAAAGTCGCATCCCCTTAAGTTATTACCGTAGCGGATGCTGTGAATTTCCGAGAATCACGCATCACGAAGTATGTATCTTATATTGCGTTAAACTATGGTGACCAGATCCCGAGTGACCAATGCTGTACATAAAATGTCGGTCATAGCAAAATATTACCCAAGATCAAAATCGATCTGATCGGTTTGCATCCTAACTTTGTTTTGAAGCAAGCTTAATTATAATTTACACTGTTGCGGTGATCGTAGCTCTCAAGAACAGAGACAATAATACAGCAGATTCAATATCGTCTTTCATGTACGCACGTAAACAAGCAATTAAATATTGGGAAGAGACACGCCCTAGTCAAAAGCTCACCTTAGCTGTAATTTGTCGAGCATATTGCAAGGCACCTACATTATTTCACTGTGCCCCGTTATGACTAATTTCCAATAATACTGAAAATAGCATTTGCTAAAAACAAGAAAATAATATCACAAAAAACAGCCAAGGAATAATTTTTCCTGATTTAAGATGTGTTTTCTTATTCAAAAAAAAAGTCTGCTTAAAATAAATAAATAAGCATTATTTAAAGCAAATAGTTTTCTTGGAAAAAGTAAATACATCTTAAATCAGGAAAAATTAACCATATCGATAATCGTTGTATTACGATAGAGTGAGCGATACTCCTCTCCGAAATCCCTTCCTCAAATATTTTTCTGCGTACGCCCCTGGTTGCGGGCTTCTACTAAATTGAATGGTGGTTAAATTAAATATCATCATTATCAAAAAATCGATTTGGCATAATTTTGTCTAATAGGCACTATAGCTTGAACTAGGCCGTATTTGCAATTTTGTCAATCAATTATGAGAATAGCCTTCAGGAAGAAAGAATTCCGCTTGGGGCTTTTCAAAGTGTGAGTTTCGCTACCTCGTTACTCTGGCCAATAACGATAAAATTTACTTTTAGGAATATTTAAGTAGTTGAGTAATTGTAGAATGGACATGGTATGTAACATTTTCTCTTCACGATTGATTTCTTCTGCGTAAATCATATCGTTCGGGAAATTTTGATTTAATTACATGGAGATGGAGATATTTTTTTTCTATCAGTGGTCAGCAGCTTTTTCCTCGGGCTATAACGGTGCTCTGACGAACCACCACTAATGGCTGGGCAACAGTGAGTTAACAGTTGTAAGTAATGTTGGTGTAGTGGACTTGATCAACGTATTATGAAAATCATGTTCAATGAGAAAGACACGCAGAAATTGCCCCTTGATTTTTTTTAATCATAGAAAGCTGAAACCGCCTCTTAAAAAGTGAGCTCCTAATATGAGTAAAAAGCAGTTTCTCTCTTTAGTTACCGGCTTCAATTTTTCCATCGCAGGTTAGGGCGAAGAGCTTATTGTGTAGTGCATGAGGTCGAGAATGCTGTACATTTTTGCTGTACGTTTCTCAATGCTATACAAAAGGTATTAATGCTGTACTGTACAGCAAAATGCCGTACGTCTGGTCACCTTAGTTAAACGTCTCGCACACGTCGCGTCGCTTACAAAAATCCAACTTAAGCAGCTCGGTTCCTATTGGCCTGTCAGAATTTCGGGGATTTGATCCTTTCGTTTTTTTCTTCTTCCTTGTGATGCTGGTGTTCGTTTTAATTTCTCTCTACTTTTTTGATTGTACTTTCCCTGTATACGCTTCTCTCTGCTTCCATGCACCCCCTTAAGGCTTAATTTTTTCACTATACGATCTTAGTGTGCGACTTCACTTAAATTTCGAAAGCCAAACTGTTCCGAAACAAACAATTGGCATATCACTTTGCAAGTTGCCTTTTGTTTCTTTTACTAGATCAGTGGTTCCTAACTCACGAATGTCTGCGGACCACTTATCCTGAAAATGAATTACTACGGACCACTATTCTTTGGTGAAAGGAATTCAGGTTACAATTTTTTCTAGAGCTAACCTCAAGGCTTCTCTTAAATTTATGACGCATTTATCCACATTTTTACTTCTTGTACTTAGCAATACAATAGGTCCGTTTTATTGGGTCTCAACAGGATAGAACAGCACACATTTGACAGTTGCTGTTCTATATAGAACAACTTCTGTCAAAAATGGAAGCTGTGCTGTTCTATCCTGTTCTGATTCAATAAAACGGGCCTAGCGTAAGAAAATTCATAATACAAACGGACATTTTAGACAAGATTTGATGTATTTGTACCACAAAAGTGTCATAAAGCAATGGAACTCAAACGTTTGGCTTTAGATTGTCAATGGACATGTACCGCACAATTTGTGAGACCATAGCCATTATTGTCCTATAGCACTAGCCAAAAGTGAAGGACTACGCCAGGCAAAAACGGTTAAAATTATTTTAAGTTGGTTGACTGTAGCCGCAGCTAAGGTAGATTTACGGACGCAGAACATTGCTGCGCTCCTACAGAATGCTGAACAGCTTGAGTCTGGTCTGAGTTTGCCGCTGGAAAATGGAATCCTGCAGCTGTATACGCCAGCTCTGGTTTGTTGTCTCCAATATCAATAACACGACGAGGCAAAGCAGCCTTACACTCTTTCTAGAGCCCAGTTCTCTCAGCACAATCACTGTACAAGTCTTGTCGGTGTGCGATTTGAACACAGTCCTTGTAACAAAGAGTTCATTGGTTGAATTGTTAAATTTTGTATACCATTTTCGCTTAAGATGTAATATAACATTTTTATAAGTAGCCTCCAAAGTCTTCGCGGACCACTTACAGGCCTCTCACGGACCACCTCCGGTCCGCGGACCACCTGTTGGGAAACAGTGTACTAGATGAACTAAGCCAGCGCAACCGACGATTTCCACGAGGTCACTCGCTAGCTTAGTGGGTACAGACGACACTGTCTGTCGGAGCGCGGGTTCGAATCCCACACTGTGAGTCTTTATGAAAATTCTCTTACAGCAGCCGGTTCTACGATATAAATTATCCTGGATCTACCTGTTGCTACAACGGCCAATAGTTTTCAAGACCCTTCAATTCAAGAGATGAAAGAAAAATATCTTTAATCGAAACACAGCTTCTCAGATGTTTGAAGGTCTCCCAATTAAATTTGTTTTTTTTTTTTTTTTCGGAGTGTCCCCTTTGTTTATTCAGAACCCACAACTCTACGATATTTCCCGTCGTGTTCTTAGAGATTAAGGCCGCGTACACATACAGAGCGACGCCGAGCTTTTCCGGGCCGGGCGATGCGATGCGATGTGTGCACACTGCTTGCGGTGTCGGGCTGGGCGATGCGATGCGATGAGATTTGTTGCGAGATGATGCTTTTTCTTCCACGACAAGAAAACCTGATTTTCGAATGGGATTTTATACCGGCGCTATTTCGTGCGATTTGCTGCTGTATGTACGAAGGTATGATTTCATATCGACTTCGTGGCATGGCGCTTCGAGTGTTCTACCATTGATATTTTTAATATACAAAGAAACGTGTTGGTATATTTATGTAGTGTTGTAGATTATTTTCGGTATTAATGAATGGATTGTCGTAGGTAATAATAATTTAATGTACCACCCTTCGTATTTTCTATATACATACGTACTTGTCGGTATGGCTATGTAGTGTTGTAGATAAATTGTAGGTAGGTCATGTAATGATGAATGACTGAAAGAGGTAGGTAACCTTTCTGGAAATTTTCAGTGTTAGCTTACGCGTTTCAAAACAATTTTCGGGCGGCATTTGGATTTGGTGTTAATTGTTGTTCAAATATGTATGAATGGTAGGTAATTTTTGGAAACATGTAGTGCAATTAAACCCAGTTTCTGGCGTACGCGCACTTTTATGAGCCTGCCGGCCAAAAAATGGCATCCCCATTTCTCGGAGAAATACACGTCCAATCGGCGTGGCAGAAACACTAAAGTCAATTTGGGTCGCTGATTCCGAATTTGAGGTCAGAAACAAAAAAAAAAATTTGGAGGTTGTCCGCCCCCAAAATTGTACCCCTGTTTTCTCGGGGAAATACTCGTCCAATCGGCGTGGCAGAAACACTAAGGTAAATTTGGGTCGCTGAATCCGAATTTGAGGTCAAAAACAAGAATTTTTTTCTGGAGTTGCCCGCCCCCAAAGTTGTACCCCTGTTTTCTCGGGGAAATACTCGTCCAATCGGTGTGGGAAGAAACACTAAAAGAATTATGGGCCGCTGATTCCGAATTTGAGGTCAAAAACAAGAACAAAATTTTAGGGTTGCCCGCCCCAAAATGGCAACCCTGTTTTCTCGCGGAAATACTCGTCCAATCGGCGTGGCAGAAACACTAAGGTAAATTTGGGTCGCTGATCCTGAATTTGAGGTCAAAAACAAGATTTTTTTTCTGGAGTTGCCCGCCCCCAAAGTTGTACCCCTGTTTTCTCGGGGAAATACTCGTCCAATCGGTGTGGGAAGAAACACTAAAAGAATTATGGGCCGCTGATTCCGAATTTGAGGTCAAAAACAAGAACAAAATTTTAGGGTTGCCCGCCCCAAAATGGCAACCCTGTTTTCTCGGGGAAAAACTCGTCCAATCGGTGTGGTAGAAACACTAGGTAAATTTTGGTCGCTGATTCCGAATTTGATGTCAAAAACAATGAAATTTTTTTAGGATTGCCCGCCCCAAAACGGCACCCCTGTTCCCGTCCAATCTGCGTGGGAAGAAACACTAAAAGAATTATGGACCGTTGATTCCAAATTTGAGGTCAAAAACAGAAAATAAAAATTTGGGGGTTGCCCGACCCAAAATGGTACCCCGGTTTTCTTGTCACCGTATGTTCCCATAACTCACTTATCTACCACAACTTTCAATAATTCATTGCAAATACATGCGCAGTCCGAAATTTTCTCACACGTAGCATACGCAGCAACCCGAGTTGTGCTGCACTGCATATTTCCACAAACGTTATTTCTTTGACCCATTCATAGATTTATTCAACAACAACTGTCAAATCCGTATGCCCTTTTTTGGGGGTACGCGTACGCTACGAACTGGGTTGGACAGCACTGTAAATTTCCACAAAGGCTTTTTAGTAGACCGATCCATTATTACATTACATACATACGGCTATCCATTCATTTAATATCTACAAATCTATAACATTATACACCATCCGACATGTATGTATGTACATATATATAAATATCCCCAATGGTAATGCAACCCGATCTGCACAAAGCATGCCTCTCATATCGATATCAGCATCAAACAGCACGAAACCAGCCTCTCTATGTACATACATACGATACACCATGCCACTACGAAACCGATCTAAACACAAATCGTACCGTCCATGTCGCTCCCTTCGGCGACAAGGCACCTTACAGCTGCTCAAAGCACGATGATTCGACATAGAAAAGTTCTCCATCTTACAACAACATGCCACTACGAACCCGATCCAAACACAAATCACATCCCCCATGTCGCTGGTAGAAGATTCCGGCCGCCGCAATGCGCATTGCATCTTCAAAACAGCACGGTGAATCGACATGGAAAAGTTCTCCATCGTACAACCATACAACTCCGTGCTACTACAAACCCGATCCAAACACAAATCACATCCCCGATGTCGCTGGTAGAAGATTCCGGCCGCCGCAATGCGCATTGCATCTTCAAAACAGCGCGATGATTCGACATGGAAAAGTTCTCCATCGTACAACCCGACGTCGCATCGCAAGTAGTCTGAATGGTACAGGCAGGTTCGCGCTGGTTCCTATCTAAATGCTAAGAAATTTTTTTTCTTGCGATGGGAAGCTTATCGCATCGCATCGCATCGCCGGCAATGTGAATGGGCTGTAAGGCTTAAATCGACGGTTAAACTTTCATAGAGGGCGCGACTCTTGACAGGTGTGTTCGCTTTCACAGGCGGTTGAGACGTACTCTACGATGCTACAGTAGAGACTAGAGATCAAATCTCGACGTGGAAAAAATATTAAATATAGAAATACATTATGGCTGAATCAACATACAAAAGTTCCAGGTCTGTTTATCGGATACAGACAGATGAGCACACTTATGTGAAGTTAGCCCGCACACATTCTCAAATTACGGTCGTAACCGTTTGTTCGCCGGCGGCTACGTTTGTTCGTGAATGTTCGTCAATTATTTTCGTTTGTTCGTCTCTAATTGTTTAACCCTTTCGCTCCCAATGATGCCATATGGCATCATGAAATTTAATGATTTTTCATAAAAAATGTAAGAAATAAATTTTAACTTTTAGTGTGATATTAGACTCTCCCAATAGTGTAATACCTAGTTGATTTTTTCCAGCGTGAAATTTTTGGGTTTGGGATGTTTTTTTTAATGAAATTTTAGAGAAGGTTTGCCGATTGTCGTAATGCCGAAAAACTGATTTATCCATTTCCCCATATTTCCTAATAATAATCATTTTATGCAAATCATTTCAATGGTTTTATTTTGTAAAGAGGTTGCTGTAAGAGAAAATCAAAAGATTTTTCGATTTTATTTTAGGAAACCCCAATAAAGTGGGTTTGCATGAGCATGATGCCATATGGCATCATTGGGCGTGAAAGGCAAATCAGCGAGCCCCCTATTCATATAAATGCTAGTTGCTTGCTGTATGGAAGGCACCCTTAGTTTTTATCCGAATGAGCTAATTTTTGGTGGGTGGGGTGATTATGAGCTCCAATCGCAATAAACCAAAATTTAGCACTCTGCTCTAATTTTGGGGGGAGTTATGGGCATTTCCTTTCGCCAAATTCAAATGGGGGGATAATGGGGGTCGTTGATCGGAGCGACTCAATGTTTCTCCCAAAATTATATTGAACTTATTGTGAATACTTGTACGAAATATTACGGCTGAACTAACATTCTTTCAAGAGTTATGGGGCTTTTAAAAAAGGTATAAAATGAAAAAGTTCTAATTTATTTTTAAGCTAGCGCCGAATGATTGAATAGATCTCTAATGTGTTATATATCATTGCAAAGATAATTTTATGTAGTTTTTTTCGTTCTCAGACTATTTTTCTATATCTTTTGTCGTTTCTGAAATACTCGCAAAAAAACGAAAAATGACCCCAATTTCCCCCTTTCCCCCTTTTTTAAGGTTGCGGACCCCCAATCGGTTCGGACTTTTTTCCCCATAATCTGGGGGTCGTCACCAACCATTCTGCAAAAAAAAATCCCATGAAGGAGTTTCGCCGACAAAATATCTAATTTTTCACACGGAACTTGCTAAGTGCCCTTTCAGTCCCAATGATGCCATATGGCATCATGCTCTAATTTGTTAAATATAGCGCTTAAAATTTTTTTTTTTGAAGAAAATATCATAAAAGATGCATACTGAACGACATAATGTTGTTAGAAAAATTCTCCGCTTAAAATCCATAATTTGGGCATGAAAGGGTTAATAATAGCAACTTTAAAATAAGGAGTGTGAACTTAGCCTGCCATCTGTAAATATGGTCGGATAAATATAAATTTGGTATCAATCGAAAGCCAGACATTTGTTTGTTGTTTTGTAATTATGGAAAAACAGAAGACGAGACACAAATCATTGCGTAAAATAAAGCGAATTCTGGTTAAACTACTCTCCACTAGATGGCACTCTGTGTATTATATATGTATGGATTGCGTCTCGTCTTCTGTTTTTCCTTAATTACTCCTGAATCCTCGCGTTTCCAGGACGTACAAACGCACAAAACAACGAAAAAACGTCTGGCTTTCGATTGATACAAAATTTATACCAATCCAACCATATTTATAGATGACGGGCTAAGTTCACACTTAGAATTTTAAAGTTGCTATTGTTAAATAATTAGGGACGAACCAACGAAAATAATTGACGAACATTCACGAACGTCGGCGAACAAACGGTTACCAGCGTTATTTGAGAATGTATGCGGGCTAACTTCACATAAGTCAAATAATCAGAGCGAGTCTTTGAGATTCACAGTTATATTTTGTAACTGTGAATGTCAAAGACTCGCTTGTCTTCCCAAGCAGCTCTCCATCTAAGTACTAGACTACTATCTGTTAGCAAGTGCCCACGTCTGTTTTTGACTATTGTCAATTCAATAAGTTCACGTCAGACGTGGTTCGACTCAAGACTCATGGGTTTGTTTTGTACATATCTAAAAAACTAGGCCAAGCAGCAATAAGAGATTAGGGTTGATCATTGTGCCTGTCTAGACACTTTCAATTTTCGTTCGTCTTCATCATTTTGTCAATTGAAACTTAAGATGTATGCGCTATTGAAGAAACGCATTCATTCTTGAACGCAATTGCCAATGTTAAATATTAACAACACATCAACTATTCATACAATTCATGAAAGAATTTATCATTTACCCGTCCTGACCAAAGCCGCGACACATATTTAACGATAAATAATGAACAGATCTGGATAGAATGAGACATTGATCTCTTCTGTTCACTTGACGCAATCAATGACATGTTCAATGTTGAAAGTGGATACGGAGCTTGAAGACGATAGGGAAGACGAAAGCGCACATGTGTGGACATAGCCATTATTCCTAACCTCTAAAAAGAGACTTCGACACCAAAAAGACTTCCTCTCATTACATAATTATCAATTGCATGTTTTTCGAATTTATTTCTATTGAATTTCATTATATTTTTTTTTATTTGTTAAATCTTTTGGACAAAATTCAAAACAAGACTCGTATCTGTGACACTCGTAGTTCAGTAAGTTCCATTTCCAAAGAAAGAAAAAAACCGAAAAAAAATTGAAACATTTTTGGATAACATTATTTTTTCTCAAAATTGTATTATACAAAATTTTAGTGATAGAAAAGTTGGACAAATATACAGAACAACTAAAAATTTGGCATAAGTTTTCGATTTAAGCAACAAAAAAAAAACAGTAAAATTAGGTTTAAACACAAAATTCGAAAATAGTCTGCGTGTTTTTTCAGTTTGCATTTTTCCTCTATTCTTTTTGGCATTTTCTTGAACGAATATAGAAAAAGAATGAATAAATCTATGAAATTTTCTATATCGGGCTCTCAGCGCGTCTTCCGTACGTCCTTCGGTGTAAACAATCTATTATAATGAATATGAATTGTGTATGTTAAAGCCGGGTGTCGGGTTACAAAAGACGTGTGTTATAAGCTAATTTGTGATGATAATGAAAACAAAATGGTCGCTCTTTCAAACTCGTATCTGTGACAATGATGAAAAAAAAAAACATAAAGCATAAGGAAAATACTTAGGATTGGAAAACATGAAAATTAAGGTTAACTGCTAAGCGTAATAAGTTTTTAGGTTCATAACAAACAATTTTTCAAAATTAAGAATTTTTTGAAAACAAAGATGCTAAATCAAATTTGATTTGAATTTGATCGGTATCTACTTGTGCATCGTGATCAAATTCAAAATTTGAAATAAATTTTCGGCAGCAATCAAGGGATCTGCGAGCCATGTTCGTGTGTGGCCATTTCCATATGGTGCTAAACATGAACACGAAAGTCACTGCGTTTTTTTTAACATCTCGAGTCGTACTGGGTAACAAAACTTCATAGAAAAAATGACAGCTAGGATTGCCGTCATTGTTTTATATACGGTTTCGTTACCCAATACTACACGAGATGTTTAAAAAAATGCACTTAGTACCGTGATCACTCAAGATGTACGGGTGGATGTTCCGAGCTTTAGCTTTTTGTTTTGTGGCGCCAAATTATACCTTTTAGAAATGTAGAAGTGACGAGGTTGCGGTCAAAAAACGCACAAAACATTTCTTTTGGTTTTTCTTTTCTGTTGTATCGAAACGAATTTTAGACAGTAAGTGGTTTGTGTAGAAGATAAGCAAAAAGAAACGAAACAAATTGTAAACAATCTTAAACGAACGCATATGGTTCATTTTCATAAAATTTTCGGATTAATTAAAATATTTGTGGCTGAAATACTTAAAAATGAAAAAAAAAATGTGTAAGAAGTTTTTATACTTTAAAGTTTCATTGTAATTTAGTTTTCCGCATATTTCTTTTTTATTTGGGTTTGATTTGAAGCGCACTTGATTGAAAAGATGCGATTGCTTGACTTTTATATAAATATTGTAGTGTACTCGTCGAATCAGTCAGAATAATGTCTTTGTGACTGTGTTGGTATTGGAAAGATAATGTGAAAACTATGGCTAAAGCTTGCATTCGAATGGCAACGGAATGCAATTATATACCAATTCTCATCAATCATTTTACTAATGGGACGAGAAAAACCAACAAAATATGCATTTTGTATGATAATAAAATTAACAAATGGTTACCTATCCTATACTGACTCCCAACCTCCTCTTCATTACCTCCGCCGCTGATCCAAAAAATATCCAGAGTTCTCTCCTAAAAACAGTGTGTTAGTTTTTAAACGCTCTATCTTACAAATCTTTCAACTAGCCATAACAATATATAGAAAAGCTCAGATGCATGCAAATATACAAATAAGAAAATAGTTGTTTCCCCCACACTCTTTTGATTTGTTTTGTATATGTGACACCCATATTGAAAATACAAATACAACGCAAATGCAATTCAAGATAATACACATACGCAGATTACATAAGTACATACACAGAAAATCTTTGAAAATATAAATATACAATTAAAGAAAACAATACCTCAGAATGAAACCTTTTAGTGAAATTTGTTTAAAAAATTTATTATATTAAAATATACCTAAAGTAATGAAAATACAAAATATTAAAAGTTGATAAAGAATGATGAAAGAACAAAAGAAATGAAGAAAGTTTGTAATAATAGAGTGAATATTTATATTAAAATTCTATATGAAACAAAAAAGGATACAAAAAATGCAAGTTGAAGCTGAAGAAATATAAAAATGGCGAGAATGTTTTTTTTTAATAATAATTTGTTTTAGCAAAGAAAAAAAACAAAATATGTTCTTTCTATTGAAACAGCTCTCAACATTTTATTACAAACAGACTAATACAAAAAAAAAAAGAACTCGGCAGAATAGAAGTGGATTTTGTTAATTTTTTGTTAGTTTTATTTTTACAAAAAAAAAAAATATATCTATTATCAACATTACTTCTATATTTAGGCAATAAAACTATTAATTATACTGCATTACCTATACATACATACAAACATACTTGACGACCTGATTTACGTTTTTATTTTGTCGAATGATGTGTAAAAATATGAAAAGGCAAAAAATATGGCCCCTGAAACTCGTAAACAATGACAAAAGAAGGACACAAATATGGTTGAAATGGTATATAAGAAAAAGAAAAGCAATTGCAATTTGTTACTATTTGTTGTAATGTTTTTTATTTAGCTAAAGATGTAGTCATTTGTTTTAGCCGAAAGTATGAAGATGGATAGTACTATATGTTTCTCCTCATGAATTCAATTAAAGATTTAACTAAGAAAAGAGTAAATTAATTCAAATATTATATATAAATCTGTATACTAACCATACCGTACCGATTCCCATATTTTACAGTTATGTGTAATAGAATTTTGACATAGTTTTGAATAGTCGCCCAATAATTACAGCATTTATCAGGGATACACTCCTATGTTGAGGTTTTTTTCTTTTCGCGGCAAATCGTCCCTTTGAAATGGATTGACAACATCTAGCAAGAAGTATAATCTTGAACAATCGCACCTTTTTTTTTGACAAGTTCTACATATACATATGGACTGTGTTCGATCAGGCCTACGTTATACTGTTCTGTTTTTTGTTTAATTTGATTTCAATTGAATTCCTAAAAAAGACACTATGAATGTGAATAGGCTTCTCTATAGTAGCTATACGTACATACATACACATATACCTACATTAAACGCATCATATATAATATAAATGCTCCTCCTATATACTTCTTTCATTCCCGCGCACTACCCCTGGCGGTTTTTTCAATAAATATTAATAATAATAATCAATTTTTATATTTAATTAGATCCTTTTTAACACCCAATTTTCGAGAGTACAAATTGTTTTTTATTAAGAATTTTTATGATAACTATTATATTACTAATTAATTAATATATTCATGTTTACTTAAATAGTCCATTGTAATCAATAAATAAATGATAAAAAAAAAGTAAAAAAAAAAATACACAAAAATAGTGGATGTGAAGAAATACTTTTTATTTTTTTTTCTGTTTTATATGTAATTTAACTTTGAGTTAATATTTCACACCTTAATCATGTTTTTTTTTTATACTTTGTGATCGTTTAGAAACAAGTAAGAGATAAAAAATGTCTTTTATATGCATATTTAAATAAAATACATACAAGAAAACGAATACATAAAAATATCCTTTCTCCCCAAGTCCATCGGCTTTTGTTTAACTCCAAAATTATGTATTAATTGTGGTTGCAAAAATATTGTAGAAGTTCTCGATATCTTACTAATCAATTTATATAAATTGATATTTTCATTTGTGTTTTGTGCAAAAAAATCCGAACGACGACGATGTGTGTGTGTGAGCGACTCCAAACCTCTTTAAAAACAAAAAAAAAAGTTCAGTACAATTTAAAAACATGTCTACATACAAATGTAATAAACAAAACCACAAAAAAAATTTACTCAAAAGCAAAAAGAAAAAATATGAAAAGAATTATGAAAACCTTTAAATAAATACATACATACATTACATTACAACAATATTCAAAAAATACATTTACGAAAAAAAGCAGATTACAGAATTTTTTTTATGATATGGCAATAGAGAGTTAACTTTTACAAAAGAAGAATATTGTCCTGTTTCAGAATGAAATTAAATAAAAGATTAAAAACAGAAATACCATACTATACAACAAGAGCTATAATAAATTACAGAAAAAGAGGTAAATATAATATTAAAATATATATGAACAAGATTTTGCTATATTATACATATATATCAAATATGAATAATACACACACATACATATATATATAATAGAAAATCGCTTTTTTACAAAACAACCAAAACCAAATTCTCTTTACCATATATTATATATATATATAAATACTGACTGATAGCAATCTATCAAGACTATCCTCAAACAAAGAAAGAAAAAAATATATATATGTAAAAAAATACTTGAAATATCCATATAATACAACAAAAAGAAAAATATATACGAAAAACAAACTTTTTACATTTACAATAACCAACAAACACAAAACAAAACCTCCTTCTTCTCCCCCTCAAAAAAAAACACTGAAAAGACTTTATCGAGAACACACTATGCTGATATACGAAAACCAAAACTGACTGAAAACAAAACAAACGAATATTTGAAGAATTTTTTGAATATATAAAACAATATTGCAAATTGGTCTTTGAAAAAGAAAGAAGAACAAAAATAAAAACAAAAACGTATGTATTTTATCCATTTATTAAAACAAAATAAATAAATATATATATACGATTATATATTAAACAATTTTTATGTATAATATTAGGTGATAAAAAATGCAGACTTTTCAATAATAAAAAAAATTCAAAAAAAAAAACAAACAACTAACAAATAAATAAGAAGTAAAAAATATACATCCAATATTTGTAATGAATAAAGAGAAAAAAAAAATTCGTTTCGAAAATTTATAAAAAAAAACATCTTGTGCGTTTTATTTCATTTGATTGTGTGATTTCAGGTGACTTAGCATGGGTACTGTTCAGTGTTCAATTTTATTGTTTTTCGTCCACTTTTTCCTCTTCTCATCTGGACGTGTTGATACACCCTTATGGCTTCAAAGACTTCGATAAGACTTTTGTTTTTTTTTTTCTGTTAAGGATTTGTACATATAGGGTGGCCCATTAAAAGTGAACTAGTGTAAACCATGAATACTTTTTTTTTCTAAACCGTTTTTTTTTTATTTTCACATAAAAAAATATTTCTGGCTGCAAACCTCGGATCTCCGCTATAATATTTTGCTTCAATTCCTGGATTATGCTTGGTTTATCATAGTAGACTCTCTCCTTAAGGTATTCCCACAGAAAAAAATCTAGTGGAGTTAAGTCTGGAGATTTAGCGGGCGAGTTAATTGCAGATCCTCTGGAAATGACTCTTTCGAGGAAAACGTCCGTTAAAATCTCCATTGTGAATGCAGCGA
The DNA here is from genome assembly GCA_949715475.1 of Microchrysa polita. Lineage (NCBI taxonomy): Eukaryota > Metazoa > Arthropoda > Insecta > Diptera > Stratiomyidae > Microchrysa > Microchrysa polita. The sequence continues at coordinate 61,797,224 of OX454421.1, read as the reverse complement.
TATGGCAAGGCGCGTCATCTTGCTGAAACCACAGATCTGGTCGGGTTTTACACAAAAGGACGAATAACACTGTTGAGCATCTCTACGTACTACTCATTTAATAAACTGTAGAACAAAGTTGTCATGGGTCACTTTGTATGGGAGGTACTCTTAGTTTTTATCCGAATGAGTTAGCACTCTGCTCAAATTTTGGGGGGAGTTATCGACATGCCGTTTTGACAAATTTAAATGGGGGAATAATGGGGGTCCTTGACCGGAGCGACTCAGCGTTTACGTTAAAATTATCTTAAACTTGTTGTTAATACTTGTACAAAATTTTACGACTGAACTAACATTCTTTCAAAAGTTATGGAGCTTTTAAAAAAGGTCTAAAATGAAAATATTCTAATTTATGTTCTACGAGGGTGGTTCAATAAGTACCCGTGTTTGAAGACTTAGGACGATACTGAGGGAAGTTGGTGTCATCATCGTGTGCTGCCATCTATCAAACGACACGCCAAAACAAATTCCAGACTAATTTATAGGTTAGTTTTGATTTTACAGCCATTCGAGTAACGCGTGTTTCGTAATTTTCGATAAGATGGAAAAAGAGTAGTATCGTTCGGTAATTCGATTTCTGTTTTTGGTTCAGAAAAAATGCGAGGAGATAAAAGCGAAGTTGGATTATTCTAACGCCGAAAAATTCAATTGAACTCTGTGTTATATATAATTGCAAAGATAATTTTATGTAGTTTTTTTCGTCCTCAGACCATTTCTTATCTCTTACCGTTTTTGAAATAATCGCAAAAAACCCGAAAAAATCCCCCCCCCCCTTTTTTAAGGTTGCGGACCCCCGATCGGTTGGGACTTTCTATGCCATCATCTCGGGACCATCCCCAACCATAATCAAAAAAAATTGCCGATGTAGGATTTTTGCTGTTCGATGGCCATATTTTGGTCCAATTTTCTTAGACTACGCGCTCTTTGTTCGAATATGTCACGAAATCAAAGATTCTTCCGAGGAGAAAACTGAACGAGAGAGAGGCTGAACAGACATTCAACGAAAAGCTGAAGATCGGTTGCTGTCCAAGAAGAAATTTGCTAAGACGACTCGCGTTAACCCTTTGAGTCCGACTAGGTTTAATCAAAAGAATTTAAACAAAATTTCTTTATTGCTATTTTATTTAGCACAAAAAACAATAATAAAAATACTTTCTTTGAATAAAAAATTATATATTGTCCTGCAGGACATGGTTCTGTGGTATGACGGGTCGGGAATCCTCATCGTCCTGGCAGCGGATTTTCTATAAAATCCAAACCGAAAGGCACGTATTTAACGCAAAAACACGAAAACCTGGATCACGTAGCACCATCTGATAACTAGCCTTTGTCGACTTGTAGTTCGATCGCAGATAACGCACCATCATATGAAGCTATCGACACAGCACAATACTTCAGAAATTTCCATCACAAACTGAAGCTTCCGTTCGATCGCAGAGCCAAGTAAGTCTATAAAGTCGTAATTTCATCATACCCAGCCTATAATATGGAGTGTTCGAAGTGTAAGCAAACCGTGGGAGACGGCAAATCGGAAACAATCGACTGTGTCAAGTGCAAGTTATTATATCATCTTGTATGTGCCGGATTTACTGATCCCAACTTACGTCTCTCCCGAGACAAAAAGAAAACCTGGACTTGCTCATCCTGCCGCGCACACTCAGTCCCGGTTAAACTTGATACTAACAATGGCATATTGTCTAAGATAGAGGAGCTGAATACCAATTTCTCAATGGAGATCGAGCAACTCAGGAAATCTATCAAAACTGACCTAGCTGAACACCGCGCTTCGCTCGACTACTGTTGTACATCATTTGACGATTTTAATATCAAGATGTCACAATTCAGCAATAAGATCGATAGCCTCTCAAAAACTTGTGATGAACTATCGAAAGAGAACACCGACTTAAAACGGTAGGTACGAAGTCTAAATGCATATGTAAACAATGATGAACAACAAAAACTAGAGAACGATATTGAAATCTCTGGAATTCCCGAAACACCAAATGAAGATTTATAGCATTTCCAGGTCAAGTAAATAACTCTCCGAGACAAATAGATAAATTTCTGAATCAACAAAATACATTTCCGGATCAAAAAAATAAATTTCCGAATCAACAAAACACGACTCCGGATCAAATAAATAAATTTCCGGACGAAATAAATGAACTTCTAAATGAAACAAATAAATAACCAAAACAAAAGAATAAATTTCCAAATCAAAAAAATAAATGTCCAAATCAGGAAAATAAATTTACAAATCAAATAAATAAATTTCCAAATCGAATAAATAGATTTACATGCCAGAAAACTAAATCAAATAAATAAATTTCCAAATCAAATAAATAAATTTTCAAAGGTTATTAATATTCTTCTAAAAAGAAAAATTAAATTATATCAAATTTATGACACCCCTAGATATATATTAACGGGGCGGTTGGAAGTGGAAATCTATGAGATTTTAAAGGAAAATTCGCTTGTGTAGCGCACAAAAAAAAAACAGTATACCACAATTTTACTTGTCTCAAGTAGGCGTAAGTTTTTTTTTTTTGACGTACGTTAAACAGCGGAGACTGTCGATTAAAGTTGAAATGTGTACGATAGTACGACATGCTGATACTCTCTATTAGTAAAGGTACACGACATCAGCTGAACACTACAATTCGTATAATTCAACAGAATCCTGTCTGAATCGGATCACCGTTACTAAAAGCTGTGTCAATGTGTATGCTTAGGGTGCAGACTCTCCCGCATTTTCCCCTGATTATTTGCTCGGGTTTATTCCCCTGGAATGCCACCCTCCCTCCTCCTTGGTATTCTTCACCTATTGCGATAGAAATATTTTTTAAAAAACGGAATCGAATTGATCATGACGATAAGAAGCTAAACGACTTGCAAAAAAAATTAAAAACACTTCTAATTTGGAGCTTTTATTCAAATTCAATCGAGACCTAATAATTTTAACTTTTAAGTACCGACACTGGGTCTTACAGACTCGAAGACTCTGTCAATGTATAGATTCCGTTATGTTCCCGAACCTCCATCCTCCATCATTCTGAGGTCACCTCTATCTTCGATTCTAATGTAAAATAAAAATTTTAGAAAGCTCAGCTGCTGTGACTTGAGTTTTGAGGAAGTTATGGTAGATTAGAGATGGCAAATAACGTCTAAGAAAACAATTTATATATATCGTCCTATTCCAAGCGTGTGTAGTACAATTGACAATTATATACGTCATTTTGAATAAACAAAATCTTATTCAGATTGAAATAATTGATTAATTATTTTTTCAATGCTCAACGAAATTCATATAAAAGCACATTATTTACTATATTAAAGTACTATCTTTTTAAATCGTTTCCTTCATACGAAGCATTGTTTATTTGATTTGTGAAATATGTTTTTTGATGGAAAAAATCATTTTTTTGATTTGTGAATTTATTTTTCTGTTTTGGACAATTTGTTATTTGAATTGTACATTTATTTTTCTGATTTGGACATTTATTTTTTTGATTTGGAAATTTATTTTTATGATTTGTTTATTAATTTTTTTCATTTAGGAATTCATTTTTTTGTTTCGGACATTTATCTATTTGATCTGCAAACGTGTTTTGTTGATTCGGAAATTTACCTATTTGTTTCGGACATTTATCTATTTGACTCGGAAAGTTATTTACTTGCCCTGAAAATGCTATAAATATTTTATTTGCGAAAGTAGAAGCGGCACTAGATATCGAGGGCTCAACAGCACCCGTATTTATTAAACGAACGATATTCAAACCGAGGGCCGACTTGCCTAAAAGCGTTATAGTTTCTTTCGCGAATACTTCCGATCGCGACCGTTGGCTAGCTAAGACTAAGCCGAAGAGAAAAAACCTCACTGCAAACACTCTTCACGATCGATTCCCTAATAACAAAATATTTATTAACAACCATCTTACAAAATCTAATAAAGCTCTTTTGTATAAATCAAAAATTTTCGCACGAGAGAATAATTTTCAATTCGTTTGGATAAAGTTTGGAGCTATATTTATAAGAAAAGAAGCAAAATGAAGAATTCATAAAATTTTGGCTCAATCTGACCTACAACTACTACTTCAGTAATTTTTACAATTTCAATTATTTAATCTCTCTTTATGTTATCATGTTCACAACATCTATTGATATTATAAATACAGATAATGTTGAAACTTATGAAGTAGAATGTATTACCAATTGTAAACAACTAATAAACTTAAAGGCAGACAATTTCAAAATAGTACACTTAAATATAAGAAGCATCAGGAAAAATTTTGAATATTTGTTAATTCTCATTCATGAGTTAAATGCCAGCTTTGATGTCATTGCACTATCCGAAACTCAACACCATAGTTACTCTACCGAATTCGAAAATATTAAAGATAATTTTAAAATTCCAGGCTATCAGATTTTATATACAAAATTTTTCAATAATAAAAATGACGGCGTAATTTTATATGTTAAGGAATCATTGATATATGTACGTAGTCCACGAAATATCCAATGATTTTTTAACTGGCATTAGAATAGATTTGTCTTTAAAAAGAGAGCTCAAATTATCCCTTACATGCGTCTACAGATCCCCGTCGCTTGAAATTAATCCTTTCATACACAGCATTGACAACTTATTCACTGAAATATTCAGTTCGACCGACATAATAGTTGGAGACATAAACATTAACATACTGGACAACTCGACAAATACGAACGATTACCTGAACTGTCTAGCAAGACTTGGATTTTTATCACTGATAAACAAACCGACGCGGACTTGTACAACAACATCTACTTGCATGGACCATATTTTTCTACATCAAAAACAAGTTAATGAAAGTACCCCAATTATTTTTAAAAATTCGATCACGGATCACAACACGTTACTGCTATCACTGCCATTAGAACCAAACAAAAAACACGTCGGCAACATCTCAAAATTAAAGATAAACACTGATCTACTTTCCCAAAAACTTCAAAAGTTTAGCTGGCATACAATATTAAAAACAGAACTCAATGCTGAAATCACAGCTCAAGTTTTTAATAACACATTGAATAAATTAATTGTGGGCTGTCAATATGTTTGTACCCCAATACGAAAATATCAAACCATAAAACCATGGATATCCCCAGGAATCGTAAAATCTATAAGAAACAGAGACAATTTAAAAAATAAAATAGATAAACAACCCTTTAACACTGCTCTGAAAAATAAATATAAAAAATACCGAAATAAACTGAACTCTATTTTAAAGTTAGCCAAAAGAAACTATATCCAAAAAATTATATGCAATAGTAAAAACAGTACTAAATGTCTATGGAAAACTGTTAATGAAATGACCGGAAGGAACGCTACAATCTGTAACGAGTGGGAAAAAATTATCGACCCTAAGACAAATGAAACAACAAATAGTATAGAGGCAGCAGCCAATATACTCAATGATGCCTTCGTTCAAGTCTGCTCTCAAAATATGTCTGCTAATTCAAACGCACCACTAGTAGAGCAAAATGATCCCACTTGTCCTTCAAATTTTTATATTAACAAAATCAAGATAGATGAGATTGTTTTAAATGTAAATACCATGAATAGGTCCTCTGGTGGAGCTGATAATATCACTACAGAGCTGCTAAAAAAAATAATTCATGAAATCAAGGAACCCCTTTCCTTTGTATTTAATAAATGCATTAAAGAAGGAATCTTTCCAAGAACGTTTAAAAATGCCGTTGTTGTGCATGTGCATCTACAAAAGTGGCCTGAAGTCTGATCCTCTCAATTATAGACCAATTTCTTTACTTCCTGTAATATCAAAGCTCTTTGAAAAGTGTATAAAAACTAGACTTGAAAGTTTTCTTTCTTTCAATTCGGTTTTAGGAAAGCATTGAGCACGGAAGATGCAATAGGTGTGTTTTTTTGGTTATCCCGTGCAGGTTTGGGATAACCAAAAAAACACACCTAATATTGAAAGTAACAGACTTTTTATCCGCTGAGTTAGAATCTGATAATAAACCAATAGCAATATTTATGGATATTGCGAAAGCATACGACACCATACCCCATGAAATAATGGAAAATAAATTGAGAAAAATTGGTATATGTGGAGCATACCATTAAAACTGCTCTCGAGTTACTTAACCGGGAGAAAGCAATGCGTTAAAATAGAAAACAATTACAGCGACTGGAAACTTAAGCCTCATTGCGGTCTACCACAAGGCACTGTTTTATCCCCTGTACTATACTTAATTTTTGTTAATGATCTCTGCAATATGACAACTAACAAAAGCAAAATAGTTGCTTTTGCAGACGACACAGTACTAATCACTTCATCCAGTACGTGGTCCGAAACTTTTGTAAATGCCGAGCTAGATTTTAAAAAGGTTAGTAATTGGCTTTCAAAAAATTTTCATCGACTGAACTTAACCATAACTAAAATGCTGACATTTTCATTAACACTTTGGCTGCCAAAAGGTTTTTGGTAGTCATTACCAAGACGGTTTTTGTACCGCCGGCGGTCATTTGAAATCTTTCCCAATACGCCAAATGTCCGCCGGGTGACATTCGATGGATTTGTTTTGAAGGCGTCTTACGAGCCGGCGGTTTATATTTAATAAAAAAATAAAAAGCCAGGCTATTCTTAAGCGTTCAAAGATTGCTAGATCTGTATGGTTTATGGCGCAGGCTATGGCAGCCTTGCAAATGGCTGTAAGAACAATGATACAAAAATAAAATAATTTAACACAATTAAAAGGCAGCACAATTGTGTATTTGATATTTTATTATAACAAAAATAAGTAAATGAATTCAGATTTATTTTAATAATGGTCTGGGAAACAGTCGACACAGATGTATGGGTGATCTTCGCAGGTTTCACAGAACGTAGTGACTCTTTTCGTTAGCTTCGCCGCTTCTTGAAATCCTTTTTCTTGAGAAATTTTCTTATAGCAAAAAGAACATCGCTTCCTTAGTTTGCGGTTTCTTTTGTCGCGTTCATTCGTCACTTTTAATTTATGGTCGGAGCTGCCATTTCTCCTAGATAATACTGTGTTGCTTTTATTATCGAGGCCCAAGAAATACTCAACAAGTGCCTCGCGGAATTTCGTAATGTTTTCGTTTTTGTCCGGATGAGCGATTTTATAAATTATCATAGCATTCACTACTGCTGTACCAAGAAGAAGCTCTATTGCCACTTTGTGATACCATCGAATAGATTTTCTTAACGCAGAAGAATATGATGCCAACTGATCCGATAAATCTATACCTCCTTTGGCTGTATTGTAATCAATGATGCATTTTGGCTTGATTATGTCTTGGCGTTTCCTGTTTTGTTTTCCAGTGTTTATCATCTCCAAATTATGGCACGTTGAGAGCATTAATACATCCCGTTTATCCTTCCATTTGGAAACAACAATTCCACTTTCATTCTCTCTACCGATAATTTAAGGTTTGCATTGACAACTTCTTGTGGAAGTCCTTTTCGATTGCGTCTCAGAGTTCCAAGGCTGTGTGTTTTTCTTTTCAGTAATTCTTTTGCTAATGGAAGGCTCGTGTAAAAGTTATCATGAACCATCATTCTTCCCTCATCCAGATACTCCTCGCATAGGTTTAAAACGACACTGGTAGTCGACGAATCAATTGCAGCTTCATTTTTACCTTGATAAATGGCCAAACGCTGTGTAAAGCCTTTTTTGTCGCAGAGTTTGAACACCTTTATTCCATATTTATGCCGTTTTGATGGAATATACTGCCTAAATTTTAGTCTTCCCCTAAATGGCACCATACTTTCGTCTATAGCCAAAAATTTGTCAGGTATCATAATTTGATGGAACTTATTATTGAAATGCGAAACCAGTGCTTCAACCTTGTGAAGACGGTTTGTAATGGAAGCCGGATCTTCGTTATTGGAAAAGTGCCAGAAGCGCAAAATTGACTGGAATCGGTTTCTTGCCATTAATGCGGGAATAACATTATTTTTGTAAATTTTTTTGTTACTCCAATAACACTCTATCGTTGGGTAGCGAATTAGGCCCATGTACAATAATATTCCGAGGAATATTTTCATATCCTCCTTATCAACAGGTTTCCACAAATTCAGCCGGCTATTTTTTCCAATATTAGTTTTAACGCGAATGTGTTGCTCTGCATTCCTATTTGTTTCCGTAACCATTAAATCGATTAACTCGTCAGTTACTAAAAGAAGGTAGCTATCTTTGATTGAAATTGGATTCAAGTCAATTTGAGGGTTTACCCCTGGAGAGCCTACGAAATCGAAGCATTGCTGAAATTTTCCAGTAACTTCTTTCCAGTCTGGTTCGACATTCACTTCGGAATCACTAGAAATATCCGCTGCAGAATTAGATTCAGAGTCGTCAAAGCTGTCTGAATTCAATTCATCCTCACTGATTTCATAGTCTTTATCTCCTTGACTATCATCACTATCGAAATCATCCTCCAAAGAACTCTCCAGAAGACGTCGAACTTCTTCATCATTCAATGGCCTTTTGCGTCGATTCATTTCACTCATATTGGCTATAAATGAAAAAATTAACATACCTTTAGTAATATGCATATAAGTACATATGAATTTTTATTTTTACTTACCTTTTTTCTTTCTACAAAACAAAATCTAATAATCTCTCAATCACACACTTCCACTGCCTACGAGTACCAATTATCAACTGAAAATATAGAATAGTGAAATTCACCCACTTGACACGAAGAAGCAATAAATAACGGTTCATCCTTATCAAACTTACGATCTACGGACCCTCATAGTATAGAATTTTGCACACTCGTTCAAAGCACATTGTTAGCAGCGAGGGCCAAGTGAAAAATAAATTCAAAACCGTTAAATTTCTACGAAATGGATGTAGTAATTCAATGTCCGCCGGCGGTCAATTTCATCTCTATGCCAAATGGCAGCCGGTAGTCATTTTTTAAAATTATAAAAAAATACTCAAAAACAGGTGTTTATCACTACTGTAGTGTTATTAAATGTTTTTGCAAGGTTTCAAACAATTTGCGTAAGAATTAGATTTTGGCGTACAAATAATGTCCACATAAAATGACATGGCAACCAAGTAATCACCTCACTTGACACGCCGGCGGCCAAGTGGCAGCCAAAGTGTAAACAACCCAGGACAACCAATACAAACAGCAATCAAAATCCACAACACAGAGTGCACTTCACGAACAGGACAATCTTCCGACTATCTATGCGACTGCCCAAAAATTGATTCATATGATAGCGTCAAATATCTTAGTGTGCATATCGATAAATTTTTAAAATGGGATATGCACATAAACCAGCTTGTCATTAAACTTCGAAAAATGCTATATGTCTTTAAAATTATAAGATCACCGCAGTGGCGGCTCGTGCCATCCTAAATTGGGGGTTCACAAATAAAACAAATAAGAGCAACTAATTCTTCAAAATTATGTAAATATCTACCTAACTTCACTAACCCTTTGTACTTGTACCTTTTCAACATTTTTTCAATTGAAGAATTTCCTTTTTGGCTTCATTAGCCGTTTCGTCTATTTTTATACATAGAGAGATTTTTTTGTGGTTAATATTATTAAATTTTCGGCCAATAAAAATGATCGAATTTAGGAAGATACGAAGAGGAATATCTTGAAGGAGATCCCAAAGTGCAACAAATATAAATTAATATTTCATTTCTGCAAATATGGTTACCGATAAAAAACGCTTTTCAATTGACGTTAATTCAATAATTAAAAATTTAACGATTTTTCAATATTTTCCCGAATAATAGGTACACAATAGTTAATATCAGAGTTCTAGTTCCAAAAGTTAATTTTCGAACCACTTATATCCGAAATTATTTATCAGGAATTATTTTTGAACGGATTTTTAATCAGTGGCGTTTTAAGCAACACATTCTAAGGATATAGCTCTAAAAGTGTGTACAAAAATTGTGCAACATGGTTTCGAACAATTTTTAATTACAAAATAATCACGATTTTGTTGATAACACTACATCATCCATACATGTTTCCAAATTCTAAATACATATAAATTTATAAATATTGTTTACTACATAGCCATAATTAATACGAATACATTCGTCATTACTTTCACCTTGATTTTTAAATACATATGTGCCTATACCTTTCCACATAAAGAAGAAAAAACGAAGCAATTATGTAATACGTAATCATAAAGATTAATAAAAACAATGCAAAATGCATCAATTCACAAAAATCAACCGAAACATCACCGATTCTCAAGCTCACACGCAATTCTTCCACTGTTCGCACATATTTTGTGTGCTCCTATGCCAGCGAGTGTGCATCGATTGATACTATGGGACATCGCATAGGATCGTATGGAGACGGATGACGGGTACAAGCAACTCTAACCGCACGTGCGATTAGAGAATAGAGGTGGCTTGTTGTCTTTGACTTGTGTTAACAGTTTCGGTTATTCTTCGCGGGTTTGAGATAGATGGAATGGATTTTTATTAAAAATTGAATTTTTGTTATATATTTTATGGTAGAAAATTTTACATAGAGAAGCAATTTTACGATGTGATGGATATGATGAGTGCTCATGTGCTCCTATGGAGTAACCGCCACTGGATCACCGTTATCCTGGGAGCAGATGCGGCAAGTATATTTCGCTCTAGCGCAATCAACATTACAATATGCCATGGTTGCTTGGGGCGGAGCATATGACTGTCATCTGAAACCCTTAAGGACCTCACAAAAGTTAATACTGAAAACGGCTTTTAATATTTCCATGACTTGTCCTTCCGAAACTGTATTCCTAGCAACAAAAGTATTAGAAGTAAAAAAGCTCTACGCTAAATGCTTATTAAACCATATCAGTCTTAATTTAAATCCTAATTTTATCTCTCACCAAATCAACACCCGCCACAGGAATTTTAGACTTGTTATTCCGCGCGTAAAAAAGTCAGCATCTCAAAGATATCGATTTTATACTGGTCCATATTTTTACAACAATTTACCAATTGACATCAGAGTAGACATCATCAATAAAGAAATCTTCAAAATTAAAATAAAATGCTGGTTACAAAATCTGGCTCTAAGCCATTTTTACCACTTATTTGAATTTCACTGTAAAGAATAATTACTATGAGTATGAAATTGATTAGGTTATGTAATATGTACTTGTTTTTCTCTCTTAGTTTATAAACTTGAATTGCATATATCACTTAGTTAAGTTAAAGTTAAGTTAAATTTAAGATTAAATTTCCCCTCACACAAGCATAATGCTTAAAAGGGGAAAGCAAAATGAATTACTCTCTATTTTGTACTAAATATGTTAACAAAAATTTGCAATAAAAATCTCAATCAATCAATCAATGACCACTAGGTAAGTTGGGTATATTTTGTATGATAGCTGGAAAAGTAGTTTCGGTCTTTATTTAGACATAAACCGACGTCACATGTTGTACATTTCCAGTTGCAGTTGGCACACCTTTAGGACCCGCACGTAACGGGTATGTGTAAGCATTGGTTATATCGTACCTCCAAAGGAACCGTTATTGGTACAAAATTAGTACTGCCACCTTCCGTAAACAACTGGAGAAATATATCAATCGGAGTATCGAGCTCAAATGAGATATTCGGACCAGAAGCTTTGATGAATGGATTAACACGGCACTCAAGCAAAACATCCTGGGTTCATGTAATTCGTTTCTTCAACTCCTCATGCCTTATTCTGCTCAACGGCCAATCATCCTCACTTTTCCAAAATTCATTCGTATGAAGTCATATCTTCAAGTTCCTTCAGAGTCCAGGTATTTTTCGCAGCTGAAATTCCAAATTCGGACCAATATTTAGAAAACGAGAAAAGAAAATATTTTAAATTTTCTCGTTCTAGGTGCCTAGTGGTTATCAGGTGCAACCGCAATATTTACCGTTAGCTACAAAATTTATATAACCACTTCCAGCATTCTAGTTTGCATATTTGCTATCATTCAATATATATGTACTGCTTAAAACAAAATAAGGGCCACTAATGTCCGTTGACTTTAACAACGTCTTTTGGCGAATTTTTAGTGTGATAATTAATTTCCAAAATGCCATTCTGTACCTGAATGTGATGTGAGTTATCACAGTATGGTTCGTCAACATTAGCTGTAACGAAACTGGCTTAAACAGTCCTTTTGGGGTCACAAGTCATACATTTGGTAGTTTTGTTTATTTTTCATTTTGATTTAGAATTAGTTTTCGCCTTAAGTTCTCTAGCCGCAACATTAGCTGTTGCACTTTTAAAGATAAGGACAATCTGTAAAATACTAAATGCCAGCAATTCGGGGCCATTTAAATGTAAATGCTTGGTCCAGAGCCTTAGAAATGTTGGAGGAAGGTCGTTCTGTGGCCCTGCAATTAGGGTATTCGCGAAGAGCCATTCAAAATTTTTGGAACCGTTACCAGGAGACAGGAAGTGTCTCCCGTCGTCATGGTTCAGGCCGAGTTCGAATAACCACCCCCGCAGAAGACTGATATGTGAGACTTTGTGCGCGACGGGATCGTACCATTAGTGTTCGTGGACTACAAAGTAGGCTATTAAGGACGATTGGAACCATTGTTAGCCCTCAAACAATCAGAAATCGTTTGCACGAAGACCGACAACGGTCAAGGAGACGTGTTACCAGAATACAACTGACCAGGACGCATCCTACGAATCGTTTAAGATTTGCTCGTCGACATATCCAATGGGACATGCAACAATGGCGGAAGGTGCTCTTCTCGGATGAGTGCAAAGTCAAATTTTTTAAAGACGACCGACGCATAAGAGTCTGGCGGAAAACCGGAGAAGCATTTTTGGATCCTTGCATAATTCAAATTGAGATGCAAGGCGGTCCCAGTGTGATTGTCTGGGCCGGAATTAGCTGGCAAGGCAAAACTGACCTTCCTATCCTAAATAACGGGACAATGACATCCTAAAGTTATATTGAAAGGATTGTTAGGCCACATATCATTCCTTTTTCACAACAGGCGTTGGATGGTTTTATCCTCATGCAGGATAACGCACGACCGCATACTGCCCGGCCGACAATGTCTGTTTTCGAGGAGGCCAATATTGAGGTCATGGAGTGGCCTGCCAACAGTCCGGACCTAAATCCGATAGAACATCTTTGGAATGAATTAAAACGCCGGATGCGGACCGCTGAAGAGGACATACACAATCAGCAACAGCTGATTCAATTGCAAAAATGTGTTGGGATTGGGACGAGATATCCAAAGAAAGCGTCGATCGGCTTATTGAAAGCGTTTCATCTAGGCTTCGAGACTGCATATCAAAAAGTGGAGGCCATACTCGATACTAAAAAAACAAGGAATCATTTTCTTTTACAGATTAGGCATACAAATTAATTTATTGCTACGCTTACATGACCGCAATAGGCAAGCAATCCGAAAAAATGCTGAAAAAAAGTGTAACTTTTAGTCAAAATTCAATAAAATTCATTATAATTCATGAAAAACTAATTGTTTTATTAAATTAGACTAACAAAATTATGATTTTCCTTTTCCACAGAAAAATAATCAGAAAATTATTAGTGGCCCTTATTTTGTTTTGAGTAGTACATTTTACCAGTCATTTTTTATAATAATTAGGAAAATCTTCTCAAAGAACAAACTTTTTTTTTAGAAAAGGGTCTTCAATGCTTGCGGATTAACTGGAAGGCGAACATATACTGGTCCACTAGCACCAGACAGAGCAAATTTCCTGAAAAGCCAGACATTAGTACCGCTAGATCCGTTATTCACTTGGTGTTTCTACAGTGGTACCGCTTGTTTATTTTAAAAATGATTTTGAAATTGTGGTTCTCTCCTATAACCACTTGACCTCAATGGGTTAAGAAGAGCGGAGCTCTCTCCGGTGATATTTCACGAAGCCAACTACAGGTGTTTGTCCACGACAAGAAAGCTGCAGCACGGCGAAGATGTGTGTGGAGAAGTCCCGGGTGATTAGTGAAGAAATGCCTGAGAATTGCTAGAATGTCAGCGAAGACGAAAATCGTGAGTAGAAGTCGCCACTTAGGCAGGTTTAGTATTAAGCTAGATTTTTAAGTGTGAAAGCTCTCTTGTTTTTTTTTAAATATTCTCATCGATGAGTTAACGTAACGTAGAATCTCGAATTTAAAATCATTTAAAATCATTGTGAAGAGTAAGGTTTCCCCATACAAAAAGTGATCGATTAGAATAAAATCTTGTTGCCGTGAATCGAACCGCTTTGTTCTTCTTTGATATCTCGCGCATAATGAAAACCGTTTCTCGATTCGTGCTTGCGGGAAACGGTCGCGGACGGCCGAATGCAAGTACGTGACGCCCACGACCCCTTCTTCATGGAGCTATGGTCGGCCGGCCGTATACTTTCGAACGCGTACAACTTTTCGTTGCGGAAAAGTGTAACAAATTTCTTCTCTAAATAGCTCGCGAACGGCTTAACCGATCGTCATGAAATTTGGGAGGAATGTGTAGAATAGTAACAGTCTTTGGAACGAAATACTTAGTAGTTGGTAGGGCAAAGATAAGAGGGTATCGCGGAGATTCGAAAATGTATTCACTAAATAACTCGCGAATGGCTCAACCGATCTTTATAAAATTTGGTACCTCGAAGATTTGAAGTCGAAGTCGACTTTTTTTTAATTTTTATCAGGCAAGGACGCATGGGTACTTTAATCAAAGAACTCGAGTATATTTTATTTCAGTTGCTTCTTTTCAGTTTAAAGTACCTAACGGTATCGGAGTTATGGGCGTTTGAAGCTAAGATTTCATTTTCACTTTTTTTTTCTAAACCGTTATATGTACCGATATGAAACTTTGCACACAAATAGGTTAGCATGAGCTTATATGCGCTAAATGCTAAGACTGTTAATGTTTGTTAAGAAAAAGTAAATAGCAGTAAATTTGAAATATTTATATTTGTGCGTGTGTAGCCCTGGTCTGCAGATTTGAACATTTTGATGAGTGTTTTTAGAAAATTACATAAGGAATATGCCTGAAAATTTTAATTCGAATAACTTTATCTTAACCGGAAAGCGAATCAAATATTTAGCAAAGGCATTTCACAATACCAGGGCAGCGTCTTAAGCCGTCACTGCAACACATTTGTTTACTGCATATCTTGTGACTATACCAAACAATGAACATGAAATTTGCTGGGAATACATATAATGGTAATAGTGTGAAGTTTGTAGTACCAAATTAACAGTGTCCCTGAATAGCTTCAAAAGTTGAATTGAAACCAAATTTCATAAATGTCCAAACACGGCAATTGCATAAGCCAACCCCACAAAGCCGATCCTATTCATATCCTCAATAACATCAACCACACCTCATAATTCAATGCAAAAAAAAAAACAACTTAAAACACCCCTAAATTCATTTTATTTTAGTTCACACACAAGGATTTTTTCATTTGGGATAAGGATTTTTTCTTTTGGGATAAGGATTTTTTCAATTGGGAAATACTATTTATACCTTTCACAGGATGGTCTTAAGTCTATAAGGTTTGTAAGGAAAACGCTTGGAAAACCTATAAAAAATTTTGGGTGAAAAATAAAACCTCGGTCTATTTTATTTAAAAAATATATTTTTACTTATTAATGCTCAATTTCCGCTTTTTAATAAGTTTCGAATTTCTTCTTCTTTTTATCGACACAAGCGACACTTACGTTGTTATATCATCCACCATATAGCGGAAGATATCACAAACGCAAAAGTTCTCCTTATGAAATCGGATAGCATAACTAGAACCGTGAGCCTCGTTACCGTTATGAGCGTTCCGATACACTCTGCACGAGAGCAAACCCAACCAAATCAAATACACCAAAATCTTAGTCCTTACGTACATAAGCGCTATAGCGAACAGGACGTTGATCACCTTGGCACAAAAAAAGGATAAGTATAATTTTTATGTTCGTAGTGCCATAATCATGGTTTCTCAAGTATTGTCCCATTGGAGGAGCAACGCCCATATCCTTCCTGGAAACCGGAAAGTAAATAGTCACCAGAATCTTCTCATCTAATCTAAAATAATTTGAAAGTTCTGATATCTCAGAGGACCGCCATGCCTGGACTACACCTTACGTTGGCATATTTGATGGGCTAATGAATGTAAATGAATGCATCATTAGCTGCGTGTCTTTGTGTCTGGAGCGGGAAAGAGAAGCGTATTCTAGGATTCCTGATAAATTTGACAGGAATTGTCTTGGATAGTTGGATAGAAAACCTCGGTCAACAATTCCCATTAGTGTTGTCATGGGATCGTGCATTAGCACAAATTTGCGGACATGTCGCAATTTGAATCGCTTGTCACTAACTCTCCCTGGCATTTATTTTGCTTTTTTTATAAATGATGCTAATATCGGCGAAAATATCATGTTCAAATACGCATATGACAGCCTCTGAATAACTATTTCATTTTTCATCTTTTATTCGAATTATTAGCTATTATAGTGGTTATCCGCAATGTCCTCTTCGTCCCCTGTCGGAGTGACAGATTGTCGACAAATAAGATTGCATTAACGTCTTCCTGTTCAATTTATAAATTTGACAACTCCCCAATACCGTATAAAATCTTCAATATTGGCATGTACTTGTAATAACACCCCTTCTTCATGTCCAAGGATCTTGCCAGTTGGTTCATTCTTTTTAAAATTCGTGTCACTCGTTCAGTTTACTTTTTAAATTGAACCCCCGCTTTTAAAAGTTTCCTTTTTTCGTGTGTGTGTGGTGTGCCAATATGAAAGGGTTGCAAATTTGAAAATTGAACAAATGGTCAATGCATAATATGACAAGAAATGGACACAATGTGTGTGTGGGATGATAAATTGCAAAAGGTTAACCCTCGTGATGTTTCCTTGATTTGCTAATGAAGTGTATCGAAAAATCATGCAAAATTGATGACGGGAGATTTGTAGGATGTGGTAATGTGCTGATTTTAATAGTAAGAGGATTGCATAAAACAAATGTTGGGATAAGCTGTAATCTGTTATGTCCAGAAAATTATCTTAGTGCTATTTAGGGCGATCTTAGGAGACCTTTAGAAGCTGTCTTTCTTGTGATTGGGTTGCTTGATGTCTTTCCTCAGTAATCATGAAAGAGTATTTTCAACCTTTTTACTCTACAAGTAACGTAAAACTGAAGAATTTCGTAAGGTATGTAGGTTTTTTTTTATTTCTACCACTTCTTCTCCCACAACGTAGCGTTAGACGTGTAAATACTTCAAACACACTCCTTCCGACTAAGAAGTTCTTCGACCCAAATTAGTGTGTTCACAATTCGAACTAGGATTGCAATCCTTTAAATTTTTAAGGAGATTGTGTCTGCCCCGTTTATTTGGATATGATGTGAAGTGAACGTGAGTGGAAATTCAACATTTGCAATTTCGAGAAAATTGTACAATGGGAATAGTAAAATCTGATGGAAGGAATATTACAGTCTTGGAACTAAACACACCAAGTAGGTATGTAGGTACATACGTGAAATTTCAAATTTATTTCCAAGGTATGTACTCGTATAAAGATGCTTTTATAGCACGTTTGGTAGCACGGAACACATGTACTGTACATACATAACATAATCATTTTCTAAATCGTTGAAAAGTAACTGGAATCTGAATCTATTTTCATCGGACTCCAAAAGATGCAATCTATCTAGGGACGCGGGAGCGTCCCGCCCGCCAAAGAAAGATAAAAAAATTTGAACAAATGCAAAGTGAGAAGCGACCAAGACTATGTTTACACGACGGAACAAGTACGGGTTTTCGGACCTCTGTCGCTCGGACTCTGGTTGGCCCTGAGTGGCCAAATTTGGTAGGCGTTGTCACTCACGCCGTCTTACGAAGTGTAGCAAATTTAATGAAGATACGATGGAAAATACCGGAGTTATAAGAGTTTGAAAATCGCATTTTTTCGAAAATCTTGTTCTCGTTGTTCTTGTTGTTCATTGACAGGGCTAGAGCCTTGGAGAGAGCATCTCGGGATCCGCTCTCTTTTCCCATAGATAGAGTATGTCGCGAGGATGTGCATTTGCTCCGATCCGTGCAGTAGAAAAGTTACAGCAAAAAATGTGAAACTGCATAGAGTTTCTGGCTTCTCTTTTTATATGTTGCAAAGGAAATATTTTGCAAAAGTCAGGAATGGGTTCGAAAAATGCTTGGAATTGAATCGTATAGTATTGTGATTTGGTAGAATCGTTTAGAACAATCCCTTGTATATGTGCTCCAAAGTTTGCAAGGGTAGAGCGTCTGGAAGAGTAGGGGCAAGAGGTAAAAGTTCCTGTTTTGGTTCGTTTTATATACGAGCACGTATACATTCGATATTAATATAATATTGCATGAGCATATAGTGCGGTGCCTACATTGCGTTCTTTCTTGTAAGTACCACTCGGTTTGATCGATCCTGCTGTGGTGGTGGAACCTGGATGTAAGGACATTCTTGCGTTTGCAGTAACGGGGATCGTGTCTTAACCCTTTGATAGACCCAATTTGAAACTTAGGAAGTATGGATGTAATTTATATAACAATAGGGTAACGGATAGGGTTAAAGTTATTGTTAGGTCGCAGTGCGTGTTATTATTATGGTTAAATTTAAGGACAAGGCCTGCGTTAAAAAAAAAATAACAGGCGCGACAATCCAACATTGGACTAAGGCCGCAGGATGTGTTAGTGACATCCTATTTCCAAGATCTTATCTGCTTTTTGTTGAGGTAATGAGATCAGCATCACGCTCAGCAGTGTTATTTATCCCCATAAATGGGTACTCGTTTAACATCTGAGTGAGATCATAGTCCGTCACAAGCTCGTGAGTTCGAAAAACACCATGGAACACGGTGAGATTCGAACTCATGGCCCTGTGCACTGAAGGTGCGCGCACTAACCGCTAGACCAGCCAGACTACTAAGGCCTGCGTTAAGGTTGAGTTTAACTTTTTAGTTTTAAGTTAAAATCCTTGTATTTCCTTATTGTCGATGAAGATGATTTATTTACCATATACGTATTTCGGCAGTTATTTGCTGCCATCTTCAGTGGATTTAGGGTAAGGTTAAAGTTGGGGTTATCATAAGGTGACCAAGATCCCGAAGACAAAATGCTGTACACATACTTGCGGAATTCGGTTTTCGGGCATATCCTCAGCCATATGTGGATTTCTTCAAGAGTTGTTTTCGGATAGTGCGACTGCCACAAGAACAGATCACGGATTTACTAAGAAAATTTTGTAATACAGCGGCATATGAGCGGGCTTGAACTTGAACAATACTACATACATCATGTTACCCGGTGTGCAGTTATGCAGGATTTTTCTCATAACAATCACGTTCACTCATCTGACGCATCATATTTCGCTATTATACTTCATAGAGGCTGCCTCAACGTATTTACGTCCTGCTTCCTCACTCTGCAGAACATTATTGTATGCTGCAGACAAACCACTCGTTGAGACCTATGTTTCCCGCATCCATGTTCAGTGCAAGAACGATTCTTAATATTTGCGCTCGATATTGCAGACGAACCTTTAATTTTAAGTTCACCCTACAACAATATTTGCTCTGCTGTGTCAAACCTACTCCTCCGGAATCTCAGCTAAACAATTTTTTCGATCTCGATACCAGCCTTAAAGGACTAAAGAAAATTGCGATTCGGTCGAAAAGCGTAGAAACAATATATCGTTGACTGTTCCTTAAATTCTTTATTTAGAACCTCTGAGTTTAATGCATTTCTCCTATGCTGAAAGAAATCCTGACCACTGATCCCTCCATTTTCGAAAATCTATCTACGCCACTGGTTCTCCTTGACAAAAAATCATCAGCATGTGAAAGGCGAACGTATGTTTTAAAACAAAAACCTATACAGAACAGGGAACAGTACTTGAAATAAGATTAAGTGCGTTTTTTGGTCATCCCGTGTAGGTTTGGGTAACGAAACCTCAAATACAAAATAAATACAGGTGGGTTTTTTTATGTGGAGTTCGTTACCCAAAACTACACGGGATGACTCAAAAAACCTACTTATTACACATAAAACAAAGATTTCTGTAAGGGCAGTCGTATGATCCGGCGTCTAGCTTTTCATGACGCCCGCAAAGTACCTACTTATTTAACCCTTCGTTAGGCGCGCACCTATTTGTCACGTGGTTAGGCGCGCGGGCTACAATTGTAGCCCAAATAAAAAATAATATAAAAATATGGTTCAATTTCAAGTTTTTTTTTTCCTGCTCGGTTTGCGGTCTGGTGATTGTTGTACAGAATAAAAAATATAAAATCCTTAATTTTCCAATAAAATATATATAAGAAAAGAGGGCAAAGTGAAAATTAGTCTTATTTTTAGTGCTTTTTCATATTAACTTACTTAGGTGGACAAAATAAATACTTTTTAAAATTAAAAGTACAAAAAAAGTTTATATTCGCAGAACTCAATAAAAAATCTTTGAAATAGAACATTGAGCAAAAGAATGCAGTTAAAAATGCCTAGTTTGTGGAACTTCAAACTTAGCCTATTTTTGGGTACCCAATATTCACACTTTTTTACCCTGGAAGTACAGTTTCTTGCTAGAAAGCTAAATATATTGTAAGTCAAACTGATTGATTTTCTACTTACAATATTTAGATTAACTGTTCTCACAATATTTACGCTACAATTGATAAAAATTTCTTCCAGAAACTAAGTTATGTTAGCAACATGTAACAGATGCACGCTGTAGGAAATTTTGACTTCGACTCCAGGTTTTTCGTGAAAATAGTAATCTATTTTTTGTACATTTATCTTGAAACCTTTTTTTTTTTGTCAAACATTTTACTGTTGCTATTTTCTACAATGTTTTATAATAATATTTTTATTTTAATGGATATTTATGAGTACCAAAAAAGTTACATGAATGGGCGCGCGGGCTACACTTGTAGCCCAGTGGACTTTGATCGCAAAATAATATTAGTTTCTAGGCTCAAAAATATTAAAAACATTCTTATTCGATTAAGAAGCAGCATTTTAACAGCTACTGAGCAGTTCGAATGAATTCGGTTCATATCCTGAAAATGGTTGCCATTTAAAAAAGTGTGGGCTACAATTGTAGCCCGCGCGCCCACTGAAGGGTTAAAAGCTTCGTTTCGTTTATTGGAATAGATAAACTGATCCCTCATTTGGCCGAGAATTTTTCAGCTATGGTGTTAGCCTTCCAGGCTTAGTTTCAATGTAGCTATGGAGATAAGTCTGTGGAGACCCTCAGAGCGGTGGAAAAGTGCCTTATCCTATTTATGTATGATATGGTTACATTAGTGATGCTATGTGACGGATTCAAAGGACATATTGTGGGCAAAACTCTTTATGTAAAAACCCTTGCAGAGTTCTTTCTTTATTATGCTTTTTCCTATAGAGGTTGATAGGGGAATCTGATGGAGTACAGTTTTGCGATAAATTAAAATCACATCTTTTGACGGCTGGAATATTGAACCTTGGAAGCTAGAACCTTAAAATGTTCACCAAAATGTGGACAGCGCGGTGCTCTACAAGTCTACAATATTTCGCTCAAGCAATTCCAAGTTATAGACAATTTTCGATTAGAAACACAAAAGAGCAATTTAGGCAGCTGTAACTTCCGAACGTTGATAGGTAAGACCTTGAAACTTGGAGGAATTGTGCGTCAAGCAGCTCTACAAGTGTTTTTTTATTTCAGAAATTTCGATCAGCTCTCGAGTTATGGATAATGAATGATTGACAAACATAAAAGTGCGATTATCTCGCTTAATGTCGTTCGTGCCGAAACTCAAAATTGCGATTTAGGCAGCCATAACTTCCGAGAAAATGTGAGCTCTAAGTAGCTCTACAAGTGTGCCAAATTTCTGATCGATCAAGACGGGTTCCCGAGTTATCGAAAATGAACGATTGTCAAACACAAAAGTGCCATTATCTCACTAATTATCGATCGTACAGAGTACAGGAGTCAAACTTGACACCTTAAAAGCAGAAAAAACTGATCAAAAGCCTCACCGAGGAGCTTGTTTTTTAGTGAATTAGGTTTCATTGTGCGTCATGGGGAATGCTGTACATTTCCTAATGCTGTACAACAGGTCGAAATGCTGTACGTCTGGTCAGCTTAGGTTATCATTAAGTTTAATGTGATGTATAAAGATATTAAGGCTACCATGGTTACTAAGGGCTTCCAAGGTCACCAAAGTTATCAAGTGTACTATGGTCACTAGGGTTACCAAGGCGACTAAGGTTATCCAGGGATCTAAGGTACGCGTTACACACAACACGCACACACCACCCGAATTGGCAAAATCAGCGTGGTCTACCATAGATTCTGACGGGTACCGCACCGCGTAGGTTTGGTGAACGCTATTAACTAATTCAATCACTTTTGGATATGCATATCCTTGAGACAAGATGCAAGTATTTTGGCGGGATTGTATTTATATCAATCCTTTTTGCGGCTGACGACTTTTTCTTTGGCGGAAACTTTTTACAACAGAGTTTTTTCTGGTGAGATACTGTATACAAAATAGAAAGGATTAGATTTTAAGTGTTTTCATATACAAAAAATTACTTATTGTCAGAACATTTTAGAGATTTATTGAAACGTTATTTGTTTTAACCCCTTAGAATTATCAATAATCCTCTCAGATTTCAAGATTTTTCACCCGGAAAAGAAAACAAAACGAAAAAAAAACCAAGATTTATGTGAAATTTTCATAAATCCAAAATGCATAATCCTATTAACAAACTCAAAAAAAGTATTCAAGTTGAAACCTCTAAATACCTTCGGGACTATTCGATTCCCTTTTATCAAATCCATTCAAACCCTTCATCGCCAATACATCATGCTTCAATAAAACAAACAGCTCGAGGCTTTGATTTTTGCGAAAAAAAGCCTCAATAGTCCTGTAATAGAATAAAGTTGTCATCTCCTTATTTATTTATGACCAACGAAGGAAAATCCATTTCCTGTTCACAGTGCATTGTCGTATACGCGAGACTTTTCTTTTGCAATACCAGCAGCCCACTCACTGTATGCGACATTCAACCCGTTCGTATTATGAATCCCTGCGGGTGTGGATGGGGTCAGCACTCAGGCGGCGATAGCGACAGCGGAACCCTTCGAGTAAATATGAAGCGAATGTCCTGTAAGATTGTGTTTCCTTTAATAAATATACAGCCAGCATCTTAACGGCGAATATGGACGGCGACATGGAATGACATATTGTAAAAAGAAGGAAAACCGAATGACATCAAAGGATTGATGCATAATGTACTGCTGCTGCTTTTAGAGACAACACGGACTGAAAAGGACATCATCATCTATTTTCAATATTCCATTCTGTTTCGTTTTTTTCTTCATTTTGCAAGTTGTTATCCGGCATGGTGACTGACTGATTTTGAATGAACAAGTTAAAAGCCAGTCGTGGCGCATTTATTGAAAATTGAAAACGCCGCAGGACGTGAGTGGACTTTGAAAATGAATTTTATCATATTTAGGTATATATTGAACTTTAGGCTTTTATCAAATTCGGCTTTGTTCAAAGGTTTAGGCATGTATTTTTCATAGCAAGGTAGTTTCAATATGTTCTTTAGGCTATTTGGTTGAGAATACAGTTAAATTCATTTCATTATCATATTTTACGTGTATTTGTCCTTTTTCAAAGTCCATTCACATGTATACTTACAAATATAATAGGAGTGGTTGAATGTAAGAAAATTAAATTACCAAAAAAGCCACACCCCGCAACTTTACGAATAACTGCACAACATAATAGCACAAAGCCTTGAAATTAAATATTTGAGAAACGAAATCCAGCGAAAATCAGCGTAGAAAATGTGTCCTTGCATGTTCATAAATTTTCTCAATGAGTTTTAACTGACTTTTCGTTAATGTAATTTAAATAAATCGCCCCTTTCGATACAAATGACCAGGGAACACACTTTATGCGAGCTCATAATTAATCTTAGGGATACGTGATTATTCATATTAATGAGTTTTGTATAATTTGTTTGACCATTGGTCCTTAAATTTAATTTATGATAGTCAAATTGCCAGTATAAGTCAAAACATATAACCCAATTCCGAAAAAGTTAAATGGTGTACGAGGAACATTTAATTTCTTCCAAGAAAATGTGTAATTTTGACAAACTGAAAATCTAATAGACCTAGAGCCAGCGACACCTCAAATGCAACTATTTCCTCTCCATTCTGTTACACATTATCGCAAATTTCACGATTGGAGATGCCCCAAAACGATAGTCTGCCTCCTGGACAGTGGGGCGAAAGGGGTGGCAGACAACTTCAAAGTCGTTAATAGTTGCAAAAATGTGCAACTATTTCCTCGCTGTTCGTGCTTTGCACGATCATAGTACTTGGTCCACTGATAACGAAAATGAAGATGGCAGACACTTTCAGTGGGGGCTAAAGTGGTGGCAGACGAGCCCAGAGTCGTTAATAGTTGCAAATATTTGCAACTATTTCCTCGCGTTTGATTCATATACCATTTCATAGAGGACGAGTCCCCGCATATATATTGCAAAAGGCAGACAAAAATTGGGGGGCTAACATGGTGGCAGACGCGCTCCAAAATTTGAGATTTGTATGAAAAATGGGAAGTGGTTCAACTAAAATAACGCTAACTCCATCATGCTAAATCGTATAGGTACAAAAAGAGCTTAATTATTTTCCAGACACTTCCCTCAGTACTTAAGCCAAATTTCATTTCAAAATTCCAGTTACAACCCGGTTAATTTATCAATCGAAATTTGACTATTTTCAAGTAAATTTACAGGCAATATAGTACATACACAGAAAACGAATATACAAAGTGACATTTTCCCCTAATATCACACGGATGGCCCTCAGCAGCGATTCTTTTTGAACGGCACATCATTCAGGACACAATGCTAAGTATATGTTTCCAAAGGCAGACAAAAACCTTTAAAAGGACGACGAGCAGACGAGCCTAAAGTGGAGTAAAAAGTGGGATTTTGTGAGAAATAACAAGGATCTAATTTTACCCTAATATCACACGGATGGCATCCAGCAGCGATTCTTTTTGGACCGCATATCACTTAGGACACAATGTTAAGTAAATATTTCCAAAGGCAGACATACAGTATTAAAAGGACGATCAGCAGACGAGCCCTTAAATGGGGCAAAAATTGGAATATTGCGAGAAACAACAATTATCTCTCGCGGAAGCATTTCCCCCTAATATCACACGGATGGCCCGCAGCAGCGTTTCTTTTTGGACCGCATATCACTTAGGACACAATGTTAAGTAAATATTTTCCAAAGGCAGACATACAGTATTAAAAGGACGATCAGCAGGTGAGCCCTTAAATGGGGCAAAAAGTGAAATTCTGCAAGAAACAACAATTATCTCTCGCGGAAGCATTTCCCCTTAATATCACACGGATGGCCCGCAGCAGCGTTTCTTTTTGCCCGGTATATCATTCAGCACACCATGCTAAGTATTGATTTTCAAAGGCAGACATACAGCACTAAAAGGACGATCAGCAGACGAGCCCTTAAATGGGGCAAAAAGTGGAATTTTGCGAGAAACAACAATTTTCTCTCATTGCAGGATTTTACCTTAATATCACACGGATCGCCCCCAGCAGCGATTCTTTTTGGACCGCATATCACTAAGGACACAATGTTAAGTAAATATTTTCCAAAGGCAGACATACAGTATTAAAAGGACGATCAGCAGACGAGCCCTTAAATGGGGCAAAAATTGGAATATTGCGAGAAACAACAATTTTCTCTCGCGGAAGCATTTCCCCCTAATATCACACGGATGGCCCGCAGCAGCGTTTCTTTTTGGACCGCATATCACTTAGGACACAATGTTAAGTAAATATTTTCTAAAGGCAGACATACAGTATTAAAAGGACGATCAGCAGACGAGCCCTTAAATGGGGCAAAAATTGGAATATTGCGAGAAACAACAATTATCTCTCGCGGAAGCATTTTCCTTTAATATCACACGGATGGGCTGCAGCAGCCTTTCTTTTTGACCGGTTTTTCATTCAGGACACCATGGTAAGTATATATTTCGAAAGGCAGACATAAAGCATTAAAAGGACGATCAGCAGACGAGCCCTTAAATGGGGCAAAAAGTGGATTTTTGCGAGAAGCAACAATTATCTCTTGTTGCAGCATTTTACCTTAATATCACACGAATCGCCCCCTGCAGCGATTCTTTTTGGAACGCATACCACTTAGGACACAATGTTAAGTAAATATTTCTAAAGGCAGACATACAGCATTAAAAGGACGATCAGCAAACGAGCACTTAAATGGGACAAAAAGTGGAATATTGCGAGAAACAACAATTATCTCTCGCGGAAGCATTTCCCCCTAATATCACATGGATGGCTCTCAGCAGCACTTCTTTTTGAACGGTATATCATTCAGGACACCATGCTAAGTACATATTTCCAAAGGGAGACAAAAACCTTTAAAAGCACGATCAGCAGACGAGGCTTAAGTGGAGCGAAAAGTGGGATTTTGTGAAAAACAACAATTATCCCTCGTGGCAGCATTTCCCCCTAATATCAGGACCAGTGCCGGATTATCCTTAAGGCACATAAGGCACGTGCCTAGAGGCCCCGCACACACAGAGGCCCCGCACTCACAATGACAGTGACCCCGCGAGCGTATATTTTTGTTTTTAGGGTTTTTTAGATTTTACAAACAACCCTTATGAAAACGATTTTGTCCGTCCGTCCGTCTGTTCACTCTCGCACTCGCGAACGGCTTAACCGATCGTCATGAAATTTGGTAGGAATGTGTAGAATGGTAACAGTCTTTGGCACGAAATACTTAAAAGTTGGTAGGGCAAAAATAACAGGGTGTCCCGGACATTTGAAAATTTGTTCACTAAATAACTCGCGAACGGCTTAACCGATCGTCCTGTATTTTGGTAGGAATGTGTAGAATAGTAACAGTCTTTGGCGCGAAATACTTAGGAGTTGGTAATGCAAAGATAACAGGGTATCCCAGAGATTTAAAAATTTGTTCACTAAATAACTCGCGAACGGCTTAACCGATCGTAATGAAATTTGGTAGGAATGTATAGAATCGTAACAGTCTTCAGCACGAAATACTTGGACGTTGGTAGGACAAAGCTAACAAGGTGTCCCGGAGATTTGAAAAAGTCGACTTTTTTAGTTTTTATCGGACATTGACGTATGGATACTCAAATCAAAGAACTCGATGGGTAAATTTCATATCAGCTGCTTTTTTCCAGTTTGGAGTAATAGAAACGGAGTTACAGCTAATAAGTTCAGTTAATATGTGTAGCCATGATGCATAGTAAATCTAACGCCTTTCATTCTGTAACGCTTTTAATTAGACCAATCCAAAAATAGATTTACAAGCAGCATTTCATTAATATTGTGCATAATTCTTATTTATTACCTATAAAATATAGGTGCAAAATTATTCACTATGTATGTATCCAAAATCTAAAAAACCCTCGTATTGCGGGGGCAGCCCTCTGTACGCCGGCATTTTTTATTTTTATGTAATAAATCTAAGTCTTTTGTTCTTTGATAAGCTCTCGCAACGAAAAAGGAAAGTAAAACAAGCTAAATCGAAGGTATGATACCCTTCACGTGATAGGTCTAATGGCATAATTTCATCCTTTCTGCATTGCCACCTTGAGAATAGTAAAAAATTTCGTGCCAATTGTATAGCAAGTTGTAAACTGATTTTAGCTAAAATTGGGTATGTACTTGAATGTGAAATAGTTTCTACGACAACTGTAAGATATACATAGATGTCCAATTCAGACCAAATTCGGAAATGTGGTCTTAGAAAAGGTATGACTGAAAAATTTGAAATTTGATTTACATTTAGAAGCCAAAACTTTTCTCAGAAAACTATGTTCCCACTTACGCCAGGCGAATGGTCGTGAAAAGTGGCTCAAGAGAGTATGCCCTGCACTGTCTGATATTATAATAAGAAATCGATAGGTGCTTTATCAGAATGATTAAATTCCTCCCCCCCCCCCCAATTAAAACTTTTTAATGCTACCTATGGGATGTTTTGTCTTACTTTAGTTTTTGGCTTTCTCGGCCCTCGTACGCTGCATAATAAAAAAATACAACTCTAATAACCCATAAAATTATCTACAACTTTTGTATACAAACTCTTTACTTAAAAAATGACGAATTTGAAAACGAAATAATTCATCTCCATGACCATCTAAAATTGGAATTACAGGACAAAAACTCGAGTGAAATGTTCAACTGCTTAAAGGAAATATTATTAGGAAACTGCTTTCCTAATGTAGCGATAGCCTTAAGGCAATATTTAACGACACGCCTTCTTTTGTCAGTGAGGAAGAACAACGTTTTTCAATGCTGCCAATAATTAAAAACCAAAAACGTTCTGTAGTAAATCAAAGTTGACTAAATGCCATAAGTTTAATTAATATTGAAAGTAACATTGCCAAAACATTAAATTTTGTTCATTTCACAAGTTAGCAACTGAAAAAAACAAGAAATGTCAATATTTAATTTAATAAGTTTTTGAACAAAAATCTATACTTAAACATTTTTGCGATATAAAATATATTTTTCTTATTTCGTAAACTATTTTATTTACGAAAGTATTTCTTACACATAATTTAATAGTTTTATTTGAAGATATTTCGCAAAAAGGGGTCCTCAATTGTTTTATGCCTAGGGGCCCCAAAGGGTCTTAATCCGGCACTGATCAGGACACCATGCTAAGTATATAATTCCAAAGGCAGACATAAAGCATTAAAAGGCCGATCAGCAGACGAGCCCTTAAATGGCGCAAAAAGTGGAATATTGCGAAAAACAACAATTATCTCTCGTTGCAGCATTTTACCTTAATATCACACGGATCGCCCCAGCAGCGATTCTTTTTGAAACGCATATCACTTAGGACACCATGTTAAGTAAATATTTCCAAAGGCAGACATAAAGCAGTAAAAGGACGATCAGCAGACGAGCCCTTAAATGGGGCTAAAAGTGGAATTTGCGAGAAACAACAATCATCTCTCGCGGAAGCATTTCCCCCTAATATCACATGGATGGCCCTCAGCAGCATTTCTTTTTGAACGTATATCATTCAGGACGCCATGCTTAGCATATATTTCAACAGGCGGGCATAAACCTTTAGAAGGACGATCAGCAGACGAGCCCCTAAATTAGGCAAAATGTGGGATTTTGCGAAAAACAACAATGATCTCTCTTGACAGCATTTTCTCCTAATATCACACGGATGGCACCAAGCAGCGATTCTTTTTGGACCACATATCTCTCAGGACACCATATTAAGTAAATATTTCCAAAGGCAGACATAAAGCATTAAAAGGAGGATCAGCAGACGAGCCCTTAAGTCGGCCAAGAAGTGGGATTTTGCGGGAAACAACAATTATCACTTTTTGACATTTTTTTGCACCACTTTAGGCACGTCTACTGATCGTCCTTTTTAGGGTTTTTGTCTGCGTTTGGAAATATATACTTAGCATGGTGTTCTGAATTATATTCCTTTTGAGGAGAAATCGCGACTGATGGTCGTGTGATATTAGGGGAAAATGCTACAACGAGAGATAATTGTTGTTTCTCGCAAAATTCCACTTTTTGTCCCATTTAAGGGCTCGTCTGCTGTTCGTCCTTTTAATGCTTTATGTCTGCCTTTGGAAATGTATATTAAGCATGGTGTCCTAAGTGATATGCGTTCCAAAAAGAATCGCTGCTGGGGGAGATCCGTGTGATATTAAGGGAAAATACTGTAACGAGAGATAAATTGTTGTTTCTCGCAAAATTCCACTTTTTGCACCATTTAAGGGCTCGTCTGCTGATCGTCCTTTTAATGCGTTATGTCTGCCATTGAAATTATATACTTAGCATGGTGTCCTGAATGATATACCTTTTAAAAAGAAATGCTGCTTGGGGCGATCCCTGTGATATTAGGGGGAAATGCTGCCACAAGAGATCATTGTTGTTTTTCGCAAAATCCCACTTTTCGCTCCACTTAAGCCTCGTCTGCTGATCGTCCTTTTGAAGGTTTTTGTCTGCCTTTGGAAATATATACTAAGCATGGTGTCCTGAATGATATACCGTTCAAAAAGAAATGCTGCTGAGGGCCATCCATGTGATATTAGGGGGAAATGCTTCCGCGAGAGATAATTGTTGTTTCTCGCAAATTTCCACTTTTAGCCCCATTTAAGGGCTCGTCTGTTGATCGTCCGTTTAATGCTTTATGTCTGCCTTTGGAAATATTTACTTAACATTGTGTCCTAAGTGATATGCGTTTCAAAAAGAATCGCTGCTGGGGGCGATCCGTGTGATATTAAGGTAAAATCCTGCAACGAGAGATAATTGTTGTTTTTCGCAATATTCCACTTTTTGCCCCATTTAAGGGCTCGCCTGCTGATCGTCCTTTTAATGCTTTATGTCTGCCTTTGTAAATATAAGTTCAGCACGGTGTTGTGGATGCTATCCCGTTCGCTGATAAGGACCGCCTTTGCGCTATAAGCGTATAATTATAATTCGAAAAATAATGATAGTGGTTGTTTATAGCCAAATTTCTGGTTTTGACACTTTTTGCACCACTTTAGGCTCGTCTGCTGATTGTCGTTTTAAAGGTTTATGTCTGCCTTTGGAAATATATACTTAGAATGGTGTCCTGAATAATGTGCCGTTAAAAAAGAATCGCTGGTGGGGCCATTCTTGGGATATTAGGAGAAAATGCTGCCACGAGAGATCCTTGTTATTTCTCACAAAATCCCACTTTTTGCTCCACTTTAGGCTCGTCTGCGGGTCTTCCTTTTAAAGGTTTTTGTCTGCCTTTGGAAACATATACTTAGCATGGTGTCCTGAATGATGTGCCGTTCAAAAGAATCGCTCTGAGGGCCAGCCGTGTGATATTAGGGGAAAATGTTACTTTGTATATTCGTTTTCTGTATATGTACTATTGCCTGTAAATTTACTTGAAAATAGTCAAATTTCGATTGATAAATTAACCGGGTTGTAACTGGAATTTTGAAATGAAATTTGGCTTAAGTACTGAGGGAAGTGTCTGGAAAATAATTAAGCTCTTTTTGTACCTATACGATTTAGCATGATGGAGTTAGCGTTATTTTAGTTGAACCACTTCCCATTTTTCATACAAATCTCAAATTTTGGAGCGCGTCTGCCACCATGTTAGCCCCCCATTTTTTGTCTGCCTTTTGGAATATATATGCGGGGACTCGTCCTCTATGAAATGGTATATGAATCAAACGCGAGGAAATAGTTGCAAATATTTGCAAGTATTAACGAATTTGGGCTCGTCTGCAACCACTTTAGCCCCACTGAAAGTGTCTGCCATCTTCATTTTCGTTATCAGTGGACCAAGTACTATGATCGTGCAAAGCACGAACAGCGAGGAAATAGTTGCAAATTTTTGCAATTATTAACGACTTTGAAGTTGTCTGCCACCCCTTTAGCCCCACTGTCCAGTAGGCAGACTACCGTTTTGGGGCATCTCCAATCGTAATATTTGCGATAATGTGTAACAGAATGGAGAGGAAATAGTTGTAAATAATTTCCACTTGGGCTCTTAGACTATAATAGTCTAGTACAGATAGCTCAAAACCCAAACATCCAAAAGAAAAAGGAATTTTTGATGCCAAATTGTTGAATACACTGCCTAATATACGCAGTAAAAAGTTACAATAATTTGCGCCATGGGTTAAGGGGGGAGGGGGTAGCAAAGGGGTGAAAATTCAGTTTCTTGAAAATATCTGGAAAACTATGAGTCTGACCTTAAAATATCCTAAAGACGAAACAAACTACATAAAATTACCTTTGTAATGATATATAACAGTCTAGAGATTTTCTCAGAAAATTATACCTTAGACCCAAAAGTATTATAGTGAATTTACATTTTTTTAGTTTTACATTTCGCACTGTAACTCTTGATAGAATACACCTACCGTCATAAGATCTTGTCCATATATTGATAACAAAATGTATTTGATTTGTACCAAAAATTGGAGTGCTCCGATCATTAACGCCCCCCTCACTCCTCCTAACATTTTTTAAAAAGGCATGCCTGTAGCTTCTTTGTAAATTGAGCCAGGCTGATCAAATTTGGTGGGATGCCTATTCTAAGCTCCATTATCCTCCCCACCAAAAATTAATACCATCGGATCAAAACTAAGGGTACCCCCCATACAAAGTGAACGAAAATTCTAAGAAATTTCACGTTTTTTCACTTCTAAATTCTATGTAAAATACAAGAAAAAAATTTATCTGTTAGAACGTCATTATAACAGTTAATTGTAGTCTTGTGAATGTATATTCAAAAGGTTGTACTAAGGCGTACGCTACAAGTATCAAAAAATTGGGTTTGAAGGTCAGTGATACCAGTTCTAAGACTATTTGCGAATATTTCGAGTAACGTGTACTAGCAACCTTCAAACTCGATTTTTCGTACTTCTAAGGCACGCTCTTTTACAAACTTTCGGATATACATTCAGAAGACTACAATTAACTGTTATAAGGACGTTCTAAGAGATAAATTTTTTTTTTCTATTTTAGGTAGAATTTAGAAGTGAAAAAATTTAAAATTTGTTAGAAATTTGGGTCACTTTGTATGGGGGGTACCCTTAGTTTTCATCGGATGCTAATAATTTTTAGTAAGGAGCATCATGGGGCTTAGACTAGGCACCCCACCAAATTTGATATGCCTAGCTTAATTTGAAATGGAGCTACAGGCATGCCTTTTTGAAAAATGCTAGGAGGAGTGAGGGGGGCGTCAATGGGCGGAGCACTTCAATTTTTGGTACAAATCAAACAAGTTTTGTTAGCAATATATGGACAAGATCCTATGATCCTAAATCTATTTTATCAAGAGTTACAATGCAAAATGTAAAACTAAAAAAATGTAAATTCACTATAATACTTTTGGGTCTAGAGTATAATTTTCTGAGAAAATCTCTAGACTGTTATATATCATTGCAAAGGTAATTTTATGTTGTTTGTTTCGTCCTCAGGACATTTTAAGGTCAGACTCATAGTTTTCCAGATATTTGCAAGAAACTGAATTTTCACCCCTTTGCCACCCCCTCCTCCCTTAACCCATGGCGCAAATTAGTGTAACTTTTTACTGCGTATATTAGGCAGTGTATTCAACAATTTGGCATCAAAAATTTCTTTTCTTTTTGGATGTTTAGGTTTGGGGCTATTTTGAACCAATTGTACTGGACTATAATGTGATAGGGGAGTTTGTTATAGGCTCTAGGTCCAGCTATATATAAATGACGGCATGTTAATTCCTTTTTGTATCTATTTATACTATTTATAATTAGTTCACCTTCAGTATTAGCGCGAGTGCTGTAATTAGATGATGTTTTTGGAAACTCATTTATGTTCTTAAACATATATTTAATTAAATTGAAATTATACAATTGTCTTATAGACATGACATCAAAGTTGGAAAAGGCTTGCGTTGTAGAAGAATACTTCGATTTGTTTAGGCATAATTTGACAATTAATGCTTGTAAATTAGCTAAAGGCATAATGACATTGCTGAAAGTGCTTCCCCAAATAATAATTGCATATTCAAAAATTGACTGAAATAGTCCAAAGTAAACTTTCCTAAGAAACTCGACTGCAAAATATTTCCGAAGGATTAACACCCGATGTATCATTTTTCGCAGTCGATTTACCAGGATAGTTACGTGTGCCGTCCATTTCAGTTTATTGTCAATTGTTACCCCAAGATATTTAATTTCAATGACTTCGTGTAAAATGCCATTGTTTAAAATTCATTGAAAGCTTGGGTGATCATTTTTCTGTGCATTTCCGAATTTAACACAACGGGTTTTCTCCAGGCTTAAAACCAATTTATGTTGACACAACCATTCATGTATTTTGCTCATACTATTATGTGCTAAGGAATACACATCATTCCAGTTTTTCCCTCTAAATAATAAAACCGTATCGTCAGCAAAGGATATAACTTTACAGCTATTTTCATGATTGTATAATTTACATAAATCGTTAAGGTAAATTTTAAAAAGGAGTGGACCCAAAACCGTTCCTTGAGGAATCCCATTTTAAACGATTTTCATGCTACTTTAAGGCTTCATGCACACGACGCGAAAACGGCTCGCAAGCTCGACACATCGAAATGCATTGGCTCTTATGGGAAGCTCATGACGAGCGACAGCAAGCGAGAGCCATGCACAGTCAAAACACGGCTCGCGAGCCGTGAATTTGCGGATTGTGGTGCACGATATGTGAAAACACGTCTCGCTTGTTCTGATTTGACAGCGGCACGGCTCTCGCTGTCGTGAGCTTCCCATAAGAGCCAATGCATTTCGATGTGTGGAGCTTGCGAGCCGTTTTCGCGTCGTGTGCATGAAGCCTTAGCGTCGTTAATGACGACACATTGGTCCCTTTCAGAAAGATATGACTTAAGTAGGTCATATTCTTTGTCTCTCACTCCAATTTCAACTAATTTTCTCAGTAAAGTCGAGTGTTCAACCGTATCAAATGCTTTCTTTAAATCAAGAAAAACCGCAAGGACTACTTCATTTTTATCAAGATTTTCATAGATAAATTTTGTAACATCTGCAATTGCATCGGTTGTGCTAATATTACTTTGAAATCCGTACCGATTCTTGGCAATTAAATCAAAGGTACTTAGGTGCTTCTCAATGCGCATTTTCAGACATTTTTCAAATATTTTAGAAATTGACACTAATGATATCGGTCTATAATTTTCAATATTTTGTTTGCTTCCCTTTTTATGGATTGGACATACAAGAGATGTTTTTAATTTTTTGGGATATGTCCCACAACTGATACAAGTATTGAAAATGTGACAGAGTACAGTCATTGTTGTCATATTAAAACAACGCATAATTTTGCTGGACATCCCATCCGGGCCACTTGCTTTTGGCTTTAAATTCTTAATTTGAAGTTCGATTGCATCTTCTGAAATAGAATCAAAGGATAATTTGGGGATATTCATTCGATAATTATGCTGAAATGTAGAAGAAGTATTGACAGAATTCGATAGTTGCTCACCAATTTCTATAAAATAATCGTTCATCTCATTTGCGATAAGTTTTGCATTATTTATTATCATTCCGTCACTATTAACAATCGATTGAATACTATCAATACTTTTCTTACCATAAACTATTTCTTTAGTTAGGTTCCATAACTTTTTAGGGTCACTGCCGCACGACTGCACTATACTGGAATAATATGACTTTTTAGCTAACCTAACAAGGTGTGTTACATAATTTCTGACCTTTTTATATTCAGAGGCTTGTTGTACATTTTCAGGATGCTTTCGCACGAATTTTGCCATTTTGTCTCTATTTCTAATAGATACCACCAATCCAGGTGTGATCCATGGCTAAAGATGCTTTTCTTTAGATCTAAATTTAATTGTTTTTGTTGCCTTTACGATAGCAGTATTAATATTATTCAAGAAATATTGATACTTTGAATCGATATTAGTTTGTGTGTAGATTTCTTCCCAAGAAATTTGCTCTATTAGTAATTTAAGTTTCTGATAATTAACTACATTTTTTCCCAACAGATCAATATTCACAAAATTAGTGTCTCGTACTTCAACTGTATTATTGATAATGTTTGCAATTGTTGCATAATGATCAGTTATTTCCGTTTGGAAGATTGCAGGACTAAGTACAGAAGTAGAGTCTATCTTTGCAAATATATGGTCCAAACAAGTTTTGGAAGTGGGTCTAGTTATCCCTTTTAATGACTTTAAAAATCCAAATACATTCATTACATCTAAGTATTCATTAACTATCGATGACTGTTCATTATATAATTTAATGTTTATGTCTCCAACTACACTTACGGTCAAAAGTATCGACTCAACCTAATAGCGCGTGTATTTGTACGTGTTTTTGGAAAGTATGATAGTTATTCATAAAAGTCGTATGTCGTTTAAAAGTTCGAAACCTTAGCTACCTGTTGGTACCCTTTTTATCAACATTTGCTTTGCACTTTTTAAATTATTGCCACTTGTAACAAAAACCCAGAAAAATTGAAGTTTCTGGTAAAGGTCAGGTCAGGTAAACTACCCCTATAAAAGCGCCCGTAATCGGTTTCTCATTATCAGTCGCATCAGGAAAGTTAGGTAACTTACCTCTGAAGTAATTTCAATCACTGTTTTCTCATCAATGGATACGACCAGATCAGGCGGCACAAGTTGTAGCCCTATTATCGGAGAATCATAGTCAGCGAACCGTCGCTCGCCGTCTTGGAATGAGTCAGTCTGCTGTCTCGAGAGTTAGCAGGAGATTTCGAGAGACTGGTAGCTTTAATTCGAGACCAAGAACGGGCCGCCCTCGATCCACTTCAGAGAGAGACGACCGTTTCATTGTAACAAGTACGTTACGAAATCGTTTCCTCACGGGTGTTGCTGCGCAGCGGAACCTGAGGCGTGTTCGCGGAGTAGCTGTCAGTGACCGCACGGTAAGGAGACGATTAAGGGAAGCGAATGTCACTCCAAGACGGCCTGCCAGGGGCCTCAAATTGACTGCACGACACCGATAAGCGCGCCTCTTATTTGCTCGTAATCATCTTACTTGGAGCGATACGGAATGGAGCTCAGTATTGTTCACTGACGAGTCGAGAATGTGTCTGCATGGCAGTGACAGAAGATGTCGAGTCTACAGGCGTCCAACTGAGCGATTTGCGCAGTGCTGTTTCACTGAAACGGTTGCATACGGCGGCGGTTCCTGTATGATGTGGGCTGGCATTTCATTGGAGGGAAAAATGGATCTCGTATTTGTGCCCGCAGGAGGCCGAGGAGGAGGGCTGACAGCTGAGCGATACGTTACCGATGTTCTCCGTGTCCACGTTGTGCCCTATGCAGCATTTATTGGCGAGAACTTTACTTTGATGCACGACAATGCCCGGTGTCATGCGTCGCGCCTCACTCGGCAGTTCTTGAATGAAGCCAATATGTCGTCACTTAACTGGCCTGCGCGCAGTCCCGACATCAATCCCATTGAACACTTATGGGACGAACTCAAGAGAAGAGTCCGAGCCAGAAATCCAGTCCCTTCGTCCACTGAAGAATTGAAGGCAGCCCTATTAGAGGAGTGGAACGGTATTCCTCAAGATACCATCAGCAACTTGATCAAATCAATGCAGAATCGACTGGAAGCTGTCATTAGAGCAAGAGGAGGAAATACCAAATACTACAATAATAAATACTTAACTTATTTTCCAACAGTTTTTGTTTTATTTGCAAAAAACCTAACCAAAATCCATTTTCATATTTGCTCATTTTCGCTACGTTTTCGTTCAAAGAGCATCAATTTTAAAAGTGCTCACCAAATATTGGTTAAAATGGTACCAACGTAAAGCTGAGGCCTTAAACTTTTCAATGACATACGATTTTTATGGATAACTGCTATACTTTTCGAAAACCACGTACAAATACACGCGCTTTTAGGTTGAGTCGATACTTTTGACCGTAAGTGTATAATGTGGTTATCAAAGATAGTATTTTCAGATAAGAAATTGTACAACGATTGAATAAAAAGGTGAGGGTTTAAGCTAGGTGATCTGTATATACTTGTGACATAATAGCATCGAGTACCCGTTTCAATTTTTAATGTGAGTGCATTAGCCTCTGTTATATAAGACTCCAAAATTTGAGCAGAATATTTCTTTTTACAATAAATAATGATACCGTCACACAGGCCCGTGCGCAGGAATCATCCAAGGGGGGGGGGGGGGGGGTTTAACTTATATAATAACATTTTTCATTGAAAGGTATATTTAAGGTTTAAAATATACAGGCTATAATAAGGTGACCAGACTCCCAAAAGCCCAATGCTGTACACAAACTAGCGAAATTCGGTTGTCAAGCAAATCCAGAGTCATATATCCAGGTTCCAGGTCCGAGGTCTATGTCGCAAACATGTTGGCTGTTTTTATAATGCACGACAGACAGAGTGTGAGCGCGCCGAGTATTCTCAGCTACAGGTTATACGGACGAGTCATTGGTTTAAATTTCACGAAATGGCGTCCATTGGCTTACCGATCGCCGCGCTTGCACCTCGCCTTATCATTCTTAGCACCATCACTGCGTCGCAAATTTAGGCAAATTCTGAAAAGCGCAAAAGGCATGGCGAGGTCTGGATGAAGTGATGGGCAAGGCACAGGATTTAGGTAAACTTAAGGACGAGCCAGAGGTCTAAATTTTACGAATTGTCATCCATTGGCTTACCGCTCGCTGGACTTACATTGTTCCGCAACAGCACTACGTCGCGAATACTAAATAGCGAGACAGATAAAGCGAGGTCTGAGCGGAGTAAAGGGCGAGGTGCAGGGTCTGAGTATATGTATGGACGAGTCAGAAATATAAAGCTTACGAATTGCCTGACATTAACTCACCGCTTGTTGCGCTCGCTTCATCCTTTTTCCAAGCAGCGCTACGTATCAACTTTTTTGCGAATTGTGAAAAGGGCGACAGACAGCGAGATCTTAGTTAACAGACGAGCTATTAGTCCAATAATATCGTATTTTCGTCAGGAAAAAAATACAGAAGTTTATTTCTCAATTTAGTTATATGTATTTTGGGGCGCTGATTCCGAATATAAACTTTGCACCCTAAAAAACGTGCCGCAACCTTTAAAAAAGGGGGGAAAGGGGGGCATTTTTTCGGTTTTTTGCGATTATTTCCAAAACGGTAAAAGATACAGAAAAATGGTCTGAGAACGGAAAAAACTACATAAAATTATCTTTGCAATGATATATAACACATTAGAGTTTAATTGCATATTTCGGCGTTAGAATAGCACATAAATTAGAATATTATCATTGTAGACCTTTTTTAAAAGCTCCATAACTTTTCAAAGAATGTTAGTTCAGCCGTAAAGTTTTGTATAAGTATTCACAACAAGTTTAAGATAATTTTAACGTAAACATTGAGTCGCTCCGGTCAAGGACCCTCAGTATCCCCCCATTTAAATTTTTCAAAACGGCATATCCATAACTCCCCCCAAAATTGGAGCAGAGTGCTAAATTTTGGTTTGTTGAAATTGGAGCTCATAGTGACCCCACCCACCAAAAATCAGCTCATTCGGATAAAAACTAAGGGTACCTCCCATACAAAGTGACCCATCAGGAATTTGTTCTACGTACGAGTAGGTACTACTCATTTTATAAACTGTAGAACAAAGTTGTCTTGGGTCACTTTGTATGGGAGGTACCGTTAGTTTTCATCCGAATGAGCTGATTTTTGGTGGGTGGGGTGACTATGACCTCCAATCGCAGAAAACCAAAATTTACCACTCTGCTCCAATTTTGGGGGGAGTTATGGACATGCCGTTTTGAAAAATTTAAATGGGGGGATAATGGGGGTCCTTGACCGGAGCGACTCAATGTTTACCTTAAAATGATCTTGAACTTATTATGAGTACTTATACAAAATTTTACGGCTAAACTAACATTCTTTCAAAAGTTATGGAGCTTTTAAAAAAGGTCTAAAATGAAAATATTCTAATTTATGTTCTATTCTAACGCCGAAATATTCAATTAAACTCTAATGTGTTATATATCATTGCAAAGATAATTTTATGTAGTTTTTTTCGTCCTCAGAGCATTTTTCTGTATCTCTTACCGTTTTTGAAATAATCGCAAAAAACCGAAAAAATGCCCCCCTTTCCTCCCTTTTTTAAGGGTTGCGGCACTTTTTTTAGGGTGCAAAGTTCATATTCGGAATCAGCGCCCCATAATACATAAAGAAACAGTGAGAAAAAAACTTCTGTATTTTTTTCACGAAATGGTACTAAATCGACACGATATTACTGAACTATATAGGATTTGAGTAAATGTATGGACGAGCCAGAGATCTAAATCCAACAAACTGCTTTCCATTAGCTCACTGCTCGCTGCGCTTGCACTTCGTCTTATCCTATTTCGCAACAGCACTGCTTCGCAAAAATATTGGCGAATTCTCTAAAGGTACGTGTTCGTAGAGACGACTCATGTGATGATCGCTCAGCGATCGCAGTTAAACCATCGGCTCTGACCACTATACGCGCATATTTTCTATACAGACATGTTATGGTCGACACATGGAAAGTAGCACCATTACAAAAATATGCAAATATGGCTCGGAATTGGATGCAAAACTACGATCGCTGAGCGATCATCCCAAGAGTCGTCTCTACGAACACGTATCTTAATGCGAGACTGACAGTGTGAGATCTGAGCGGGGCGAGGGGTGAGTCACCGAATTATAGTAAACCAAATACCAAAGGACGAGCCTGAGGTATAAATCTTATCTAAACCTGGTGGCAATATTTCACGAGGAGAATAAGGATTTCTTCATAGTTACGATAGGGATGCCATGTCGTTCCCCTAGGCTTTTACCTACCTTGATTTACTCTAACTCCTAGTGGAGGATGGTGCGTTGACGACTACCGTGTGGCATGTGTAATCGTCAACGTTACAAAGACAACAAAATTCGGAGTGTGATACGGTTGTCAGCCATACCACTTATTACTCGCATTGTTAGTTTATTATTCTACAATAAAAATGTTTCTTATCATCTTCTTCTGAATAATAAATTTGCGGCGGGTCATGACGAGTTTAGAAACTCTCTCTCTCTCTATGAATCTCTATATCACAGAGTAGTGACCGAACAATCATGGCCACAGAGCACGGCTTGTAACGCCGTTTTAAATGGATTTTAATGAAATTTGGGAAAAAAACTACCTAAAACCCATGCTGAGTCATTTCATTAGTATGCATTTTCCTATAGAGGTTGATAAAGGAATCGGAATAGAGTATACAATGGCTGATTTTTTCATCTTAAAATCTCATCTTTTGACGG
This sequence comes from Microchrysa polita, assembly GCA_949715475.1. Classification (NCBI taxonomy): domain Eukaryota; kingdom Metazoa; phylum Arthropoda; class Insecta; order Diptera; family Stratiomyidae; genus Microchrysa; species Microchrysa polita. Next base: position 61,756,325 of record OX454421.1, on the reverse strand, counting down.
ATGTAACCTCTAAACCTTGGCAGCTAGATCCTTGAAATGTCGCAATCAACAACAAATCCCCTGCAATGCCCTACAATAGTTCACCCACTACAATCTACACATGCCGCGCGGTTACATTTATCTTTGAATTACAATCGTTCGGTATAGGGAAAATACCGCTTTTCGGATTGCATACCAACACTTATGAGTTTCTACCACAAATGTGCTTGAACTGTCCGGAACTGGATGGTGTCTAGCGGCGAGAGAAAATTCTTTTGGCAAGGTATAAATAAACAACGCCAGTTTACATTTTTATGAAGTTTATTTTTGCCTTATGAGAACAATAGTATTTAATAAGAAATTCTGGCAACATTTGCCAATGGGGGGGGGGGGGTTCAACCCCCAAACGCTTTTGCTTCTCTGTAGAGTCTTTCTCGGCCCCGGGGGTTGGCGAGCAAAGCGAGCAGGGGGCGAAGCCCCCTAGTTTTTTATAAACTACATTATCACAGATCAAAATGTATGTTTACTGAAACCGAGTGCATTGTCATCGGCGATGATATGTATGATACAGGTTCAGGGCTCCTTTTATTTTAGCGGCTCATCTGAGCTATTGCAGCATGGAACGCTTAATAATTATTGTTGTTCAAGCTTTCCAGCTTATTATTACGTGTAAACACTGCTTAGACTAGTATAATTCCAACTTTTTTAATTTGCTTATGTTGTCGTTTTAATAGGTACTTTTCGCATTCTATTCAATCTTTGAAGCCCGAAAGTATGGGCTTCATTTTTTGTTTGTTCCATCTTCCATTGTATTATGTATTATCCATTGTAATTATGTAGCTTCAATGAATTGTATAAACAATGGATGGATGGTCCTTATTGATACCTGCCGCTTACATAGTGGACAATTTTGTAAACGACCAATTGCCCTTTCGATGCAATCACGACAGAAGACATGTCCACACAAAGTACTGGTTGGTTCTTTACAAGAGTCGAGACAAATCGGACACTGTATGTAGCATTTTCTCCGGCACTCGACGTTGGATGCTTTGTGGCAGGTGTCTGTTGAGTTTTCCGCAACGATCGAAGGACCTAAACTGGCGGATATCGATGCATGTTCGGACGATTCGAAGCTAGTCACGTATCCGCGTGGATGGAGGGCGTCTAACAACCTTATATTGATGGCGACATTACGGGCGTCGAATCTTCTACTCATTCTCCGAGGCATTTTGAATTTCCGGCAACGACGGAAGAATTCTGTAATAAGAAAGAAAATTATAAAGAATTATTCACAAAATTTAATTGGTTATAAGCTGGATTTGCATAACTAATTCTATGGTTTTTCAGTTCCAGTACAGTGAATTGTAATTTGGGTGCCGTTTAACAGGTTTAGTAACAGCACAGTACCATCGAGCACCGCTTGCTTTTCCTAAATTTCTGTACAAGTTTTCATTTCATAAATGTATTTCATGTTACGTATACAGGGTTATTGGTTAAGTCGACCTATTCCCTGCAACACGTTATAATAGGGTCAAAATGCAACAAAATGAGGCCATAAATGTTAGGCCGATTTTCAATGGTCACTGAGATATATGAATTATTAGTTTTTTTTTTAAATAACCTAGAATTTTGCCATTTAATGTAAGAATTAAAAAAAAAACTACTAAGGTAATGGGCTTAAACTTATTTTTGGATTTTAGTCAACACTAGACATTTCTTAATCATTTAAAATCTCAAAAACCCATCAAAATTCGAAATTTTTAATTTTAAATAAAAAAAAAATTTCTTAATTTTTTTTAAAGATATTTTTTAATGTAGTATTACTAAAAAAAAATATATGACATGGAGTCTGCAGACCACTGGAAAAACATACGCGTATTGTCAGCTTTCCAAAAAGGTGTCGTCAATACAAATATTTGAAATAATTGAAACAGCTAGCTGCAACTTGTTCGGGGACCATAATTTCCTTTGATAAAAAATTAAATAAATGTCATTAAATTCAAAATGCATCGTATAATGTAACGCTTTATTTCATTTTTTATCAAAGGAAATGATGGTCCCCGAACAAGTTGCAGCTAGCTGTTTCAATTATTTCAAATATTTGTATTGACATTGACACCTTTTTGGAAAGCTGACAACACGCGTATGTTTTTCCAGTGGTCTGCAGACTCCATGTCATATAATTTTTTTAGCAATACTACATTAAAAATATCTTTAAAAAAATCTAAGAACAGTTTTTTATTTAAAATAAAAAATTTCGAATTGTGATGGGTTTTTGAAATTTTAAATGATTAAGAAATGTCTGCTATAGTGTTGACTAAAATCCAAAAATAAGTTTAAGCCCATTACCTTAGTAGTTTTTTTTTTAATTCTTACATTAAATGGCAAAATTCTAGGTTATTTAAAAAAAAAACCTAATAATTCATATATCTCAGTGACCATTGAAAATCGGCCTAACATTTATGGCCTCATTTTGTTGCATTTTGACCCTATTATAACGTGTTGCAGGGAATAGGTCGACCTAACCAATAACCCTGAATATCATAAGCATTTGGTTGTTGGTACCCAATAAGTGAAATTCGCATAGGGTACCTCCTATTTCCAATCTCAGAATTTTCGTTCAATTCTGATTATGATGAGATAAGATTAATAGCAGATGATAACCTACCCTACCCTACTTTTCTATTTGGGTACCGAAACCTCCGAAGTGCAATGGGTACCGAATGAAAATGTTTGGGTACCCAACAAGCGAATATATAGTGGAGATCAGTATAGGGTACTACTCTTTCCAATTTCATGATTTTCGCTCAAATTTTATCAGCTATGATAAGATTAAGTCATGATTCATGCAAAATTATACGTCATCTATTTGCATGAGTTCGTATTCGCGGGTACCATATTCATCTTAAGCCGGCCCCACACCGACCGGAGTGTGGCACACACCGCACAAAAGACCGGTTTCAAGAATGATGCCTTGGAGTCGCCCAACCACACTGCTGCACTGCTGCTGGACTGCTGCACGATTTTTCGTATCAATCTTTTGTGTGGTGTTTGCCACACTCCGGTCGGTATGGGGCCGGCTTTAGGCCGCACACACATGATCGATCCATGGATTTTATTGAATTAAAATCTAAATCCGCCCGTGTATGGGCTCATTTGGCAGAACGAAAATCCATTTTATGGATTCGAATCCATGGAGTGACCATGTGTGTGTGAATTAAGAGGAGTAGGTACGGTGTATTCTTTCTCATTATAAAAGCTACTCTAAATTGAGTTTTTAACAATTCTTACGACACTATACTATAATGCATTGATATACCCGGCCAAATTCATATAAAATCGATTTGAATACATATTGAGGTATATAGTCCAGTCAAAATATCTCAATTCAGGCCTCCAAATAGAAAAAATAGAGTAAGGCTAATTTTTGAGGTTTTTGAATCAGGGGGTCCCAAGAATCTACAACCCATTTTGCTAAAACAAATTTGATCAGAAAGGTCCCAAAAAGGACAAAAAAGGATAATCTTTAATCCTTGGCCGGAGGTCGGCATGCGGGCTATCATATCAAAGGGGACGTCGAGTACTTTACATATCCGATGTTTGTTTCCTGTTTCAAGGGCCCTCAACGGAATAAATCGAGCTTAAATGGAAAATTATAGTATTTCCCGTGTATTTTTCCAAATCCATAACAACGAGAATAATTCAAGCTGTCTCTACTTTTCTCACTTTTCAGAATCTACAATAGCTGAAAATTCTACTATTGAATTTGCTAAGGGAAAAAAATGGTCGGAAAGCTCTGAAAAAGTACATAAAAGGACACTCATTACAAACCTTGATCGAACGTGGGCATGCGGGGTGTCATATCAAAGAACACTTCGAGTGCATTGCATATCCGGTGTCTGTTTCCTGTTTCAAGGACACCAAATGCAATAATTCGGACATAAATGGAAAATTACCGCTTTGCAAAGATTTAGATACGGGAGACAAGAAAATTTTTCATTTGAGCCCAATTTTCTCCTTTGAGGATCCTTGAAACAAGTAACAAACGCCGGATATGGAATGTACTCGACGTCCTCTTTGATATGAAACCACTCATGCCCACATTCGATCAAGGTGTGTAATTAGTGTCCTTTTGTGTCCTTTTTCAGAGCTTTCCGATCATTTTTTTATCTTAGCAAATTTAATTGTAGAGTCTTCAGCTCTTAAGGATTCTGAAAAGGGAGAAAAGTAGAGACAGCTTGAATTAGTCTCGTAGTTATGGCTTTGGAAAAATACACGGGAAACACTATAATTTAAAGGAACATTACGCTATCAGCTCTCGTAAGAAGAATTTTTTTGTTCTTCTTATCGACACTAGCGACACTTATCCTACCGTCCGCCATATAGCGGACACATAGCGGAAAATATCGGAAACACAAAAGTTCCCCCTATGAGAACGGATAGCAGAACAAGCCTCCATTTAAGCTCGATTTATTCCGTTGAAGGTCCTTCAAACAGGAAACAAACATTGGATATGTAATATACTCGACGTCCCCTATGATAGCCCGCATGCTGACCTCCGGGGAAGGATTAAAGAGTATCATTTTTTGTCCTTTTTCTTCAATTTTTTCTGATCAATTTTTTTTTTGTAGCAAAATGTGTTTTACATTCCTGGGAGCCCAAAAACCACAAAAATTAGCCTTACTCTATTTTTTTCTATTTGAAATGCTAATATGACTGGACTATGTATTGATTAAAGATTTTTTGGGTACCTTACCGTACGTACCCGTATCGTATTATGATCACAAGTGTATGTTGTTGGGGTGCTAAGCGCTCAGCTAGGTAGGTACCTTTCGATTAGTATACTGGAAAGCGAGTGGTTAGGTACCCAAACATGCAGTAATAGAAATAAGAAGTATTTCCAATTTTCGGGAAATTTTGATTATGATAAGATTAACTGTTGAGATACGATACCTTATCATATCGCAAGAGTTAATCAAAATTTCACAAACAATGGGAATACTTCTTATTTTCAGTAATGCATGTTCAGGTACCTAACCACTTGCTTTCGAGTGTAGTGTACTAATTGAAAGGTACCTACCTACCTAGCAGAGCGTGCACTTTACATGTACCCGTATTCGGAAAACATTCTAGATCGAGCATTCAAACTGTATCCGCACTGGCTGCCAATTGGTAGCTCGCATCTACACTGACTAGTCTGGCTGGTGTACTGGTTTAGGGATCATGCAGCAAATCCTTAATTCTGACGAAAAGAAGAGGAACTAAGTGTTCAATTCCAGGACAATAAGATTGCCAATTAATCTGTCAACTTGTATGGGAAGAGCTGATAGCGTAATATTAAAAAAATCGGCCCAAGATCGGTACCGTGGACTCCCCCACTGCTTACAGTTGACCGAATACCGAACAAATGACAAAATTTAAATCCCCATTGTCTCTGTCCCGTCCAGGAGTGGTCCACAACTGTGATCAATTGCGCGCAGTTGCGCAACCCTAATCAGTGTGGGTGATTCCAAATATGTTTTGCATGTTGCATCATAGGAGATAACGTTCACTTTATTTATTGGACGTTATATTAAACCACTTGACGAAATCATAAGAAATGAAAAAAGGAAGTCGCATAAAAACACATAACACATGAAAGCCTTAAGAAAATCTTCTGTGAGAAATTCTTTGCCCAAATGCACCATTTTCAAAACAATTTCTTTGCAGGCATTTTAGAAAATATCTACATATACATTTGGCAGCAATTCACGTATCATACGTATCATAAGCATTTGGTTGTTGGTACCCAATAAGTGAAATTCGCATAGGGTACCTGCTATTTCCAATCTCAGAATTTTCGTTCAATTCTGATTATGATGAGATAAGATTAATAGCAGATGATAACCTACCCTACCCTACTTTTCTATTTGGGTACCGAAAACTCCCAAGTGCAATGGGTACCGAATGAAAATGTTTGGGTACCCAACAACCGAATATATAATGGAGATCAGTATAGTGTACTACTCTTTCCAATTTCATGATTTTCGCTCAAATTTTATCAGGTATGATGATAAGATTAACTCATGATTCATGCAAAATTATACGTCATCTATTTGCACATGAGTTCGTATTCGGGTACCATATTCATCTTAGGTCGCACACACATGATCGATCTATGGATTTCACATGGATTTTATTGAATTGAAATCTAAATCCACCCGTGTATGGGCTCATTTGGCAGAACGAACGTCCATTTTATGGATTCGAATCCACGGATTCACCATGTGTGTGTGATTTTAGAGAAGTAGGTACGGTGTATTCTTTCTCATTATAAAAGCTACTCTAAATTGAGTTTTTAACAATTCTTACGACACGATAATGCATTGCTTTACACGGCCAAATTCATATAAAATCGATTTGTTTTTGGGGTATAGTAAGCACCAAAAGCATTGTATTGATTAAAAAAATTTTGGGTACCTTATCGTACATACTCTCTTACCGTATTATGATCACAAGTGTATGTTGTTGGGGTGCTAAGCGCTCAGCTAGGTAGGTATCTTTCGAATTGTATACTCGAAAGCGAGTGGTTAGGTACCCAAACATGCAGTAATAGAAATAAGAAGTATTTCCAATTTTCGGGAAATTTGGATTACGATAAGATTAACCTTTTATCATATCTCAAGAGTTAATCAAAATTTCACGATCAATGGAAATACTTATTTTCAGTATTGCATGTTCAGGTACCTAACCACTTGCTTTCGAGTGTAGTGTACTAATTGAAAGGTGCCTACCTAGCTGAGCGCTTAGCACCCCAACAACATACACTTGTGATCATAATACGATAAGGGTACGTACGGTAAGGTACCCAAAAAATCTTTAATCAATACATACAATGCTTTTGGTGCTTACTATACTCCAATATTCAAATCGATTTTATATGAATTTGGCCGGGTATAGCAATGCATAATATAGCTGTACCCGTATTCGGAAAACATGCTAGATTGAGCACTGTATCCGCACTGGCTGCCAATTGGAAGCTCGCATTCGCATCTGCACTGACAATAAGATTGCCAGTTAATCCGTTGTATGGAAAACGAGACCGACACTAAATTCGGGAGCGGGCGAATGGATGCGAGACCTCGAGAGTGAAATTGCTTTAGCTGCGATTTTCTCAATGATAAATGTATACTTACTATCGTTGAATATGTCGCAAGCGCTGGGGAATTCCATAAGCTACGATCCGAGAACGGTTCCATAATTCTTCTTGGCCGTTTTATATTATTCCTCAATTCCCCAATTATCGCATATTTTCCCCAATGAAATCATCGGGGACAGTGAATCGGTTTGATAGCATGAGAAGCTCACCACAAATCCTACACCATTTTGTTCACGAATCGTTTAATTAAAGAATAATTTCTTTCGTGAGCTGATAGCGTAATATTCGAAAAATCGGCCCAAGATCGGTACCGTGGACTCCTCCAAGCACACTGCTAACAGTTGACCGAATCCCCTGACATAAGAGCCCATGCAAGCTTTCCTATGAGTATTGAACAAGTATACTTTCGCAGCTATTCAGGGACACCCTGTTAACTTGGTCCTACGAACTTCAAAAATATTTGTGGCAAACACTATTACCATTCTATGCATATCCACCAAATTTCATGTTCATTGTTTCATCAAGTTAAAAGATATGTATTGAATAAATGCTTAAGAGGCTTCCCTTGCATTGTGAAAGGCCCTTACTAAATACTAACTTGGCTATATTTCCGGTTTGCATACAGATATTCGAATGAAGATTCGTAGACATATTCCCTATGTAATTTTCTAAAAATCCCTAGCAGAATTTTCATATTTGGAAACCTAAAAGGGGCTACACACGATCAAATTCAAATTTTACAAATTTACTGTTATTTTCTTTTCCTTAGCAAAAGTCAACAGTCTTAATATTTAACGTATATACAGCCATACTGACCAATCTTTGTGCAAAGTTTCATATCGATCCCTATAACGGTTTAGAAAAACGGAGGTCGAAAAGGAAGTTTAATTTTGAACGCCAATAACTTTTTTACCGTCACTCGAAACTGGAAAATTTTAACTGATGTGAGATGTACTCGTTTAGTTCTTTGATTTAAATACCCATATGTCAATCTCCGATAAAAACTAAAAAAGTCGACTTTTTTCAAACGTTCGGGACACCCTGTTATCTTCTTCCTACCAACTTCTAAGGTATATGTGCCAAAGACTGTAATCATTCTACAGATTCCTACCAAATTTCATGACAATCGGCTGAGCCGTTCGCGAGTTATTTAGTGAACAGACGGACGGACAGACGGACAGACAAAATCGATTTCATAAGGGTTTTTTGAAAAAAAAAATTTCTAAAAAACCCTAAAAACGAGACAGAGGCTAATTTCGGGCGCGGCCGAAACTTGGATACCCTTCGCTCCCCTCAGGCTAAAAGTTTTTTCGTGCGTACCAATGACTTGTGTTCAGTACTCCCCGATTCCATGCTTTTCCTTGAATTTTCACATAAGTGCCGTGGCGAAGATTTATTGGGGGAAGCGGGGGAAGTAGGTTTCTTAGAAGAACAAAAAAAAGGGGGGGTTGTACGGCAGTCCTATGAACGCATGGCCTTTCCATCAATTTTTACGTATGTTTGTGGCATCAATTAAAACACATTTCTATGAGACTTGGTTGAAATTGGTGGACAAATAAAAAAGCATTTTTCAGAAGAACCTAATTTTGGGGGTTGAGTTTGTATGGCAGCCCCACGACTTCATTTATTTTCACGTTTGTTATGTGGCATGAATAATTTTCTGAGGTTTGATTGAAATTGGTGTGCGAAAAAAAAAACTTAGAAACTTTTGATTTGGGGGGCTAGGCTTGTATGGTAGCCCCATGTTTTGTGTCATCAATAGAAACATATTTGTGTGAAGTTTGGTTGAAATTTATGTACATATAAATAAAAATAAATTTGTTAGAAGAACTTAATTTGGGGAGCTAGGTTTGTATGACAGCCCCATGACCCCGTTGTCCGATTTCGTCCATTTTTACATACGTTTTGTGGTATTACTAGAAACAAATTTGTGCGATTTTATTGAAATCGATTAGAAAATAAAAAAGTTTTTCTTAGAAGAGGCTAATTTGGGTGACTAGGTTTGTATGGCAGCCCCACGACCCCATTGTACGATTTGGTTCATTTTTGAATATGTTGTGTGTCAGCAATGAAAACACATTTGTGTGAAATTTGATTGAAATTGGTGCATAAATAAAAAAGTTTTTCTAAGAAGGACCTAATTTTGGGGGTTAGGTTTGTATGGCAGCCCCACGACCCCCTTGTCGGATTTTAGCGATTCAAACATACAAACAAAAAGAAGCATGTGTGCAAAATTGCAGCTCCATAGCTTTTAAACTGGCCGAGAAAACCGCGTCGCAACAGACGGACAGGCGGACATCGTCCAATCGACTCAGCTCGTCACGCTGACCATTATACAGGGTATCCGGAAACTGCCGCATAAACGCACCGGGTTGTGATTCCTCATGTCATTTCCAGCAAAAAAGTTGTAAGGAACATATCCCCTCAGCTTAACCCTTTAGCTGCCACAGGCATTTGAAGATTTTTGAAAAAATCAATTTTTTTTACAACTAAAACTTCAATATCTAAAAAGCTGGACTAGCTAGAAATAAGAAAAAATAAGACGATTATTACAGCCAGCAAATTTAGCTAAAAAATAAAACTAACCGCACTACAATCGGATATGAGATTTGGTTTTTACAGAACTTCAAAGTCACATGTTTGTGAATTGACCCAAAAACCATCTATTTTTTCATCTCAATTTTCTCCAACTTCTGCCAAAGTGAGGTGCTCGTAAGATTCTTTTAAAAATTGGCGCATAGTCTAACGATAATTTCTTTCCTACATCATTTTATTCTAGCTTCGTTATTTCTAACAGTTTCAATGCCTTAAGTGCAGAAAACTAAGGTTAATTTTGTATCGATTTCGGTATAATTTGAATCAATTTTACCAAATTGCAGATCTTTAGGGGCAGTTTAAATGAATTGAAATCTAGCTAAAATTAACCCTAGTTTTCGGCATTTAAGACATTAAAACTGTTAGAAATAACGAAGCTGGAGTAAAACGATGTAGGAAAGAAATAATCGTTGGACTATGCGCCAATTTAAAAAAAATCGTACAAGCACCTCACCTTGGCAGAAGTTGGAGAAAGTTAAGATGGAAAAATAGAGTACCTCGTGATCTGATATGGTTGGCATTGAGAGCACTTAATGTCCCTGAGGCATACGTCAGGATGATACGAGACATGTATGATGGAGCTACGACTAAGGTTAGATGCACAGCCGGTGAATCAGAAGAATTTCCGGTGAATGTCGGAGTACACCAGGGCAGTGTATTGAGTCCGTTGCTCTTCAACATCATCATGTGCTACTTATTAACACGTACATATATCCGACGGCCTAGAAATATCTCTTCTTTTTGCCGATGATATAGTCCTCAGTAGCCCAAACATCGTTGCCTTGCAAGCTGCACTTACAAAATAGTGTGACATTCTGGAGGAGCATGGACTGAGGGTAAGTATAACAAAGACTGAGTTCTTATGCTGCCCATTCTCAGACCCAGATGCACCGATACTATTCTAGCTAGTCTAGCTTTTGAGATATTGAAGTTTTAGTCGTACAAGAAATTGTTTTTTTTTTCAAAAATCTTGAAATGCCTGTGGCAGCTAAAGGTTAAGCTGAGGGGGATGTTCCATACAACTTTTTTGCAGGAAATCACATAAGGAATCACAATCCGGTGCATTTATGCGGCAGTTTCCGGACACCCTGCATAGGGTAACCTGGCCAACAGTGGATCATTTTTTGCTTGTTGCCCTGTTGTTGACAGTAGCGGCAAATTAGGTATAAGACGGCTGTGTGAAGTTAGCCAGTCATTTTTTTTAATTACGCCCTTTTGCTCGGTGAACCGTTTGTTCGACTGCGGCTACGTTTGTTCTTGATTGTTCGCCAATTAATATCGTTTATTCTTCTCTAAATATTTAATTATAGCAACTTTAAAATTGTGAGTGTGAACTTAGCCAGTCATTTTTAAATATGGGTCGGAAAGGTATAGGTTTGGTATCAATCGAAAGCCAGACGTTTGTTCATTTTGTAGGGCGTTTGTTCATCCTGGAAACGGAAGGATACAGGAATTATAAAGGAAAAAGAGATTAGTTGTGACGTCATCTTCACTCAACCAACGCCATCTACTCAGCTCAGCTGTACGATGATGGTGTGGATCTTGCATAAATTGTTCGCGGGACACGGGTTGCCGTACAGCTGAGCTGAGTAGATGGCGTTGGTTGAGTGAAGATGACGTCACAACTAATCTCTTTTTCCTTAATAATTCCTGTATCCTTCCGTTTCTAGGATGAACAAACGCCCTACAAAATGAACAAACGTCTGGATTTCGATGGATACCAAACCTATACCTTTCCGACCCATATTTAAAAATGACTGGCTAAGTTCACACTCAAAATTTTAAAGTTGCTATAATTAAATAATTAGAGAAGAACAAACGATATTAATTGGCGAACAATCAAGAACAAACGTAGCCGCTGTAGAACAAACGGTTCACCGAGCAAAAGGACCTAATTTCAAAAAAAATGACTGGCTAACTTCACACAGCCGTATAAGACTATCATTACAATTGCTTCACTAGATTATTTGCTTGGATTTAAGAAAGAGACTTTTCTATTAAAAGCTTTTTTTGAAAGGCAAAAATAGGCTTTCAAAATAACTTTCAGAATGATTCACTGTTTACCATGGGGTGTACACAGTGGATCACCTCGTGGTGCACAGTGAATCAACGTGATATACATAGTAAATGTGGAATGTTTAATGGTATTATTAAAAAATCCTCATAATATTTACCTTATTCTTGTTGTAAATAATAAAAATAATAGTAAAAACAAAGTACAAAAAAAAAATAACTACGTCAAATTTTAATAAAAAATTATCATAATAATCATAATCATAAAGAAAATCAATGTTTAGTTTATATAAACTGGACATATCTAAAATAATCTTTTAGAAAAATAAGATTTTATGGATAATTTCTGACAAATATTGATGATGAAAAATTTATATTGAATTTTCCATGATCCACTGTGTACCAGATTGCTTTGATTCACTGTTGACCATAGCACAAAAAACCTAAATCATATCGAAAACTTTTACACTCCATTTATGAGCATCAAAATACATAGCGCGTAATAATCCTCTTTTATAACTCTTATCGATGGCAAGACCCTAGAAACAGTTCTTAAAACGGTTTTCAAGATTCGTTAAAAATACTCAACCGAAAAAAAAAAATACTTTCTAATGTCAAAAACGTGAAACCCCATCACAAGATCTCTCGATGGAAAAATCGTACTGTTAATACGTGTGTTCAAAGGTAAGTTAAAACGTAAATTTTTCTCCTTTGCAACATTTGCCTTGCACGATTTTCAAGCATATGAGATCAAATGATTCACTGTGTACACTGATCCACTGTCGACCAGTTTACCCTACATATTTTATATGGTCGGAGATGCTTCCTTCAATGCGTTACAAACTTCATGACAAAGTTTCCTTTTCGCTTAATAAGCGAAGTTTACGGTGTATAGTTACGCCCATATGCACCGCCGTCTATACAGGGTGTCCGGAAACTGCCGCATAAACGCACCGGATTATGATTCCTCAGTTGATTTCCAGCAAAAAAGTTGTACGGAACATACCCCCTCAGCTTAACGCTTTAGCTGCCACAGGCATTTAAAGATTTTTGAAAAAATCATTTTCTTGCACAATTTAAAGCCTAATATCTCCATAGCAAGACCAGCTAGAATAGTGAAATAAAATGATTATTACAGCCAACAAATTTACCTATAAACTAAAACAAACCAGACTAAAATCGGATAAAAGGTTTGGTATTTACAGAGCTTCAAAGTCAAATTTGCGTGATTTGACCCAAAACCAATCTTTTTTTTCATCTCAATTTTCCCCAACTTCGGCCAAGGTGACGTGCTTGTACGATTCTTTTAAAAATTGGCGCATAATCATACGATCATATCTTTCTTACATCATTTTATTCTAGCTCCATTATTTATAACAGTTTTAGTACGTTAAGTGCAGAAAACAAGGGTTATTTTGGCTCGATTTCGACATATACTTTGAATAGATTTTACCAATTGCAGATCTATAGGGGCAGTGTGAATTGAATTGTATTGAATTCGAGCTCAAATTAACCGTAGTTTTCTACACTTAACGTATAAAAACTGTTAGAAGTAATGGAGCTAGATTAAAATGATGTAAGAAAGATATGATTGCAAGACTATGCGCCAATTTTTACAAGAATCGTACAAGCACCTCACCTTGGCTGAAGTTGGAGAAAATTGAGATGGAAAAAAAATTGTTTTTGGGTCAAATCACGCAAATTTGACTTTGAAGCTCTGTAAAAATCAAACCTCTTATTCGATTTTAGTGTAGTTAGTTTTATTTTATAGGTAAATTTGTTGGCTGTAATAATCATTTTATTTCAGTATTTTAGCTGGTCTAGCTTTGGAGATATTAAACTTTAAGTCGTGCAAGAAAATATTTTTTTCAAAAATCTTTAAATGCCTGTGGCAGCTAAAGGGTTAAGCTGAAGGGGTATGTTCCGTACAACTTTTTTGCTGGAAATCACATGAGGAATCACAATCCGGTGCGTTTATGCGGCAGTTTCCGGACACCCTGTATATTAAGGCCGCAATGTAGACTCGTAAACGTCAAATCCGCAGTTGAAATTGCATTGCATTGTTGTTGCCTCTTATGACATTGTTGTTGTTTGCCCGTGTTCGACGAACAATTCAATACGGATCCATGACGTCATTGTACAGCTGAGTTGCGGCTCTGATATATCTAGATGGCGTTGCCATATGTCGCTTGGTTACGCCATTGTATGAAATTGCGTAATGATTATACTGTATAAACAACGTCTGAATCATTACGTAATTTCATAAGGAGGCGCAATCAACCAAATATGACGTAACTATGCGAAGTAAAGAAAAATTCAGTTCAATATAAAGTAAAAGCTGTCAGCAAATGATGATGATAATAAGTTTTTACTAATCCTTACAGGCTTGTCAAACTCGCGGATCGCCAGCCGCATGCACCCCACCTGTCAGTTCAGTGCGACCCGCGGCGACGTCGAAGAAGAACAATGTTTATCAGCACAAAAGTGGAATTCGAATTGGAATACAGACAGTGACATTTGCCCCAGGCAAGGTTTTGAGTTTGACACCCCTGAAACATTATGTTCATGTTTTAGGGGTGGGTACTAACATCTTCATCTTACGTGGAAAATGTAAACTTTGGATGATCCTGAAATACAAATCGGTTTTTGGCATTTCTTCACCGAAAGCAATGCAGTTACATTTTATTTCACATGAAAAAAGTTTCATCGACAATCGACACGATGCCAGTGTATGTCCATTTATCTTAAAAAGGCCGATTTCTCATAACTTTTACCCAGTACCTGTCGGCTGGTTAGTCTTATCGTATAGACAAGATGCACACTATTTTCAGAAAGCTTTTACATTACATTGATTTAATTTGTTGTCTATTTGATACCCTAATTTTGTTTGTTTTCCGCCATTGTATGAAATTTCGCAATGATTTTTTCTTTTCAATTTCAGATGATGGCGTAACCAAGCAAAATATGGTATAACTATGCAAAAAAAACTAACCACTAGATCAAATGTATGAGAAATCGGCCCTTAGTGAATAAAGGTATTTCGCTCGATGAACGGTGAACAGGTTAGTCTCCACGGTACATTCACAGGAGATAAAAATGCCTTTTTTTGCTCAATGAACATAGCACTTTAGGTAATTATTATGTTCACTGAGCATTTATGTCTCCCGTGAAAAATGTCCGCAGCGGAGTCATATGCCTTTTATTCCCTAAAATTAAGACAAATGTGCACTCGTGGCCTGCCAAAATTTTTATGATCGTTTGTATAGATTTCACGTTAAATGCTACTCTAGTAATCTACATACTTGTTCTTATAATATGGTATACTTACTAATTCACTGCCGACCTTTATTATTTTACTTTTATAACGTATAGTGCAAGTATTGTTATTGTTATTTATAATAGCCTCGAAATTCTTTTTCGTGACACTACTCAGCTTGATTACGTGCGGTAATAAGAAAAATGCAAACTGTACTGTCGAGCAAAATTACAAACCGCCCGTATTGTCAATTATTTCAACACTGGATAGAAAGGGGAGTCCCCCTTAACACAAAGTAGAAAAAATATAAATCTTATCTGTTTATTCGCGATAACAAATATTGAAGTACGGGAGTCCCCTTTAACGTAGAAGAAGATTACGATAACGTACACGCAGACGTGTCAAACTCGCTGCCCGCGAGCCGCGGCCATTTCGAAGCAGCACAATGTGAGGTTGAGGTTGACAATTTGATTGATGATGCCACGGCGGCTGCGTATACAACAGCACTAGAGGAAAAACTGTCGCCCATGCTTGATAACATCAACAATTTAGGCATCCATGAGTTCTGGGAGGAGCTCAAAGACAGCATCAAGGGGGTCGCAGAAGAGGTCGTGGGCTATAAAGGCCGGCGCAGACGAGCAGACTGGTTCGACGACGAATGCAGGGCCTCGATTGAGGCGAAAAATGAAGCCTATCGCCAATACACACAACGCGCATCCCGAGCCAAAAAAGAAAGATATAACGAGCTTCGGCGAGTATCTAATAAGTTAATTAGACGTAAGAAACGCAAACATTTTGACGAGCAGTTACAGCAAATAAACTAAAGATTAGCCAGTAAGAACATTAGACAGGCGTACAAACTTATAAATAATGTTAAGAACGGATATCAACCCAGGACAAGCCTATGTAAGGACAAGGATGGTAACATCATCAGCGACATCGAAAGCGTCAACAAACGATGGGCCTCGCATTTTGAAGAGCTCCTCAATGCACCATCAACATCCCCCGCGGAGCCAGCTCTTGAGCAGTTAGCCGAACCAGGCCCTCCCGTTCTATCCCCAACAGTAGAGGAGGTGAATCTTGCCATACAGTCGCTTCAAAATAATAAAGCGCCCGGCGCTGACGAGATCCCAGCAGAACTGCTGAAGCATGGTGGAACGTGCCTGACCAACGCTATACATGTGCTACTGCTGAAAATATGGAACGACGAGGAAATCCCCGAAGATTGGCGCAAAAGCATAATCTGCCCAATCCACAAAAAGGGTGACAAGCTGAAGTGTGAGAATTACAGGGGCATATCATTAGTTTGTACGGCCTATAAGATATTATCTAAAATTCTTGAAAAGAGAATTAATCCGTACGCAGAACGAATCATTGGCGAGTATCAAGGCGGCTTCAGACCTGGTCGATCAACGACCGATCAGCTTTTCACAGTGAAGCTACTACTCCAAAAGTGCTGGGAATATAACATCGACGTATACCAAATCTTTGTCGACTTCAAGCAGGCATACGACAGTATCGATCGAAGTGTACTGTACAACATTATGCTGAATTTTGGTATACCGGCAAAGTTAGTGCGACTCACAAGGATGACGATGACTAATACCGTCTCGCAGGTCAGAGTGCAGAATCGACTCACTGACCTATTTGAAACTCGTACTGGACTCAAGCAGGGCGACGGGCTGGCGCCGACGCTCTTCAACCTTGCTTTGGAGTATGTAATTCGAGCCATGAATATGGACAGCAGCGGAACGCTACTCATCAAGTCGACTCAATTAGTAGCGTACGCCGACGATATCAACATCATGTCTCGAAGGTTGGGTGATGCAGAAAGCCTTCTGCATAACCTCAATAACGCCGCAAAGGAAGTTGGACTACATATCAACGAAAGCAAAACAAAGGCCATGATGCAATCGAAAACAAGGACGCCAGCAAGCATCACAGTGGGGGACCTTAATATCGAGTATGTAGACAACTTCAACTATCTGGGTTGTAACTTATCAAAGGACGCCAACGAAACCGACGAAATTAAGCGACGGATACAACTAGCCAATAAGACATATTTCTCGGTCCTCCCTATAATTAATTCGAAACTTGCGCACAGGAACACGAAGCTCCGCGTGTACAAAACGATCATCCGACCCGCGCTATGTTATGGCTGCGAAACATGGACCCTCACCCAAGCCTCCGAAATTTTGCTAGACCGATTCGAACGAGAGGTCCTTCGGCGAATTTTCGGGGCCGTTCGCGAGCGAGACCAATGGCGTATCCGGTACAACCATGAGTTGTATCAATTGTACGATGAGCTGGAAGTATCGAAAATCGTGAAGCTTCAACGTTTGCAATGGGCGGGGCATGTACAACGGATGGACGATAATCGCATGCCAAAGAAAGTGATGAACGCACAACGAATTGACGGAGCGAGGTTGCGTGGACGACCGAGAGCTCGCTGGGAGAACTCCGTAGGTGAAGACGCCCACCAGCTGCTGGGCTTCCGAAACTGGAGGACGAGGTCACGTAACCGCGACAATTGGAGGTCAACGATTCAGGCGGCCAAGGCCCGACGTCGGGCTATCGTGCCACATTGATGATGATTACAATGTGTACCAATACAAAAATTTTGAAATTAGTAAGGTGAACAAATTATGCCGTTGAACTCGAGTCTACAAAAATTACTAAAACTCGTCAGTGGCTTATCCAAGATTATTTTAGGATTTTTTCTCCAAATATGTACTTCCAACAATTTGAGGTCGGTTATTTGATTTTATAAGACAGCTCATCTTTTTCGTACAGGACAATACTCAGTCTCTTCATGAAACTGTTCTGTCCCGAAATACAGTTAATAAAAAATTGGTTGGCTTTACTGAACATGAATTGAGATTTATTTGAAAAAATGGCAAAGCTCTAAAAACTACAGAAATCTTGGAATTGTTAACTAAATCACCTGGATGTGAAATTACAACATAATAATCACATGGTGTGATTTGTGGTGTATTTTTACAACGTTCAGTTGAAGTTTTACTCATTTTTCGCAGCGTGCTCTCCAGTTATCATACTTCAATCGGCTGTACTTAGCACAGTGTAACACATTTTTCCAAAAATTCTCTGCATTTAGAACTCATGTGTACACGCTCTGTGGCTCATTCGGTTGAGTCGCACTCTACGATACTAGTAATCTAGAGGTCCCGAGATCGAATCTCGGCATGGTCCAAAATTTCCGTACATGTGCGGATAGGAAATATATAGTGCTTGCAACATTAAACTCCGAAATGATATGCAATGTAACGTCGACTCGAAATTGCCTATAAACGGCTGAGTTAACGCACCATGGCCGCACATTGGGCTATACTGTACTGAGAAGAAGAACAAGTGTACAGATCGCACAAAAAAGACCATATTTTAACCTCCCATGTAGATGAAAAACTGATCAGAAAAACTCGACCGATACTTGTTTATATTTTATATATCCTTAAATAGTTTTATTGATAACTATATTATTTGTAAAGGTTCGCCTTTTAAATCTTTACAACGAAAAAAGAGTGAAACCGCTTTATATTCCTATTATTACGGAGTGTTTTTACACATAGCGTGGTGTAAATTTGCTAATAAATATATTGGAGTACTTTTTTAAACATTGTTCATGTAAAATTACACTTGATTTGCTAATTTA
This sequence comes from Microchrysa polita, assembly GCA_949715475.1. NCBI lineage: Eukaryota > Metazoa > Arthropoda > Insecta > Diptera > Stratiomyidae > Microchrysa > Microchrysa polita. The sequence goes on along the minus strand of OX454421.1, from coordinate 61,737,674 downwards.
GATTGCAGAGTGATTTCACTATTATAATTTCCTTTCTTTGCAAAATGGCAAAAATTTTATTTTCGTCGATTAATTCGCTGCTACAAAATCCATTTGATGAACACCGCTGAGAATATTTTAGGTCGCGAAAAAAATAAAAATCTCTGAATTTCGTTATCATCAGCAGATCTCGCAAGGGGGGCACGAACTGGATCACAACTGCGCTAAAGTGATCCAGACTTTCTGTCATATTTTAAAAGTAATATTCTGTAATCAACTTTCGTAATAAGATTATATAAAAATTTTAGAAATTTTCCTTCTGCGGCCCACCTAAACCTGAGGAGAGTCTTATTTGGCCCGGGTCAGGTTTTGAGTTTGACACCCCTGACGTACAGCATTTCGCCGTACTGTACCAACGCCGGCCGTCTAGATAACTCATGTGAAGTTAGCCCTCCTGGATCTTCAAATCCTGAAGTGGAAATTTTGTTGTAGGTTTTTATAACACAATTACAAAAAAACACACATACTATCAACCACACCATAGGCGCCGTTAGTTTTTTATATGATGGGGGGGATACATTTGGCGCAAAATTTGAATTGGCAAAAACCTTTTTTTTTAATTGCATACAAACAATTTTGGTACTAAGATATGATTTTCATATCGGTGTAATGGGAATATGAGTAACGAATCAATAAGGCTTTAGGTATGACAGAGAAGCACAACTTCCATAGTGCCTGTCTAGACACTTTCAATTTTCGTTCGTCTTCATCATTTTGAGCAGAACACAGTCATATACTCAAACGTCAAATCATAGGCTTCAGCAGATGGAAAATTTACATTGCGGAAAAGGCAAATCGGGTTGGGTCGCGGCCATCTTTACACGAAAAGTATTGGTTCCCGGTCGATTTTCGTCGCGAAAAGTGCAATGTGTCGTGAATTGAAGTGTCTAAAATGTAGTGAAAGAAAAAAATCCCGACAAAAGGTGAATTTTCCACGTGTTTTCACTTAAGGTGGCTTTGGTCGTAACCCTTCGTGCCTGCTTCGTACAAAACATGCGCGAACGTTAACGAACAAGGTACGAATGCTTACGAACAAAACTCGTTTAGTGTCCTCGCTATCAACCACAACAATCGCGCACCTGTTTTCAAGAAAACATGAAATAAAAACGAGATAAAGTAAAATTTTGAGACTGAAATTCACATATCGGACTATCGATAGTACGGTAATAATTGTCCGATTGCATTTCCACAAACTCTTGACAATTGATAGCCCTATAGTTTTTAAATTACATACTATTGCATAATTGGGCTGTTGACCATTATCTTAAAATTGTTAGTCATTCCAAAAATTCCATGCTTAATTGGAGTAACAGTGAAGATATTAGAATTTTAGGGGTTTTAGTTTGAATTCGAGGTAAAATTAACCCTAGTTTTCACACTTAACGTATTGCAATATATCTAGTCTAAACGCCAACCCAAATTGTATTTCCGTACTTGGCACCAGATGTCGCCAATGCCACTAGCGAGACATATCAGACCACAGTATAACGACTTGCTAGTCGTTGCTAGAAATTGCATCATCGAAGTTTCCGGAACAGTGGAAATGGGTATATAAGGGCGTCGACTAGAGTCAGTCAGTCAGTATAGTTTTACTCGTGAATTATGTCGGATCAATAACTAGTCAGTAATTGGCGAAATTGCAAATCGTGTATATATCCGTGTGTGTTGTAATAAATAGTGGGAACATTACGCTATCGGCTCTCGCATGGAATAGACAGCTAAACGGAAAGGTAAATCAGCTATCATCCCATACAAACTGCATGGTCCGATTTTAAAAAGCGGTGTTCCCTATCTGTCATGTGTTATTGTGAAGTTTTTACGAAGTAAGAGGGGGAAAGACTGTTGCTGGAGGAAGTCAGGAAGTGTATCTATAAAATGCAATAGTCATATCGCAGTTTCAGTGCGACACAAAAGTAAAAAAGACGAATGTTCCCTACCTGTCAGATCCAGTCTGATATGAAAAATTGACCCATTAGTCGTTTCTACGGGCCTTTCCTTTAGCTTTTTATTCAATGGGCTCTCGTAAGAAGAATTTTCTTGTTCTTCTTATCGACACTTATCTTACCGTCCACCATATATAGTCTAAGAAAAATGGCATATTTGGTCGGCAAAAATCCTACATCGGAATTTTTTTGGATTATGGTTGGGAATAGTCCCCAGATTATGGCATTAAAAGTCCCAACCGATCGGTGGCCCGCAACCTTAAAAAAAGGGGGAAAGGGGGACATTTTTCGTTTTTTGCGATTATGTATTTAAAAAACAGTAAGACATACAGAAAAATGGTCTGAGGACGAAAAAAACTACATAAAATAACCTTTGCAATGATATATAGCACATTAGAGTTTAATTGAAAATTTTGACGTTAGACTAGAACATAAATTAAAATATTTTCATTTTAGACCTTTTTTAAAAGCTCCATTACTTTTGAAAGAATGCTAGTTCAGCCGTAAAATTTTGTATAAGTATTCACAGTAAGTTTGAGATCATTTTAAGGTGAACATTGAGTCGCTCCGGTCAAGGGCCCCCATTATCCCCCCATTTCAATTTTTCAAAACGGCATATCCATAACTCCCCCTAAAATTGGAGCAGAGCTAAGGTTGCGGACCCCGATCGGTTGGGACTTTTTATGCCATCATCTCGGGACCATCCCCAACCATTTCCCATGTAGGATTTTTGCCGTTCGATGGCCATATTTTGGTCCAATTTTCTTAGACTAATAGCGGACGCATAGTGGCAAATATCGGAAACACAAAAGATAGCAGAACAAGCCGAAAAGACAAGAAAAATATGACAGTATCAAAACTGTTAGAGATAATGGAGCAAGAATAAAATGATGTAAGATATGATCTCAATCGATCGCCAATTTTTAAAAGATTTCTGCCAGCACCCCACCTTGGCAGAAATTGAGATGGAAAAATATATTGTTTTTGGATCAAATCACAAAAAAAATGACTTTGAAGCTCTGTAAAAAAAGGTACATTTTTTGGTTGTACTAATCATCTTATTTTGCTATAGCTTGTCTATCTTTGGAGATATTGAGGTTTACGTCGTAGAAGAACATAATCTTTTCAAAAGTCTGTGGCAGCTAAAGGGTTAAGAATTGGGGGTATGTTCCGTACAACTTTTTTGCTGGAAATCACTATGCGGTGCGTTTATGCGGCAGTTTACGGACAACCGGAATAGTGCTCAAAACAGGTGGTTTAACTTCGATCGCTGAGCGACCATCAATCACATGACTCGTCTCTAAGAAAACAAACCTTAATACGTTCACTGTCTATGAGTTACATGTGAACACAGAGTTCCTCCTCGTTCAGGTGTATGAGTCACATGTGGCTCATGAAACAAATGAAGAGCAAAAGATTTTCGAATGGCAGACGTCGTAGTAATGTCGATGTAAAAGGATCGAACAGCGAACGTGCTAACTGTAAAATAGTAAGTTTTTGAGATATTACCGAAATACCAAAAAAGTTTTTGAGGACTCTCTGAGAGAAATGTGACCTTCTTTGGGGAACAACGAAATCATACTCCATTCTTTGTCCAAGTTAAACATTTTACCAGCACCAGGTATCTGAAGCATTAAACCATTTGTGAAGCTGAGTTTCGTGGAATCCGTATATATCCGTGTATTTAATAATAAATAAAATAAATAGATAAAACCATGTCACTAGTGGCACACTTCTGTTAAACAAAAATAGAAGTGAAGGTGCGTACGTAATCCGTGGATGCAATCTTTTATACTAATTTCAATATTGTACCCAACATTGGTAAATTTCAAGCCGGATTCTCTCAGTTGGCTTGATCCTATATTTCACTTCACACTTATATTTCAGTATCTCCGGATAATATAAAAGGTGTCGTCTCATTTTATATGTAAAGCGTAACATTGATACATGTTATCCGATAAAATAAGTTTAGTTTTCACTGGTAGTTTAGTTTGTCCTTAATACATTACCTTTTACCCTTTGTCCAGTACGCATGAACTATACATACCTTTTTAAATAAAATTCAAGAAGAGTTCTTCCCTTTTGGAATACATACCAATCCACATTGCAACGAAATCACCTTAGCAAAGAATAAAAACATCCAAATTTTCCTTGTTTTAATTTTAATAGTTTATTGCATTACATTTCTACGTATGAAATAAAAAAGAAAACATATACAGTAAGGTCTTTTCAAATGTGTTCGAATTAGAAGAGCGTATTTAATGGAACACTACGTAAATTATAATCTCTATGAAACGAACGCCATCCAAAAGCGCTGGCACTTTACGACAGAGTCTTGTCGAACAAGAATTCGCCAATTTCTCCGTGTTTGCCCATCATCTTCTTCAATGTGGACAACTTTCCGGCCAATTCACGTTGACCCTTGTATTGTTCCTCCAAATAGACACCGGTCAAATAGTCAACAAGCTGTGGACAAGTAAATCAGTTTCAATTAACAAAAAATGCGTTTGCGAGCACGGCAAATAAAATTTCTTACATGGTAGTCGTTGAATTTGGGAGCTTCTTCGCAAACAATGATCAAGTTACGAATGCTCTTGGTAACGGCTGCTTCCAAGTTCAAGGCATCATTGAGAGCATCAACTCCGCTCTTCCACATTTGTTTCTCGAGGCCGGACTTCAAATATTAAAAAAAAAAAACAATAAAGAAAAATGAAAACAGATCAGACCACGGATGTGGTGCTAATTGTGGCGATACTTACTGGGAAGGTGATCAACCCGGTGACAGAATCGTTCAATTTGCCACGCATTGAAAGATATTCAATCAAATGCTCGGCATGTTCACGTTCCTCTTTGGCCGATTTGAAGAACATATCGGCGAAGCCTGGACGATTGACTGTATCACGTGAGAAATGGGCACCCATTGCCAAATAGTGGAAGGAGGCGTCAATTTCCTTTTGGATTTGTCCACGCATCGCGTTCACGCATGGTTCTACAATGTCAATCCATTCGGTTGTGATTTCTGGAATGGGCGCTTCGCCTGCGAAAAAGAAATGCAACATACGATAAGTGCATGCTCAATGTAATGAAGTTTCCTGGAACAAATATTTTCGCATAGAACTTCCTTATCAGCAAATTAAATGAGAATCTTTGTTCATCTTCTGACAAACAGTAGTCAGAGAAAAAACATGTTGTTACTAGGTTGCAATATTCTTATCATCCCATTTCGCAACGTGCCTAACAAAGCAAAATTTATATAGTTAAATCCCCGACTTAAGTGATCAAGTCATGATGTTTCTGGGCTGGAAATCACTGGTCTTAGCAAAAATAATCGCACCGATCATACTTTATGACAAATGGCCATGATTAAAATAAATAAAATCGAATCAAAATTTATTGTTCATATTGAGAGCTTCGTGTCTGCTAATATAATCTAAATTTTTATACAAGGCTCTGCCTATCTATTTCAGTGATAAAAGTCACGTCATTATCTGACAACAATAAACTAATCTACCGAACGGGAATTTATGTGCTAATAGATCGTAATTAGGCAGCAGAGTAATCTAATAAAAGACGAGAAAACCGTCGATAAATGATTCGACAATTCTAGAGTAGTATGTCGGAAATAAGTTGTTTAAGTTTAAAGATAGCAGTGTGCGTATGAAATGGTTTTATAGGAATTCGCATGCGTATTTTAGTCTAAGAAAATTGGATCAAAATATGGCCATCGAACGGCAAAAATCCTACATCGGAAATTTTTTTTTTTATTATGGTTGGGGATGGTCCCGAGATGATGGCATAGAAAGTCCCAACCGATCGGGGGTCCGCAACCTTAAAAAAAGGGGGGAAAGGGGGCATTTTTTCGTTTTTTTGCGATTATTTCAAAACCGGTAAGAGATACAAAAAAATGGTCTGAGGACGATAAAAACTACATAAAATAATCTTTGCAATGATATATAACACATTAGAGTTTAATTGAATATTTCGGCGTTAGACTAGAACACAAATTAGAATATTTTCATTTTAGACCTTTTTTAAAAGCTCCATAACTTCTGGAAGAATGCTATGTCAGGCGTAAAATTTTGTACAAGTATTCAAAATAAGTTCAAGATAATTTTAACGTAAACACTGAGTCGCTCCGGTCAAGGACCCCCATTATCCCCCCATTTAATTTTTTCAAAATGGCATATTCATAACTCCCCCCAAAATTGGAGCAGAGTGCTAAATTTTGTTTTGTTGGGATTGGAGGTCACAGTGACCCCACCCACCAAAAATCAGCTCATTCGGATAAAAACTAAGGGTATCTCCCATACAAATATGCCATTTTTCTTAGACTATTTCAGCAGTTTATTTTGATAAAATAGAAAATACAAAATACGAGGTATGTTCAAAAAGTATCGCGAATTTTGAATTTTCGCGAGCTACGTATGTTCGATTTTGGATCTTTTGGTGCCGTTATGTTGGTACTTATGACCCTCACTTATGTTGACAATTTCGGCCATTTTGAATGTCCAGTCAGTTTTTGACAGCTATTGTGCGTGGGAGTGTTTTAGCTTGTCTTCGATTTTCGTCTATTCCAAAAAATGGATCAAAGAATTTGTATAAAAATTTATTTTTGAAGAACAACTTAAGTGCGCGGACGCATTCAGAATGTTGACTGTTGCATACGGCGAAGCTACTTTGGACAAAAGCAACGTTTATCGGTGGTACAAAATGTTCTCAGAGGGCCGAGAACATGTGAGCGACGGTTTTGAAGGTTTTGCTGACAGTTTTCTTCGATTTCAGGGGCGTGGTGCATTATGAGTTCTTGCCGCAGGGTAGAACGGTCAATAAGGAACATTACCTTCAAGTAATGCGCAATTTGCGAGAAGCAATCCGCCATAAACGCCCGGATTTGTGGAAGAACAAAAATTGGCTTTTGCACCATGATAATGCCCTGCTCACACATCGTTACTTGTGCGCGAATTTATGGCCAAAAACAACACTCTAATAATCCCGCAGTCACCGTATTCCCCAGACCTGGCCCCCTGTGACTTTTTCTTGTTCCCGAAACTGAAGAGGCCCATGACCTTTCATGGGCCTCTTCAGTTTCGGGACGACGTTACGCCACGATTGAGGAGATAAAGACGGCATCGAAGGAGGAGCTGAACAAGATCACAAAAAATTATTTTTCAAAATGCTTCAAGGATTAGAAAAAACGTTATCACAAGTGTATAATATCTGATGGGGGTTACTTTGAAGGGGACCAAATAAATATTCATGAATAAATAAATAATTCTTGAAAAAACATTAAATTCGCGATACTTTTTGAACATACCTCGTATATTCACACAAAAAAAAATATGCAAATAGGGCTCGGAATTGGGTGCTCTACGATCACTGAGAGATAATAACATGAGTCGTCTGTACAAACACAAACCTTTAGGGACAGTGACGATTCATAGGATTGCTCAGCGATCGTAGTTTAACATCCAAGTCATATTTGAATTTTTGTAAGCCTTTGGGTCGAGGATGTATGAAATCTCCCCATGTGAGCATATCCTTAGGATTTTAATTGGTTATATTAAAATCATCGTTTGCCACAGAAACAATGGATCGCGACCCCCATACTGCTAGCTGCTACGTTTCCGACTGCAACAATTGGAGATCAACGCTGAAGGCGATCAAGGCTCCACGCGTCATCGAGTTATATTCTACAATGATAAAGATTAAAGTTCATAGGTAGGCCTTTAAAAATATTGAAACTTCCTTGAACTTCGATATTGAAAAAAATAACATAATTTATTATGTCCTTACGGATTAAAACAGACTCCATCAATGAAAGAGGAAAGGGAGCTTGAAGACGAAAGACGCGAGGTGTGGACGTAGCCAATGATATTTTGACACTAGTGATCATGACCTCAAAGAAATAGTTGGGACCCAATGGATTAGAACACATCCTCAAAAATCTCAAAACCTGGACCATTCTGTCCCCAAAATTAAGTTTGGCGCCGATTATCCGAACTAAAGGCCTAGATGGTCCTCGGGCGGAATGAGAATTAAATTTTTGTCCGCTGCGATTTTCCTAATGAAAATGCATACTTAGGCTTCATGCACACGACGCGAAAACGGCTCGCAAGCTCGACACATCGAAATGCATTGGCTCTTATGGGAAGCTCATGACGAGCGACAGCAAGCGAGAGCCGTGCACAGTCAAAACACGGCTCGTGTGCATGAAGCCTAACTGTCGTCGAATATGTGGCAAAAGCTGCGGAATTCCATAAGCTACAATCCGAAAACGATTCCATAATTTTTCTCGGCCTTTTTATGTATTAGTTTTCGACTCCCCGGTAATTTCACCGTGGAAAATATCTAATGACCGAGGATGATGGTTCTAAGACGGACGCAGAAGTATGTATCGGAGTATACTCTGAGGAACGGAACATTAATTTGTCTCTCAGTCTTCCTAACGTCTGCAGTGTTCTGCAAGCAGAGCTCTCAGCGATTTTGGTGGACCTAAATTGGTTGGGTAGTCACGTCGTCACAGGAAGGAACGTCATTTTCTTTACCGATAGTCAGGCTGCTATTAGATCACTAGAATCAGTGCTAACGACATCAAAGATCATCGAGAAGTGCCGCTTAGTATTTAGCGAGATGGGTCCTCCGATATTACGCCTATGCTGGATACCGAGTCATAGTAGCTTCGAAGGCAATCGACGCGCAGACGACTTGGCGCGAAATGCGTTAGCTGGTAGCGTTGAAGGCGATCGTTGCAACATGAAAACACCATCTGTGGCTTGTGCAATGGTAATAAAAACCGCTGTAGAACGCAGGACCAATGCAAGATGGACCTATGGTTGTATGTACTTGCGATACGACGAGGATGATATGGCCAAAGCTAGATATTGGTCGATCAACCATATTACTGTCTTTGGACACAAAGCATCTTCGCAATTTGGTGGGGGTTAAGGTACGTTTTCCTCGGCACGGCCCCAGCGGCTCTAGCGACTTGGACTCGCCCATTGCATATAAAAACTCGTTTTTAGTTGATAATTGGTTGGCATAGCTCCACAATGAAAATTATCGTCGAATGAACCGCGCGGCTCTTGTTGTATATAATGCCCCGCTTGAGTGGTGAACGTGGTGCACTCGCTTGTTTGTAGGCTTCGGGCGACGGCTGCTTGGGGTAGGGTAGTTGTTTCGCACAATAGAATCAGTACGACTATTGTGCGAAACAACTACCTGATACACGAATCTGTCTGTATATAGAAAGCAATCGCGGGACTCTCGTTGTACATAATGCATGCACGAATGGTGAACGTGGTGAACTTGCTTGTTTGTGTGCTTCGGGCTGCTTGGGGTAGGGAACTTGCTCTAGAGCCGCTGGAGTCGCTACGGCCGCGTCGAGGACAACGTACCTTTATAACGGGGCATTGTCCTGTTGGAATTCTTGCTAGAAGACTCCGAATTCCCCACAATGACTTCTGTAGAAGACGACGAAGAGGAGGAAGAGAACGTACACCTCATACTTTGTCACTGTCCTGCTTGGGCCGAGAAACGAAGCCGTTATCTTTGTTCCAGGTATTTTTATGATATAGACGATCTTCCTAATGTGAGCCCAATACTGCTCAACAAATTCATTGTTAACACGGGTTGGCTCTCAGCTTAAGAGGTTATTATAGATACGAATTCTACTGAGGTATCACAACGGACCAAGTTATGGTCTAAGTGCGCTGGGGGTAATCTTAGCGGACCCTCTACCTAACCTAACCTAACCTGAGGTTCGGTTAATCGAATGCTCGGATAATCGCTCTACTATATTTAGAATATCTATCATATCGGGATTTAATAGATATCCTTGAGAAATGCCATCTTTTGAAAATGTAGCTATTGTGTTGGTTGGCCGCGGCCGCGGGCCACACAAAAATGTGCAATGGGCCGCATGCGGGCTTCGGTCCACGAGTTAGACATTAGGATATTTAGCAGACCATCATTCCTCCTACGTGCATTCATGACAATCCGAATCGAAATTGTCAATAAAATAATAAAAATTCGAATTGAACGTATTATACAAGGAAATAATCGAATACACACACGACGAAAAAACTTTCTGGTACACAGTTTCTTTCTTTGTATGCACGAAATACGAAATTTCGATTATTTTCTAATGGCCCGATTCGTTTTTGTTAATGTAAGCCGATGTATCGACCTACAAGAGGATACAACAAAGAAGCTAATTTCTTCGGCACTGCACCCGATATGATCGGAAACTATGGACGATCAGTAGTTCTACTCTGACTATATCTCTAAATTACCGGATCGTGGGTTCGAATCTCCCTGCGGGCCGATAATCCCGCCCGCCCATAAAGCACACCGAAAAGTTACTATTTCAGGATGGTTTTCCGCTAATGACATGAGCATTTTTTCACTTCAAATAAAGTTATCTTATTAGCGTGGCGGCTTTGTATTTGTAAATAACATTTTCATTTGAAATTCGGGATTAATACGAAGTTAATTTTCAGCCCAATCACTAAATGTTCACAAGCGGACGCCTGAAAACTATCTCAGATGATACTATTCCACGAAACCGATTTTCCAAGGAAATTTTCAGTTTGCAATACATACAACAATGTACAGTGTTGACCCGATAATCTGGATCAATTATTGCAGGTGGTGGTCCGAACTAACGAGAGATCCGGATTAGCGCAATCATTTCTAAAACCGGACTTTACATATAAAATGCATAATGGAAACATTTTGTTGTCCGGATTAGCGTGATATCCGGATTAAAGTTGATCCAAATTACCGAGTCAAGACTGTGAGAGAATGTATTAAAAAGCAATGTGCAAGCAAACTTAAAGTAAGGTTAGTATGGATAGAATAGACAATAAATGTCTCGTGAATTATAAACTGATGCAAAATGTTTTAGTGTGAAATCCTATTCAATTGTTAGTTATGCTCTAAAATGATCTTCACTTTTAAGTCATGTTCGTTAATTGAACCTTGACCTACCTCTAGAGGGTCTTCGTGCTACGAATGAAAAAATGAAAAACGATTAGTTTTAAAAATGCCACCCATTGGAAAGGAGTGCTCTTTACATACTCGCCTAAATATGCCAATATGATCAAATGGTGAAAGAGTTATGTTTATAGTCTATAGAAAACTGAAAACTGTATTAACCTCACTCACTGTTAATACATCTGCTTTTACTGGAAGAATATGGTCAACGAGTGAAATGCTATTTAAAAGCCCAGGATAACTCCTGCTCTTAAAAAATGTGTAAGGTATGTAACGTGCTTATGATTAGATTAGTACAGTGCAATGCAGTAATTTCTTCTTCGTCGGCCATATAAAGGATAAAGTTTCTCCTTGCGATGTACATCTACAAAAAGTTGAGAAGAAATATTTTGTAATGTATCAAAGGGCTTTTTTGCACGCATATTGCGTAGCATTCAGTTGTTCTGTATCAGCATTTGTTTAGGCGTCTTTAATCCCGCTTTTTACAAAAAATCCCGTTTAACATTATCCCGACATTACTAAATCCCGCCACAACAAAATTCCTCCCACTAGAAACCCCTCCGTTTTAGAATCCCGCTAGTGAAGAGTGAAATAATCCCGCCTAAAATTATTTTCATTGCTAACAAAAAAAAACAATAGTTTGTAATGTGATTACAGGAGTCATACAAGGCAATCTTAAGTCTCGACTACCGAGGTCTCCGAGAATTAAGTATCCCCATGCGAGGAGACCCATTATTTTAACGGTAAATGTGGTGGCGCTTTTTAATATTCCGTCATAGAAGGTAAGAATTCTTTCAAAAATCGCGCGCGATATTGAAAAGCAGTATTTTGAATTAGCAGGTTATTGAAATGGCGGGATATTAAATTGGCGGGATTTTGATTAGGCGGGATTTAAATTGAGCGGGCTTTTAAAATGGCAGAATATTGAAATGGCGGGATAATGAATGTCAGGGTTTTAAAAAACGGGAAAGTGATGGGTGATGGCTACGGGATACCTACATAATCCCGAAAAACAAAATCCCGCCCGTTCATAATCCCGCTTTACGTTATCCCGACATTACAAAATCCCGCCACCTCAAAATCCCGCCATTTCAATATGTCGCTAGCTATTAAATAATAAAAAATTCGGTCAAAATATGTACCGCCATTTTTTTTTATATTGTTAACAAAAAAATATAAATATGCGTTCGACTCTTCTTCTTGTAGCGGTGCAGAAAGGTGTGAAACCTCTGTGCATCTATGTGGGTACGATTTATGGTTCGTCAATGTTTGTGTCCGTGAGGTCTAAGGACAAAAACATAGCTGCTGCGATAGGGTTTTCCCACAGCGATATAGGGGTAAGATCAGTGGGCGCAGCGGGGCATTGAAACAAGTGACCCACATCATGAGGAGTACCATTGCAGTTTGGACAGATGTTTTGGATGTCCGGGTTTATGCGAGAAAGGTACGAATTAAGGCGTGAACAAAAGCCCGACCGAAGTTGAGCTAGTGTTACTCTAGTGGCTCTCGGGAGCCTAATCTCCTCAGGCGAAATTGGTGGTGGGCGCTCTGAGAGGACTCTATTCGCACCTAAACTCGCGATAGACCGATTCACTTCTTCAGTGTGGATCGCTGCAATGGCGGCTCGGTATGTAACTTCATCGTAAGGGTCCCGCTTGTATCCCTGAACCTCTCTCTCAAGGTCTCGCAGACCACGCCTGACATGTCGTGGTGGAGGAATTCGGTCCATGAGATGATTATTGGGATGATCCTCACGGTAGCAACCAACAAGATACTGTTTTGAGAGTAGGAGATTGTGATCACGTATTGGCATCAATTTTGTCTCCTGATGTAAGTGATCCTGGGCAGACATCAGAAGGCAACCTGTCGCGATGCGTAGAGCGGCATTTTGGCAGACCTGAACTTTGGACCAGTTTGTGTCACATAGACTATGTGTCCAAACTGGGGCTGCATAATCAGCGGCCGCTCGACCCACCGCTTTATAAGTGGCTAGCATGGTTTCTTTATCTTTGCCCCAGGTGCTACCAGCTAGAGCTTTTAGGATGTTGTTCCTACTGCGCATTTTTTCACAGACTGAAGCTGCATGATTCGCAGACGTCATCATGTTCTCTAGGTGTAGCCCGAGAATTTTGGGGTTTTTAACAGTAGGAACAGAACTGTTGCCAATACGTATATCCATCTCCCATCTGATGTCCTCCCACCAAGTGGTTAGAAAAGTCGCAGAGGATTTGGACGCAGAGATGGTGAGGTTTCGGCTTTGGAAAAATGCCTGTAATCGTCCTAGATAGCGATTAATTCGGAGGCGCATTTCATCCTTATCATTCCCTGTGGCGAGTACGGTGCAATCGTCAGCATAGGAAATCACCTCGATTCCTTCAGGTGGTGTGGGAAGGCCGGACATGTAGATGTTGAACAGAGTGGGGGAGAGTACCCCTCCCTGTGGAACACCTAATTTGATTTTCCTAAGCTTAGAACGTTTGCCTCGAAACTCGGTGAAGGAGTGCCGACCAGCTAGATAATTGGCAATCCAACGGATCTCTTGTGCAGGAAGATGCATATTCAACAGGTTTGCTAGGAGCATTGAATGATTGACCTTATCGAATGCACTTGATAGGTCTATTGCCACCAGAATAGTTCTGTGACAACGACTGCGTTGATTTAGCCCATCACGAATGCGTGTAGTGATCGCATCGAGGGCAGTGGTGGTACTATGCATCTTCCTGAAGCCATGCTGGTGAGGTTCTAGCTTCGCATGTGCAACAAGAGTGGGGTGAATAAGGGCCTCCAGCGTCTTTGCGACAGGAGAAAGTATCGTAATGGGGCGGTAGGATTCCCCGAGATTTGCGCTCTTCCCTGGCTTGAGACAGGGAACAATTCGACCTGTTTTCCGGATTTCAGGGATGGCAAGCGTGGACATCGACAAGTTAAAGGCGGCCGTGAGATACTCAATGGCTGGAAGGTCGAGATGTTTCAACATGGTCATCGAAATGCCATCTGGTCCGAGGGCCTTGGAGTTTTTAGCATTCTCGATGACTTTTTTAACCTGGTCCGCTGTAAAAGATGGTATGGTGTCAACAATCCGGCTGCGAATCCGTCTTCTAATTTTGCGCTTGAGGCCGTCAGACTTGGGATGTTCAATAAATTGTTTATTGAACAGGCTAGCACACTGAAGAGGATCGCAGGTTTTTGTGTTGCCAAATTCTATGGCGTTGTTGCCCTTTTCTTTCCGAGGATTGGAAAGGGCGCGGACGGTAGACCATAATTTGCTGACACCTTCATTGAGGTTACATTCATCGAGGTGCTGATTCCATTTCGCCCTCCTATAGTCTTTAACTTGTCGGTCAATTTCGGAGTTAAGCTCCTGAATTCTGGGATCATCAGGGTGGTGGGTGCTCTAAGAGGACTCTATTCGCACCTAAACTCGCCTTAGACCGATTCACTTCTTCAGTGTGGATCGCTGCAATGGCGGCTCGGTATGTAACTTCATCGATCTTGATCCTGATCTTTTCTTTCGTTTTCACATGGTGCTTGCATAGCAAATTTCCGCTAAAAGAATTTGTGATATTTCGTTTGTACTATAAGCAAATAAAAAAAAATGTTTGAGAAAAATCTGCATTGCGCGAGATTAGAAATAAACAGCCATTGCACTTTGGTTCGAAATACATCGACTCGCCCTCAGTGTCCTAGTTCTGTGATGACGACATTCGTTGCATTTGCAAGTCACCTTGCAGCTCGCTGGCGACAAGCAGACGACATGGCGATCAACATCAAAACAACAAAACAGCAGGGTCAGCCTCAGCTGCCGAGAGCCGAACGAAACGTCTCACGGAACGGGAAATGAAAACAAAGAGCAGAAGCACCAATACCACTACTGCCACTACATTACATCACATGCGCCGTGGGCCGTGCAGAAAACAGAGAAAACATGACGGCGAGTCAATTTTGCGTCGTAGTTGGAAAATATTTAAATTTTCTTGCACTTTCACAAAATCTCATGCAAATTATTCATTTGTCCAATGCTAACTACATATCAAGGAAATAATGCACTTACAGTGAAGGCTTCCATAGGCCAGACCAGCGGACAACACCACAAAAACACTGACGAGGACCTTCATCTTGACTTCTGCACTTGTAAATTCAAATTGACTGACTGATTAGCGGTACTTGTAAATCACACGCGACGATTTCACGAAATGGTCGAGAAATGTGCAATAAAACGTAAAAAAAATCGACGGCACTGAAATTTAATTTTTCGGTGAAAATTTCTCAACGACTGTCAGCCTTTACACGCACTGGCATAGAAGGCGGTCGGGAAATGGTTTTTAAGGAGTTCGGATTGCGTTTGAAAGACGACGCTAGATCCACAGTACTGTGCCTGGTTCGGGCACGGCGCAACTTTTTAAAGAGTGAATTAGACACCAAACTGCACTGCGACGAACGAATTCGAATGGTCTCGATCTCGGATCGACTTTTGTGTGATATCAGCACAGTACGGACGAGCGAAAAATTCACTTCACACGGCACACGATACGAAAATTATGATGGCTGCCGACCTGCACAACGAATGGCGATTCTTGGTTTGAAAGACGCGGTGGGAGGGGCTGCGGGCGGAAGTTTGTCAGCTGATTACAGCACGCACACAAAGAAAAAGTGAACTCTCGCAATTCTCTGCCGTTTCGATGGACTCCAATTGGAATCAACGTGAGTTAGTGAATGTCATTGCCAGATCAGAAAATCTGTGTACAGTGTGCGATACTGATAAACAAAAACCAAAATTGCTTGTAGAGGCAGAAGCAGACACAGATTCTTTGTTATCAGCACTCACAAAATATTAATTCGCGATGTTCGACACGCAGATTATTTTTTTGATTGAGTACTATGGGGATTTGATAAGGTTGCTGGCTGATGTATTATTGGTTGGTTATTGTCTAGAGCTGCATACACGTCTGCTGATAAGTACATTGATTTTCTTATTGTATATATAATGGAATATAGAATAAAATGTAATAATCCTGTAATTGTGTCGTTATATTATTGGAATTTTTCGATAGGGAGATAAACATTGATTTTAATGGAATTTGGAGTCGAAAATATGCTAGTGGTATCTACATGTATTCATCCCTGAGATATCTTTTGATTTGGTATATCTCTACCTTGAATCTCACCTATAAAGATTAGGTTTTTTTGTCTATTTCTGAATTCCTTTTTCAATGTAATTTTGTTTTATGGGTAATTTAATTTTCATTTTCAAAGGTCGCATACGTTGGACAAAATGTAAAATATGTACATAACTGAGAACTCCAGGTATAATTTCGTTCAATCGATATACGAGTAGATTTGTTGAACTCACTGTTACGCTGCTAGGTATTCCTAGGAAAGGATGTAATTAGATATAAGGAGGTTTTCACACTTACGCCAGATTACGTAATCTGCAGAACTTAATCAAGGAAATTAAACTGTGGTGAATTTAGTGTTCACACTATACTTTGCATAATGTTCATTTTGACTTTGACAAATTAAATTTATTTTAGTAATATTTCAGTTTCGGTACGGTCAACTTTTTCTTAATTTAGTTTAATTTTTTCTCATTTCTCTGTATTGTTTGACTGCGATTTGGGCAGTTATTGTGGTAAATGAAATTGCTGCCAACATTTGCGAAAGTGCTCCTTGCCCAAACGGACCATGCGGAGACCGAGATAGTACAAACAAATCAACCGGAAAGCCAGATTGTACCAAAGTTGGATTCCGATGGATTCTACAGAAACAACAATGAACCCAGCAATACTTCAAATGTGCGGACGGATTTATTACTTCGGAAATGTGCTAAACCGATTGAGGATCCCTTGTATTTGACGCATGACTGGACCTGGATACAATGTTCTCATCCATAAGCACTTCTTCCCGATTTTAACACCCAGTGCTAAAATTCCAAATACGATAAACCATATTTTTTTTGCGAAGTCTGCGTTTAATGTTAGAGACCAGACTTGATTATGCAGAGGCATTGCTAATGAAATATAAATAAAAATAAGATTTTGGATTTTACTAATATAAGTATGTGTCACTACTGCTACTTCTTCATAATATGTATACTTGGTTTCATATTCAATAAATAAACCAGAAGGATGATCTCATCCGACGGTTGTGTAGATCCTAGATGATCATAAGCGCCAATACCGATGTATTAGCTACATTTAAAATTACGGTATATATGTACGTGAAAGCAGAGAACAACGTTCCGATTAAAGAAAAAGACTAGAAACTCATCCGTAGAGCCCGCAGCGTAACATCAATATGGACAACGTACAAGGCATGGGTTGCACGATTTTGAACCGCAATCGGTAGCATATTAGGTAGCCTCAGATTCGGATCAAGAGGCCCTTGCCTCAGATTTGGCTCCTGAAGAACTTTATTTATCAGATCTCAGATGTGGACGAGTCGCACCGACCAACACGGGATACTTCCTGCGCGGAGTCCGTAGCGGGCTCTAGCGAGCGCACAGCAAACGAGGGGGAGCAGAAAGCTTGACTTACGCTCTGTGGCTCACTTGGTTGAGTCGCATTCTACGATTCTAGTAATCTAGAGGTCCGGACATCGAATCTCGGCGTTGTCCATGTCCGTACATGTGTGGATAGGAAATATATACAGGGTGTCCCGCAACTGGTTAGCCATAGACCAATGGTAGAATCTACAGGATGTTTTAGGAAAAATGTCGCCAAAATTATTTCTCTAGCTTTTACCGTTAAGGAGTAAGCGCCTTTTTTGTGATTCTTGTCAAAAAACACGGCCTTTTTAGAAAAACTCCTTTTTTATAGCTTCCATTTTAGCCAAATCAATGTTTTTCATATTCTTCTCAAAGTACACAAAATTTCAAATGAAAGGACATATCGATCGTTTCGAACGGCTTCGTATCTTCGGAGATACGACGTTTTGAATTTTGCAGAAATGTCAATTTCAATTTTTAATGTCAAAATTAAACCCGAATTTCGTAACGGTACATTATAGTGGCAAATCTGCAAAGTTGACAAAAGTTGGCGTAGTATCTTAGCTTTCGAACGGCATATAAGAATAAAGCAGAGAGTCATCCAGTTTCTGAATAATACGTATAAATGAAAAAAAAACATAGTCTGCAAATGTACCAAACCGACTTCAATCTTGAAAAGGAAGTAAAATTTGTACATCAAGAATAGACTTGGTTGTTATGCATTATGGAAAAATACCTTTCGCTACTGTTGTAGATGCTACTTTACTAATTATAACGGTAAGTACATATAAACAAATTTGGTTTATGTGTTCAATTATTTGTACGAAGGTTCGCTGTGTACACATTAATATTGTGAGAGTATTTTTCATTTTCATCGCCTAAGGGATAAACATTTTAATTTGTCAGGTATTTATTAGTGTCCTTTTATGTCCTTTTTCAAAGTTTTCCGATCCAATTTTTCCTTAGCAAATTTAATGATAGAATCTTAGATTCTAAAAAATGAAAAAGGAAGTGGCAACTTGAATTATTCACGTAGTTATGGCTTTGGAAAGATACAGATGATAAGTTACGGGAGACACGAACATTTTCCATTGAAACGCGATTTATTCCGTTGAGGGTCCTTGAAATAAGAAACAAACACCGGATATGTAATGTACTCGGCGTCCCCTTTGATATGATACCCAGCATGCCGACCTCCAGTCAAGGATTAAATAGTGTCCTTTTTTGTCATTTTTGGGACCTTTCCGATGAAATTTATTTTAGCAAAATGAGTTTAGACTGATCCTGATCCAAGAAAAAAATAGCCTTACTGTATTTTTTCCTATTGGAAATGCTTATATGACTGAACTATTTCCACGTAAAAGCAAGATTTCTTCCACTTACGGACTATGTTTTTTTCCCTTTTGGACATATTATTCACAAACTGGATGATTCTGTGCTTTATTCTTATATGCCGTTCTAAAGCTTAGGAATTGGGCCAACTTTTGTGAACTTTGCAGATTTGCCACTTCAATGTATCGTTACGAAATTCGGGTTTAATTTTGACATTAAAAGTTGAAATTGACATTTCTGCAAAATTCAAAACGTTGTATCTCGGAAGATACGAAACCGTTCGAAACGTTCGATATGACCTTTTATTGGAAATTTTGTGTACTTTCAGAAGAATATGAAAAACATTGATTTGGCTTAAGTGGAAGCTAGAAAATAGGAGTTTTTCGAAAAAAGTCGTGTTTTTTGACAAGAATCACAAAAAAGGTAATTGCTCCTTAACGGTAAAAGCTAGAGAAATAATTTTGACGACATTTTTCCTAAAACATCCTGTAGAGTCTACCATTGGTCTATTGCGGGACACCCTTTATAGTGCTTGCGACATTATATACACTCCGAAATGATATGCAATGTAACGTTGACTCGAAATTGCCTATAAACGGCTGAGTTAACGCACCATGCCCCTACATGGGGCTATACGGTACTGAGAAGAAGAAAGCTTGTCTTCCACCCAAATATTCAGCGGGAGACCTTTGGGATCCTCTTCGTAGAGGACTTGGAAGGGGTACCTGTAAGAGGACCGTTTCCTCCCTTAACATGCTCCCGAAAAGGCAAGGGCACTTGCAAATTATTGTAATCGCAAACGTCAACGATCGGAGGAAGACGGTGCTCCCTATTCCGGGAAGCAAGCCACTTCCACGAAGAAACAAAGGACGGCCGAACCAAGACCGAGCACGACGGAGGAAGACGGTCTCCAAGCGTCACTTCCAAGTGGCCTATCGCTTCGGGAAGACTAAGAGGTCCACCGGGAAAATGGGAAGGGCGCCATAATAAAGAATACGCAGGGGAGAGGATCAGGAACAGAGCAAAGGAGAGCAAAAATGGCTCTACCGAAACCGGCGGCAACCAGCCCAACAACGAAACCGAAACTGCGAGCTCCAGTGAAGGAGCACCTCTGCACCACACCCTCTCTGCCTCACCGGAGCCAATGGAGCAAGTACAACAGCACCACGCACTTTCGGACTCACCGGAACCTATGGAGGAGGCAGACGTACCACGCACTCCCAACCCTGGGAGTGATGCAGATGAATGACCCGAGCATTGGTGTCGTGCACTGTAATCTGCACCACGCCCTGAGAGCCTCGGATATAGTGTCAGCGCGGTTCATCAGTGAGGGTCTTAGTATATAGCTCTGATCCAGGAGCCGTGGTAGCATGACGGGATCATCAAAGGACTGAGCGTAAGTAATGCGAATGAGATGTATGACAAGGGCTCAACTCGCCGTTATGCAAAGGCATTAATTACCTTTGTCTTTCAGAATTCACCAACAGTGGCCATCGAAGTCTATACCACTAGCGATAGCAACCACAATCTAGTCGTAGCATCTGCGTACCTACTTGCCGACACGGAGATACCGGCGGGGGAACTACAGAAAGTGGTCTTCCACTACAAATCACAAGGGACGGGCCTGCGATGCTAATGTCCATCACATGATTCGGGGCAGCACAGACGTAAATAGAAGAGGATTGTACCTTTTAGAACTAATAATGTCTCTAGTTCTCAACATCCTTAACTTTCATAACCAGAGTAAGCCAGGAAGTACTTGATTTAACTCTGTGTAGTAGCTTAGTAGCGGAACGGATTCTCAGCTGGCTCGTATGGGACGAACCTTCTTTCTCCGGTCACGTGCATATACGATTCGGCCGGATCTTTGCAGATTCTGCTACAATTTAATGTAGAGTTCCACAAAATACATCGAGACACTGAAGCAACATCTACAACAGATAGACAAGAAAGTCACCGGGTGGCTCAGTCTCGAACGACTCGTCGACGAAACTACCAGAGCAATTGTTTCCTCTTATGAAAAGAATTGCCGTCTAAGGGTTATAAAGGAAAATAAGTGTGTTCCGTGGTGGTTAGCTCGCCTCAGGAAATAGGTGAGGCAGCTGTAAGTTACCCGCGATCGTGTTTTTTTCCATCAGAGCTAAATGCGATGAGCAAAAAAACGCTCATGAAGATGACGATGGTTGTGAATATTGAGAATTAGGGCTCGCATTTTATTATATTTGCAAAGTAAATCCTATTTTAAATTCCATAAAATAGTTTTAGCCCGAAAAACGGTCGAAAAAAATCAAATCCGGCTAAAAATCTGACCGGCCAAATTTAGTAATTTCTTCCGGCTAAACCGTCTATTTTCCGACTACATTTAGCCGGAAAACGGCCAAATTGGCACAAACACTGGTGAGGGAAGTGAGGGAAGTCTTTATTCCCAAAGTGGGTAAAAGACCGGATGATGACCCTAAGTCGTATCGCCCCATCAGCCTTATGAAAACTATGGAAAAGTTACTGGATGCCCATATAAGGGGTACACTTCTAAAGACTAGGTCGCTGCACCCAAGGCGAAATTCCTATCAACCAGGCAAATCGACGGAATCTGCACTATGAAGCTTGGTGAATGAGATCGAGGAGGCCATGTCTAAAAAAGAAACGGCACTATGTGAGTTTCTATACATAGAAGGCGCCTTTGATAATACGTGTTTGGTAGTTGATGGCTTGTTGTGGAGACTTAAGGAGGTTTTCACACTTACGGCCAGATTACGTAATCTGTGCAAATTACTTAATTTGGGCTGTCAAATTCCATACATTTTTAAACTCACCACACCGCAGATTATGTAATCTGGCCAGATTAAGTACAAGTGTGAAAACCTCCTAACTCAGCAAGGTTCTCCACTCGGGGGTATGCGGACGACTTGGTAATCACGGTTAAAGGCAAATTCGAGAAGGTCTTACCGCATGTTTTTCAAAACGCTCTGCAAATAGTACTGGACTGGTGCACGGCTAATGGGCTACGTGCCAATCTAACAAAAACCGCAGTGATACCATTCACTAGAAAGGGGACGCTTCGAGCGTTGAAGTGTCCCTCAATGTATAATTCAAAATTAATCATGCCAGAAGCTGTCATGTATCTGGGGGTCACTCTAGACACGAAATTACTCTGGAAGGATAACCTCAGGGTGGTAACAGAGTAAGCAACTAAGGACTTATGGTTCTGCAGAAGCTATGCGGGTAAAGCATGTGGTATTAAACCAGAGGCAAGATTAGCCGTCATCACGCTTAAGGCATGTGATACCGCATGTCCACTGAACTCAGTACAACTAGGATGGATAAGTAGCAGCAACCTACATAGTCTGTCGTCAGAACACAGAAGACTGACACCATACATTTGGCGCAGTTATCTGCCCAAGTGAGGAATGGAGTGACAGGTACAGACCACTCCACCCCAGTACTATTATATTTCACACGGACGGTTCAAATACCGATATAGATTCTGGCGCAGGAATTAGCGGGCCAGGTTTTAGTCTTTTTATTCCAATGGGAATACGACCGACTGTGAAGTACACGCAATTGAGGTGTGCGCAAGAAAATGCCTTGAAAATGGCTACACAAACAAGAAAATAGCAATATTTACTGACAGCCAAGCGGCAATGAAAGCGTTGACGAGCTGTACTGTCAAATCGGGCCTTTTTGCCCCATAAACCTGTGGGATACCACTCTGTACATGCAGAAATGAAATAAGTGAGCGGGAAAAGGCCAAAGCCACCCTACACTGGGAAACTCTCCCAGGGCTTCGACATGCAAAACTTTTCGTTGCTTACTACTCACCCAAACGTACCCACTACGTACTCAGTTTTGTTGCATCCGATAAAGTATAATTTCTCTTCCACACCTGTTTTCTGACTTTAGATGGTTGGTCGTCACCTTAACATAAATTATAGCGATTACAGCTGGTTTTAGCAGTTGTCTCCAACCGACGTACTAAATCGGCTATCATTGTTTTTAATGCGTTAACTTGTCGCGGGATATTATCCTGCTTCCAAACTCGAAGCAGTTGGCTTTTCTCGGACAGCTTCTTTTTCTTGATAGTGTGTGTAAAGTGACTGAAAAGTATGCGAGCCGTAGTTCTTATAAGGTATCCATCACAGGTTCTTTGAATGCTAATGAGGAGCGACCTATGAATGTTATTGGGCTATTTTTTTTTTTTTTTTTTTTTGCCTCATAGAAACTTTTGTCCCGGGACTAGGCTTCTCAGCATCACTTTACTTACTATCCGTACGTAAGTGACTAATCAATCAATCGAGTGTAAACTCTAGCAGATCGTAAAAAAAACTGAAAACAAAATATATTAATAAGGAAATTTATCACAATAACTTCTTTTAAAAATTAGTTTATTAGTACAATTAAAATTAACTAAGTCCTTCAAACTATTATAAAGAATAATTGACCTTGTAATTGGTTCATTAAGCCCATAGTTTACTCTATGATAAGGCTGAACAAGAAGGTTGTTCCGCCGTAAATTGTGAGGAATATTTCTGACTTGAAAGTTATTTAATATATCTTCACAAACAATATGAGAGCAAAACAGGTCTCTTATAAACATAGCGTTTAAAAATGTTCTTCTATAATCTAAGGCTTGTAAACCCAATAAGGAATAGCGAGTTTTATAATCTGGCTTGAAACGCCAGCCAATTTGATAAATGGCAAACCGTGTAAAATTGTGTTGAATTCTTTCTATACGCTCGATATGCACCTTATAGAACGGATTCCACACAATAGAACAATACTCCAGGTGCGAACGAACGAAAGCTGCATACAATATTTTTAAAGTAAAAGCATCATTAAATTCGCGCGCATTACGTTTAACAAATCCTAACATACTATTCGCTTTTGAAATAATGTAATCAATGTGTTGTCGAAATGAAAGCTCATGGTCGAAAATTACACCAAGATCTGATATTTCGGCAACCCTTGCAAGAACACTACCTGTTAAGGAGTACTCAAAGAAGACCGGAGTTTTCAATTTATATATGCTAAGTACTTTACATTTACTAACATTTAAATTTAAATTATTATCGCGGCACCAAAATTGCAGCTTTTCTAAATCGGATTGCAACTTAAGGCAGTCATCAATGTTGCGTATTTTCATAGCGATTTTCATATCATCGACATACTGCCATACACGCACGAATTTAAAATTTTGGATGATATCGTTTATGAAAACTAAAAAGAAAAGTGGTCCTAAATGGCTTCCTTGCGGAGCCCCTGACGGGCACTTTATAACAGAGCGAGATAGCCATTTAACTTCACCAACTGAGTCCTATCCGTTAGATAAGATCTCACGCAGCTTAGAAAAATTGACTGTATTCCTAAATGTTCTAGTTTTGTAAGTAAAATATTATGATCTACTCTATCAAAAGCCTTCGAAAAATCGGTATATACCACATCAACCTGCATTCCCTGCTCGATACCATCAGCAACAAATTTAGTAAATGATACCAAATTTGTTGAAGTTGATTTTCCTTTCAGGAATCCATGTTGACATGGCGATATCAGACGGCTAATTAAAACATCTATTTTATTTTTAATAAGCATTTCAAACAACTTCGGTATTGCAGATATTTTAGCTATGGGTCTATAGTTATCAATAAGATGCTTCGGACCCTTTTTGTGTACAGGCGTTATGTATGAAACTTTCCATTCATCAAGAAAAACACCTGAAGTCAAGGACAAATTAAAAATAAAGGCTAAAGGACGACATAACGATTGCATGCAATTCTTCAAAAATATATTAGGAATGCCATCAGGTCCGGCCTGAATACTAACATCAAGATCACGCATAGCATTCAATAGGTCATCCTCAGAAATCTCAAGAGCACTCGTAAGGTCCTCCTGAGCTATCCGAGGGACCAATGCACTCTGATTTCCATTGATGTTAGCATTCATTTCTGATGAAACGGAGTCTGGCACTTTGTAAACTGAACTGAAAAATCTAGCAAATCCGTCACAAACCGATTGAACATCTTTGTAAAAATTGCCATTGAATTCTAAATTTTTTGGGATTCCCGTATTCTTACGCTTGCTGTTTATAAAATTCCAAAATGTCTTACTTTCATTCTTTATATTATTTTCAGCTCTCGCAATATACTGTTTGTAAAGATTTTTATTCATTAATTCATACTCTCTTCTCAATCTAAAGAAATTTTCTTTATTGGCAAGAGAGGATGACTTCTTGTATAATTTATGGGCCCTATTTTTTGCTCTCTTAAGTTTGAACAATTCTTTGGTAGCCCAAGGATTTTTTGCTTTTATTTTGTTCTTTTTTAAAGGAACGTACTTGCGAATAGATTTATTTAAAATTGAATTAAAAATTGTATAACTTTCAATAAGATTACTATTCGATATAACTGGAGCCCAATCCATATTAAAAAATGTTGAATTTAGTTTTTCAAATTGGGCTTTTTGAAAATTTCTAGTAGGAATAACTTCGGTCTCTTCTTCAATGTAATCATAAAAAACAAACTCAACTTCTTGAAGAGCACTATGATGCATTGAATTGGGCGAAAACGGTTTATCTACTTTAATTACAGAAGCATTCAAGCAAGTACTAACAAAAATTAGATCTAAAATTCTACCAATCGAATTTTTAACAAGATTCATTTGCATCAAATCCATTGCAAACAAACAATCTGTTAGAACAGATTCACACTCAAGATGTAAATCACGCGGCAGAATTTTTTACTCGTCGTCGTTCCAGTACCAACTTATATTACCAAGATTGAAATCCCCAACAATTTGTATGCGGACATCCTCCTCATCCTTGTGCAAGGAACCTCTCGTTGTGATAATGAGGAAAAGTGAAACTAAACTAGTGGGCAGGGAACATGAGTGATCAAGGTGAAGGTCAGTTCAGGTGCGTTTCGTGTAATTTAGTTTTTGATTGCTTGTAGACCGTACGGAACAGTAGTTAACATGGATTCTATGCTTACTGTGTTTGTGTCGCGTCTTAAGTTACGAAAGTAGGGAGGGACTCAAGGAATACATATAGTTACTACAAGGGTACCACAGGGATCCGTTCTTGACCCACTCCTGTATATTATCGTGTACAATGATATCTTGGAACTTGCTATGACAGCTCAAATTAAGTAATTTGCACAGATTACGTAATCTGGCCGTAAGTGTGAAAACCTCCTTAGAGGTGTATTCAATATAAACAGATTTCATAAAAGCATTAGACTGAATTAATCCGCTTGTAAAAAATAAGGAAATTTAGTTTTTGTTGACCCCTGTTGAATTGGAATAACGATTATGTTAGAGGTTGTTCTCGTAGAGTCAATATACAAAAGGTGTGTTTTTTTGGTTATCCCGTGTAGGTTTGTGTAACGAAAGTCCATATGAAAAAAATGCCAGCTGATCCACCTGTCATTTTTTTTATATGAAGTTTCGTTACCCAAACCTACACGGGATAACCAAAAAAACACACCTAAAATCATCTGTCTGAACCGTTTTCACCGCGTTCAGGAGTTCCACAAGGTTCTCATAAAAGACCTTTCATTTCTTTGTATATTAATGATGTAAACGTTGTCTTAAATAATGTCGAATTCTTACTTTATGCAGACGATTACAAGATTTATGAAGCAGTTGCCTGCATCCTGTATAACACTGTTTACCAAGGACATTTGTCCGTTTGAAATTAAATAAATCAATAAATATCGAGGCACTCCTATACATGATTTCAGTTTAACTATCACCTATTATAATGGGTCCAAATCTATACTGAGCTGATATTTAGCAAATTCACAAATAACAGTTAGCTGGTACCATCATGTTGATATAGATTTTTCGAGAGTTTATTGTCATGCAATTTTATTGAAATATTATTGCGCAAACAGTTGTTTCTAGAAGTGAAGATGAACTTAATCGTAAATATGTACATCGGAATTGGCGAAAAATAAACCATTTCATCATATCACAATAAAATTGAGCTCATTACTCACGGATTTTGCGCTCGGCGATACCAAGAATACTCATAAACCCTGACGTGGTACAAATTAGCAGTCAATTCATCAGGAAGCCGCCATAGCAGGAAGAACTTCCATTTGTAATCCGCCATAAGCACATACGTCGCCTGGTCAACTACTCAACTAGTGTAGTATGTACGTATTACGGTATTGTAGTATCTTTCCACTGACTCATCCGCCTCACCCAAAGCCACCTTCACTAGAAGCCGGGAAGCAGCAATACATGCACACAAAACGAGCCTATGAACATGTCGTATATACGTTGCACGATGCACTAACGCAAGCACAGCGCATGTAAAAAAACCGTGTCTGCTCTGATAAAAATCGCGAAAACATGTGGAAAATTCACTTTTTGTCGGGATTTTGTTCTTTCACTGCATTCTAGACACTTTAATTCACGACACATTCCACTTTTCGCGACGAAAATCGACCGGGAACCAATACTTTTCGTGTAAAGTTTGTCGCGACCCAACCCGATTTGCCTTTACCGCAATGTAAATTTTCGATCTGAACAGGCCTATGATTTGGCGCTTAAGTATATGAACGTGTTCTGCTTCCGGGCTTTGTATAAAGATGGCTTTGGCCTCACCTCATCCCGCCCTCAATATTCCTGAAACTACATAAATGGACTTTCCACCGATTTTCCTATCTGGCAATGCCGAACGATTCTTATCAGAGAACATTGCTCTCTCGCTGCATAATGACAGAGCGCGTTTCCTATCCGTGTGTAAACGGCGAACAGCGCAAGTACCGTTGTGTGGGTAACTGTTTCCTTCCCTCGTTCCCGTTCGTCGACCCGTTGGCGTACATTTTTCATGTTTTCGAGTGTCGTTCGAGTGCAAAAGCGAACGTCGTCATTTCGGTTTTTGTCTGATTCTGATTACCAAGTCGTCGTGTGATAATTCCACACAGTGCAGTGAGTAGCAAATAAATTTCTATCGCGCAAAGATACGCACGCCATTGTCGTTCTGGATACAGTCCGGTTGTTTCCAATTGAAAAACACTTCTCACCATATAAACTAAAAATCGGGAATTTCAGCCCCAGTGTGAGCTAAATCCAAGGTACGGCTGACTCTAGTGTCGCAGTGAAAAAGAAAATTTCAATTGCGTGTTAATGAAAAGACAAAGCACTGCGTCGCGAGGGTGCAGTTATTTCTCCGAAAAGTGTTTTCCACTCGACTAATTTGTTTTTGTGTTTTTCTTTCTTTTGGATTATTGCAGATTTTTACACAATGAAAGCTTTCGTCGCCATCACCTTGGCCGCCCTCGTCGCGGTCGTCTCAGCCGCTGACCACGATGTTTGTCACAGCAGTGTTGTGAACGCTTGTAGTGCCCGTAGCGTAGGTAGGAAGCGGAAGGAATTCCAAAGGTTTCCGCAGACCTTGACCTATCTTGTTTGTTTCGTTTAGTTTCAGGCAATGTCGGTTGCAACTCGGTGCGCGGAGGTTTCAAACATGTCGAGACCGACATGCAAAAGTTCGCCAACTCCCAACTGGCCACCTCGTATGACTATCTCCTGCTCGCTACCCACTTCAACTCGTACCAAAAGCATCGTCCCGGATTCCAGAAGCTGTTCAAGGGACTCTCGGACAAGGCCTGGGACAACGCCGTGGACCTCATCAAGAAGATCACCCAACGTGGAGGCGTACACAACTTGAACACCAAATCCGAGACTCCATCGACCATGACCGCCGACAGGGAAGACCGTCTGGAAGTCGACGAGCTTCACGCTTTGGCCCTGGCCTTGGACTCTGAGAAGAAATTGGCCAACGATGCCCAACACTTGCATCACCACAGCTCGCGTACCGACAAGGAGGCGTACGACCCCGAGATGAGCCAATACCTTGAGGAGGAATTCTTGGAGGACCAGACCAAGACTATTCGCAAACTTTCTGGATACGCCAACGATCTCGCCAAGCTCGTAACCGTGCCCGACCCGTCGCTCAGCATCTACCTCTTCGACGAGTATCTTAGCAAGGCGTAAGGCGAGAATCACGAGGCGCGGGTCGCGCATTCGTAGGAATCTGCTTCAAGAGATTATTTCTAGTTTTTTCATCATTTAAATAATATTAGCGCTGTCTGGGCGTACACAGAAAGTTAGATGCAAATTTGCAAGTATGTTACATTCGTTTCTTTCATTTGTGATAGGAAATTTCTGAATAAAGACGGTTTAAGCCAAATCAGCTGTTTCTGTTTGTTTTTATTTAAATCAGATTAACCAGCTCAGCGAAAGTGGTTCCATTTCGTGAGGCATTTGCATATCTATAAACGAATACTAAATGGAAAGCCGACGCATTCATACAATGTTAAGAATATGTATGTGTGCTTGTTTTGTTTCCCTGCTGAAGTGCCCACCAAATTGGTTTTGAGAATAAAGGTTTGTGTTCGTAGAGACGACTCAGGGGATCATCGCTCAGTGATCGTAGTTTTGCATCCAATTTCGAGCCGTATTTAAATATTTTTTGAACGGTTCTAGTTTCCTAGTATCGACTACGGACTAAAGGAACATGTCCGTATAGAAAATATACCCATATAGTTCTCAAAACCGGTGGTTTCACTTCGATCGCTGAGCGATGATCCCATGAGTCGTTTCTACGAACACAAACCTTAATGCGATTTGCGAAGCGGTCGCCAAAATTACCTAGCTTCTTGTAGTTATGGATTGACTCTTCGGAGAGGCGATATTTGCAGTACTTCCAGCGGTAATTGTCGATAAGGCGAAACTTTTTTTACGATAGCCGCTAACGACTGAGTCATTTCATTTCTGATATGACATTTGGAAGAAGCACCGCTGGGCCTGAGTGCTGTATTAACAAATCTCAACGTCTTAGGCTACTAAACGAAAACGTAATAAGGTGACAAAAATCGAATAGTCAACCACCGAGACTCCCCCATGGGAGTCCACGAATAGGAGGAGATGGGGAGGATTCGTACTAGTGATGTGCGGTTCCGGGTATTTTAGGAACCGGTTCCTCCGGGTCCGGTTCTCAGAAGAACCGGGTATTGAAACCGGTTCCGGTTCCAAAATGTCCAAACTGAAAAAGTGAAATGTTTGTTCATTTTCATGTACATGTTGTAAATGTACTTCTGGGGTTCTTTTGATTTCTTTCTAAACTATGAAAGAAAAATTTTTTTATAAAATTACAGCGCAGGGCAAAAAATTACACAAAAACAAAAAAGTTTTTATCAATATTTTTAACATCTACCTTAAACTTTTTTTCGATACCCAAAAACACGGAATGATAAAAATATAATCTTAATTACAATGTCTTCATTTCATTGAATTCCGTCAATCATAAAATCTTAACATAATTATAATATCCCCAGCGTATTGTTATTAGTCCAGTCAAAATATCCCAATTCAGCCCTCCAAATAGAGTAAATGTAATTTTCGTTGATTTTAAACCAGTGGGCTCCCAGGAAACTAAAACTCATTTTGCTAAAAAAAATTGGTCCCAAAAAGGACAAAAAAAATATTCTTTAATCATTGAGCGGAGGCCGGCATGCGGGGCAATGGGAAATTACGGCTTTGAAAAGATACTAATACGGAAAACACATTTTCATTTAAGCCCAATTTTCTCGTTTGAGGGTGAAACAAGTAACAAAGGCCGGATATGGAATGTACTCTTTGATATGACACCCCGCATGCCCACTACGTTCGATCAAGGTGTGTAATTAGTGCCCTTTCATGTCCTTTTTCATAGCTTTCCGATCAACTTTTTTTTAGCAAATTTATTCGTAGAATCCTCAGTTATTATAGATTCTGAAAAGTGAGAAAAGTAGTGACAACTTGAATTTATTTTCGTATTTATGGCTTTGGAAAGCTATACGAAAACAAGATAAGTTTCCATTTAAGCTCGATTTATTCTGTTGAGGGTCCTTGAAACAGGAAACAAACACCGGATGTGTAATGTACACGGCGTCCTTTGATATGATACCCCGCATGCCGACCTCCGCTCAATGATTAAAGAGTATCCTTTTTTGTCCATTGTAGGACTTTCCGATCAAATTTTTTTTTAGCAAAATGAGTTTTAGATTCCTGGGAGCCCGCTGATTCAAAAACAACAAAAATTAGCCTTATTCATTTTTTTCTATTTGAAATGCTAATATGATTGCTGGACTATTATATTTTAAATTCAGCCTTCAGCATAGGTAATTCATATGAACAAATTATAAAAAACACCCGTTCTTCACCCATCAAATTTCTTAACATGCGCTTATAATATACACAAACAAACAACATCCTAACAACGCAACGCATTTACAAACTGCGCACACACAAAAAATCTGCCGTTTAACAATCTTTGCACTTACCAACAAGTGCAATGCAATGTTCAATATTACTTTACAACAATATGCCTCCAGAATCTACCAATTCATAGTCTGTATCAGAATTCCAGTCCGCTTCACATGTCCGGTTCCACAGACCCGCGAGTCCGGTTCCGCAAGAACCGAAAATCGGGTCCATCAGAACCGAATAACGATTCTGTGGAACCGGACTCGTTTCTTTTGGGACCGGTGCTCGTTTCTATTTGGAACCGGTGCTCGGTTCTATTTGGAACCGGTCGGGGCGGTTCTCGTTAGGAACCGGGTACCCGGGTCCGGGTCCACGGTTCCGTGCAACACTAATTCGTACGAGTGGTCTTACGGCAACTGCCTCTACGGGGCGGACCACACCCGTTTTGTTATTGCAAAACGGCCAAAAGCTGCCTTCCTGGCAAGAGCCCTGAAGGTTCGATGCAGGAAAGTTTGTGTTTGCTGTGTATATGTGTGGGTACGATATATGTATGTGTTTTTTATTTATTTATTTATTAACCAAACAAGGTAGATTGCAATTGTACAAAAGAAAGAAAACAATTATACAGAACATTTAATTTCACAAATACTTAATTAGATAGGAAGGAAGGTGAAGAAGGAAATACAAATGAGAAGATTAGGATGTTGTAAGGGACTTCATAACATTTCGTTTGAAAACCAACTTAGAAATATCGGGAGAGTAGTGGATGCTAAAGGAATTAAAAAGTTCTACAGCACCTATTTACAGGCTCGTTGTAGCCATATACGGTTGAATGCTGATATTCTTTTAAAAGAGGTGTATGTCTAGTTCGTCTAATTTGATAATTAAACGTGATTTTGTTAGATATACGATCGATACTAGCTGCCCCGCTAACAAAGTCAAAAGTAAAACATGTAGAAAGCAAGGTTCTTCTGGAGGTAAGCGTTGTTGTTGTTGTTGTAGAGAGAGATTTTTTTTCTCTGGAATCGAAGGGGGTCTTGGCAGCTCTTGGCCGTTTTAACAACGGGTAGCTCCGGGACGATTTACATCGAAGAACCGGCTGCCGTAGGAGCATTTTATGGACAACACAAACATCCATGGGCCACAGTGGGATTCGAACCCACGCACCGGCAACTCAGAGATAGAGAGAGTGACATCTCTGCCACTGAGCTACCGAATGCCCCTGGAGGTAAGCGTCGTCAAGTTCAGCAGAGAAAGTCTATATTTGTAGGATGGGAGACAAAGAAAAACAGTGGGGTCATATAAATCTCTCAGTGCGAATAGAAGAAATTGTTTTTGAACAGATTCAAATCTATCACAGTGCGACTCGTAAAATGGATTCCAGACTATACAGGCGTATTCAAGTATAGGGCGTACAAGTGTGGTATATAAGGATTTGGTAACCCAAATATTTCTAAATTCTTTTGCACGTCTTTTTATGAAGCCAAGTTGTTTATTGGCTGTAGATAGTACCATATCGTAATGCAGATTGAAGCGCAATTTATTGTCAAGTATAACACCGAGGTCCTTGATATGGTCCACTTTCTTGAGTTCGGTGTCATTAAGTAGGTAGGAGCTAGATAAGACTGCGTTCTTACGCGAAAAACTCATTACCTGACACTTGCTAACGTTCAAGTGCAGATTATTATGATTGCACCAATTTTCGAGGGACTCGAGCTTTCGCTGAAGAAAATCAATGTCAGAGTTTACTTTTATAGTGTGGTACAACTTCAAATCGTCGGCGTACAGAAGATGAGGAATATCCCACAAGAGTTGTGACAAATCCGAAATGAATATGTTGAATAGGAGAGGGCCTAAGTGGCTGCCTTGTGGCACCCCGGAAGGGAAACATACACTTTTTGATATACAACCCTGAAATTTAACAAATTGAGTCCGATTAAGGAGGTATGATTGAAGCCATCTAAGAAGCGAACCTCTTATTCCCAAATTATGTAATTTTGTAATTAAAATTTGGTGATCGACCCTATCAAAGGCCTTGCTGAAATCAGTATAAATAGCATCAATTTGATTGCCTTTTTCCATTTCGCAGAGGATATCAGAAACTAGAATAATAAGATTGGTTGAAGTAGATCTGCCTTTTCGAAAACCGTGTTGTTGCTCATTGAGACGAGGTTCAAAGATAATGGTGAGCTTGTCACAAACCAATTTTTCGAAGAGTTTTGGGATAGCTGATAGAATTGCGATGCCTCGATAATTTTCAACCAATCTTTTATCGCCGCTTTTATGGATAGGGGTGAGATGTGAATATTTCCAGTACAAAGGAAAGACGCCAGTTTGGAGTGAATTGTTGAAGAGTATATGCAGTGGAGCGAGTAATTGATCTAAACATTGCCTCAAAAAATAGGGTGCTATTAGGTCAGGTCCAGGTCCTTTGTTAACACTAAGCTGTTGAATCGCTATAGCTATTTCTTCCTGTGTAATTATAATTTCATTTAAAATGGACGGTAGGCTGGTATCGGTTGAATAAACTGTGGAGCTCTGCGTCTTCGAAGTGCTGAAACAATTCTGGAAATGGTCAGCGAAGAAGTCACAAATTTTTTGCGGAGAAGATGAAGTAAGAGTACCATTGGACATAGAAGTGGGAAAACCTGATGTCTTACGTTTTATATTGACAAAATAAAAAAACTTTTTGGGGTCGTTGATAATCTTTTCCCCCATTAAATTGACAAAAAGATCGTACGCTTCTCGGGATTTTATGCGGAATTCACTAGCTATCTCTTCATATTCTCTCTTTATGTCAGCGCTAATATCGGGGTCATTTTTAATCAACTTGTACAGTTTGTTTCGCTGATTTCTTACGCCTGCCGTCCATTACCTGCTTCGAGCGGCGCGGCGCTCCCGCGTTTAAAGCTTTTCCGAATTTTAATGGCGTAACCAAGCAAAATATGGCGTAACTATGCAAAATAAACAAAAATTCCATTCAATACAATGGAAAAGCTTCTGATTATTGTGTGTGCTTATACGTTTTACTAGTAAAAGCTATTTTCGCACATTTTGTGAAAGCTTTGCCGCTGGAGCGCCGCGCCGCTCAAGTTTACGCTTGCAGTGGACGAGAGCCCTTAGTTGTCTCAAATTCCTATCTAGCCAGGGTTCAGTAAGAGCTTTACGCTTTTTGATTTTGGGTACATGTAAATTAATGGCGCCGAAGATTATACTATAGAAAGCTGATACATTGTCATCAATATTTGAATTGTCAAATAAGATTCCCAATCTATTGAACTTAGATAATTATTGACGCCTAAATAGTCAGCATTTAAAAAGTCGTCCACTATTTCATTATTATATGATTGTTTGAAAGTAAAATGAGTCCCTAAGAATTCAACTGTAATAGCCGAATGATGAAAAGTGTTACAAAATAAATTTTCGGTATCAGTAGTTGGGCTAGCTACTACTTCGTCATAACAGTTTGTAAAAATTAAATCTAACCAGTTTCCATTCTGGTTAGAAGTCGGGATGATTTGCAATGCCCTACATTGCTGTAAAATGAGTCGATTAAGTTAAAATCAGAATTGTCAAGGAGATTGAGTGGAAGTAGTTGGGAGCATTACATCTCGGCGCGGATGCTCTCAATTTTACTAATTCGCGCCGGTGTTGAAACAAATCCAGGCCCAATGGTATGGATTTGTAGTGTCTGCAACCAACGTATCGGTTCGAATACCAGATCAGTGCAGTGTAATTGCTGTTTGGAATGGGCTCACTTTAGGTATGTTCAGGTTTACGAAGACAAGGGCAACACTCCTTAGCCTATGTTGCGGCAGATTGTATAAATTCACCCGTAAGGGGGTAGATAAAGGTGGAAAGGTTTCGGCTGATTCCTATATCTTCTTCAGTTGTGGCATAACTGCGGACCCTTAGCTATGCAGGAGGAGCCTCATAGGTTGAACGGTTCCGGCCAATTCCTATGTTTCTCCACGGGGCGTTACTTTCCCGCATTATCCGAGTAATCGCGGAGAGACGAAAACTCTCCTGGCATCGTACAGATTGGGCCATGTATTTGCGAACGGATCTCCTTTCCCCTCCCTCCCCCGTTCGCATATACATGGTCAAATCGGTACGAAGCTAATTACAAAAAATCCCTCTGGAAAGTGTCGATCTCCAGTTTTACTGTGCCCCCCTATGCGGAGATATTCTGGTCTCTGTGCTCAAAGGCTAAGCGACTTGAATATCTCCGCATAGGGAGGTACTTAGACGAACACCTAATCCACGGTGGAACAGCGTACGCCAAGGGATGCGTGGTCAAGAGGGTGCTTGATCTCTAGTATGCGGACTCCGGGAAGTGTCGACCCCCGGATTCATTTAGACTATGGGAAGGAAACCCTAAACAACAAACCAAAAATGGAAGGTGAAATACTGACCAAAACTTACGGTGCAGGGCCTCGGAAACCCAGTGCCGGCGGCTGTGGGAGTGAGCAAGCGGGCTCTCCGTCGTCGATATCCCTCGACCGCAGTGTTACAGCAGTGGCGCAACTGGCTGCCGTAGCATACAAAGCTACAGGTGTAGATACCATAAACGTGAATACCCATCCGAAAGACGCAGCCTTAGAATCGGATGTAGGTGTAGATGAGGTGGTGGGTACGCCAACAGGAGCAAATCCGTTCAGGAAAAGTTCTAAACTCTCGAGGTCTCCACAACAACAGCCTCTAGTCGTTGTTACGAAAAGCGACACAACGAAAGAAAAGCCAATAGACATGTTCGCAAAACTGGGCGAGCTGATCATCGAAACCATGGAGTTCGTAGAGTCGAAACCCAATATACACGGCGCTGTAAAGGAGAAGCTCAGGAATCTACGCGTCATGTATAGAGGATCCAAGGACCAAATATATGGCAAAAAGGCCAAAAAGCTCCAAACCGATAAAGAAGTCCAGACTTCACCTCGAGCTCCTAAGAGGCCAGTTCCAGAACGGTTGAAGCGCGGGCGGGACATGGAGGAGACTGCATCTCTTCAAACATCAAAAAGGAAGAAAGCGAAGTCTCCAAAAAAGAAGATAGTGGAACAACAGGAGGAGTTGGTTCAATCAGGAAAGCCCCCTCTTCAAGAAAACCCGATACCATGGACCAGGGTAGAAACGAAACGGGAAAAGAAAAACAAAGTAAAATTCAAGAAGATAAGGACAAGACCTGACGCGATGATCATTTCCCAGTCGGAAGCAATGACGTACGCCGATATCCTAAAGAGGGTGAAGTCGGAACCACGACTGAAGGAAATGGGAGATAGGGTTTCACGAATCCGTCGAACAAGAAACGGGGAACTCTTGTTCCAACTGAAAAACCGCGGCGGTGATTCAGTGGATGGATACAAGGCAGTTGTAACGGATCTGTTGGGATTGAACCCATCTAGCGTCAGAGCCTTGCGGCAGGAGACGAGGATAGAGGTTCTTGATCTCGATGAGGTCACAACAAGGGATGACGTACGGGCGGCGTTCGTAGAGAAATTGGAAGTGGAGATTCCTCTCGACGCCGTGAAGTCGTTGGGGAAGGCATACGGTGGCACGCAAAAAGCAACTATAAGCTTGCCTACAGATGTGGCCAACAAAGTTGTAGAAGTGGGCAAATTGAAGGTGGGATGGACGATCTGTAGGGTAAAATGGCAAATCTCTCCGAAGAGATGCTTTAAGTGTCTGGCATTTGGCCACGTTGCGAGGGACTGTAATAGCCAGCAAGATTGGTCGAACATGTGCTTCAAGTGTGGTGAGGATGGCCACAAAGCGGCATCTTGCGACAAGGAGCCCAAATGCATTTTCTGCAAAGAGGCAGCTAGGGCCAACTACAAGCACCAAACTGGATGCGTCAAATGCCCAGTATATCAGGAGGCCATCAAAATGATCCCTAAATGAGGTTCTTGCAGCTTAACTTGAATCACTGCCAGGCAGCTCAAGACCTGTTGTCACAGACGGTAAAAGAAAAGGACGTTGCAATTATCTGCGACCAATATAAAAATCTACGTAGCTCGGTCTGGATCGCAGACAAGGGCAACGAGGTAGCAATTTGGACTTGTGGACGTTATGCGTTCCAGCAGGGTGTATCGGGAGAGTTAAATGGGGTGATCGCAGCTAGGATCAACGGCGTTTACGTGTATAGCTGCTATGCTCCGCCACGGTGGAGTGACACAGAGTTCGAGTGTTTTTTGGACACACTTGTGCACGACGCAAGTACTCACACACCCGTGATAATTGCGGGAGACTTTAACGCGTGGGCTCGGGAATGGGGCAGCCGCGAAACAAATAAGCGGGGACGGACACTTTTAGACGCTTTCTCCCGGCTCGATATCGTTCTAATGAACTCGGGGAACGTTAACACCTTTAGGAGGGGAAATACGGGGTCCATTATCGACCTTACATTCGTAAGCAGTTCTTTAGTCACAACCACGGAGTGGCAAGTTAGTGAGCACTATACGCACAGCGACCACCAGGCAATTCTATTCTCGATAGCGGATAGATCACACAGGAGTACAACGACAGCTCCAACTGAGGGATGGTCTACCAGACGCTTCGATGAAGATTCGTTTATATGTAGAAACCCTATCCAGTTTAGGTACAACTAACGGCTCAGCCGAAGAGAAGGCATTGCAATTGATCGACCAACTATCAACAGCATGCGACGCCTCCATGCCAAGAAAAAGTTCGATCACTAATCGCCGAGAGAACTACTGGTGGACCGAGGAGATTGCCAATAAGAGACGTGAATGCTTAAAAGCTCGACGCTTTTGTCAACGCTCCATCAGATCAACGACGTATAATGTTCTACTCGAGGCTTATAAAGCAGTCCGTAGATCACTCAAAAAGGCTATTAAAACTAGCAAACAAAATTGCTTCAGACAGCTTTGTGAGGACGCCGACGCAAATCCTTGGGGAACGGCGTATAGAGTGGTCATGAAGAAGATTGG
The DNA here is from genome assembly GCA_949715475.1 of Microchrysa polita. NCBI lineage: Eukaryota > Metazoa > Arthropoda > Insecta > Diptera > Stratiomyidae > Microchrysa > Microchrysa polita. Next base: position 61,699,689 of record OX454421.1, on the reverse strand, counting down.
ACAGAGAGCTCCCCAACTCAAATGTCCGGTTCTGCTCGAAGATATTGTCTCCACTTTGTTTCCGCAACATGATTTGGAACCAGCGACACAAGGACTTACATTGAATATCAATATAATTCCACCGATTACAGAGTTAGAACTTTTGAAAGCAGCATCAAGGCTTGAGGACGGTAAAGCACCAGGTCCTGATGGTGTCCCTAATAGGGCGTTGAAGGCGGCCATTCGGACGACGCCAGCAAAGTTTATCGACGTCTTTGGAAAATGCCTAGAAGAACGGACTTTCCCACAACCATGGAAAAGACAAAAATTGGTGCTTATTCCAAAGCCCAATAAGCCTGCTGGTGAGCTTAACTCCTACCGCCCTATTTGTTTGCTTGACACAACGGGAAAAGTGCTCCAGCGAATCATATATAACCGATTATCGGATGTAGTGGAAGCACAGGACGTTTATCGGACCGCCAATACGGTTTCAGACGAGCACAATCTACGGTGGACGCAATTACCATGGTAACTGCTATTACAAGGGAGTCATTACGTAACAGCACTTGTTGCGCTGTTGTAACTTTAGACATTAAAAATGCATTCAATTCTGCGAGCTGGGTTTGTATCCATGCAGCTCTACAAAGAATGTTTGTTCCCGACTATTTAGCTACTATAATTAGGAGCTACCTCTCGCAACGCGTCTTAAGCTATGACACTAGTGCGGGACGCAAGGAATACGTGGTCACAGCAGGGGTGCCACAGGGATCCGTTCTTGGTCCACTTCTGTGGAACATCATGTATAATGCTATTTTTGAGCTTGCTATGCCAAAAGGTGTGACAGTGGTAGGCTTTGCTGACGACATAGCTGTCGTTTCGGTCGCAAAAGACCCGGAGTTGGTCGAGATATACACAGGCAAAGCTATTACAACTATAAAGCTGTGGCTTCAAACCGTTGGATTAGAGCTCGCTGATCAGAAAACGGAAGCAGTTCTAATTAGCAAGCGGAGAAAAAAGTGTTCCCTCAAGATCCGAGTCGGAGAGTATGACATAGCCTCTAAGCAAGCCGTTAGGTATTTGGGAATCATGATTGACTCGAGGCTAAGCTTTGGAGAGTACATAAGGTATGTAGGTGACAAGGCGGCGACTGCCACCGCAGCACTAGCACGAATGATGCCAAACATAGGTGGTCCGAGAACAAGTAGGAGGCTGCTACTGTCAAGAGTGGTAACATCAATCATTATATGCCTCGCCAGTTTGGGCCAGTGCATTACGTTTCGCATGCAATGCAAAACCTCTAAACGCGATATATCGTAGGTGTGCTTTGAGAGTGTGTTGTGCGTACCGTACCACATCGCATGAAGCGGCCTACGTGGTGGCTGGAATGATGCCTTTGCCGATCCTTGTAGACGAGATCAGCAGACTGTATAGCGATCGCCAAGGCGAATCACAGGAGATGCACCCAGGGCGAAGAAACAATGAAAGGGTGGAATCTATGAGAAGATGGCAGGTTCGATGGGATGAGGCATCTACTGGCCGATGGACACATACCCTTATTCCGGACATAGCCATATGGGTTAATCGAAAACACGGAGATGTGAATTTTTACATGACCCAATTTTTAACAGGTCACGGAGGGTACCGACAGTATTTGCATCGGTTTAAGCTGGACGATTCGCCAGAATGCCCGAGTTGCATGGGAGTTGCGGAAGATGCCAAACACGTTGTGTTTGATTGCTCCAGATTTGGACATATCCGCAGCCAACTAGAAGCAGAACTGGGAGACAACATAAGCCCCCAGAATCTAGTGGCTCTAATGCTACTATCGGCGGATAACTGGGACTCAGTATGCAGGGCTGTTAGTGCCATTCACATGGAGCTACAGAGAGAGGAACGCAGACGGAAGTCTGGTACCCGGTGATGGCTGATTAGCCGGAATTGGCCCTGTGAAGTAATGCTGAAAGGTTGTCCCGCGGGTTCAAGCGGTGAAAAAGAGGTGTAGGTTTAGACGGTAGAAATCCGACATAATTGCATGCCGGAGGTTTTCTGCTACGCGGCATGCAGTATCTAAGAAGATTCCCCATCTCTACCCAGAAAAAAAAGGTTGTATAAATTCTGGGCAACCCAGGGCTGCTCCCAGCCCACCTTCTCCACCACTGCCCCCTACACCGCCAAACAATATGATAAGGAATGCCAGACCCAGTCTTACGCCTGGCCCTCCTCCTCCAGCAGTTTTCACTGCACTATCTATATTACAGTTTAACTGTAATGGCATCCACCGAAAAATCGCTGAGATCACACACTTCTTGAGTTCCAACAGAATTCTCATCGCCGCCATCCAAGAGACGTTGCTTCACGCAAGCTCGTCTCTAAGCGTCCATAGCGAATATGTTATACTGCGGAAAGATCGACCGGCCGCCACGGATGATTCTCACCCTGGAGGTGGACTTGCCTTCCTAATACACAAGTCCGTACATTACTGTGTATTAGATGTAGTTGCTGACGGTACTGCGGAAATTCAAGCCATCTCAATTCCATCAGGGAGTACTAATATCGAAATTTTTAATATATATGTACCACCTCATTCCAGTTGCCCTTCAGGCTACCGTTTCGATATCGGTCCTCTCCTTTCCGGAGAGCACAGGGTCATCCTTGGTGACTTTAATGCGCACCATGAGCTCTGGCATTCGGACCTCAACAACAATGCCAAGGGTATAACTATCGCCGAATCACTTGACGCCTCAGAATTCTGTTCACTCAATGAAGACTCGCCGACTAGAGTCGTGGGCACTTGCAGTAGTTCTCCTGACATAACTATTGTCAGTGTCAGCCCAATCGCTGCTTCCCGATGGGAAGTACGTACCACCCTCAAATCAGATCACCTCCCAATCATTATAAAAATTGACAAACCAGCGAACATGACTAAGTCTGAGAAGCGAACGTTTGTCAATCACAAGAAAGCCGATTGGGATGGTTTCAAAGCTTACTCGTCGGCGAAGTTCATCGAGCTACCATCACCTACCAACATTCATAAGGCCGAGAAAAATATTAGGAACGTCATACCCACAGCCGCGGCACGTTTTATTCCTGCAGGACGTATCCCGAAAGTTCGGCCTAACTTCCCCGCGATGAACGTGATCAGATCAGAAGCGCTCACCCTGATGATCCCAGAATTCAGGAGCTTAACTCCGAAATCGACCGACAAGTTAAAGACTATAGGAGGGCGAAATGGAATCAGCACCTCGATGAATATAACCTCAATGAAGGTGTCAGCAAATTATGGTCTACCGTCCGCGCCCTTTCCAATCCTCGGAAAGAAAAGGGCAACAACGCCATTGAATTTGGCAACACAAAAACCTGCGATCCTCTTCAGTGTGCTAGCCTGTTCAATAAACAATTTATTGAACATCCCAAGTCTGACGGCCTCAAGCGCAAAATTAGAAGACGGATTCGCAGCCGGAATGTTGACACCATACCATCTTTTACAGCGGACCAGGTTAAAAAAGTCATCGAGAATGCTAAAAACTCCAAGGCCCTCGGACCAGATGGCATTTCGATGACCATGTTGAAACATCTCGACCTTCCAGCCATTGAGTATCTCACGGCCGCCTTTAACTTGTCGATGTCCACGCTTGCCATCCCTGAAATCTGGAAAACAGGTCGAAGTGTTCCCTGTCTCAAACCAGGGAAGAGCGCAAATCTCGGGGAATCCTACCGCCCCATTACGATACTTTCTCCTGTCGCAAAGACGCTGGAGGCCCTTATTCACCCCACTCTTGTTGCACATGCGAAGCTAGAACCTCACCAGCATGGCTTCAGGAAGATGCATAGTACCACCACTGCCCTCGATGCGATCACTACACGCATTCGTGATGAGCTAAATGAACGCAGTCGTTGTCACAGAACTATTCTGGTGGCAATAGACCTATCAAGTGCATTCGATAAGGTCAATCATTCAATGCTCTTAGCAAACTTGTTGAATATGCATCTTCCTGCACAAGAGATCCGTTGGATTGCCAATTATCTAGCTGGTCAGCACTCCTTCACCGAGTTTCGAGGCAAACGTCCTAAGCTTAGGAAAATCAAATTAGGTGTTCCACAGGGAGGGGTACTCTCCCCCACTCTGTTTAACATCTACATGTCCGGCCTTCCCACACCACCTGAAGGAATCGAGGTGATTTCCTATGCTGACGATTGCACCGTACTCACCACAGGAAACGATAAGGATGAAATGCGCCTCCGAATTAATCGCTATCTAGGACGATTACAGGCATTTTTCCAAAGCCGAAACCTCACCATCTCTGCGTCCAAATCCTCAGCGACTTTTCTAACCACTTGGTGGGAGGACATCAGATGGGAGATGGATATACGTATTGGCAACAATTCTGTTCCTACTGTTAAAAACCCCAAAATTCTCGGGCTTCACCTAGATAACATGATGACGTCTGCGAATCATGCAGCTGCATGCAGTCTGTGAAAAAATGCGCAGTAGGAACAACATCATCATAAAGAAACCATGCTAGCTACTTATAAAGCGGTGGGTCGAGCGGCCGCTGATTATGCAGCCCCAGTTTGGACACATAGTCTATGTGACACAAACTGGTCCAAAGTTTAGGTCTGCCGAAATGCCGCTCTACGCATCGCCACAGGTTGCCTTCTGATGTCTGCCCAGGATCACTTACATCAGGAGACAAAATTGATGCCAATACGTGATCACAATCTCCTACTCTCAAAACAGTATCTTGTTGGTTGCTACCGTGAGGATCATCCCAATAATCATCTCATGGACCGAATTCCTCCACGACGACATGTCAGGCGTGGTTTACGAGACCTTGAGAGAGAGGTTCAGGGATACAAACGGGACCCTTACGATGAAGTTACATACCGAGCCGCCACTGCAGCGATCCACACTGAAGAAGTGAATCGGTCTATCGCGAGTTAAGGTGCGAATAGAGTCCTCTTAGAGCGCCCACCACCAACTTCGTCTGAGGAGATTAGGCTCCCGAGAGCCACTAGAGTAACACTATAGCTCAACTTCGGTCGAGCTTTTGTTCACGCCTTAATTCGTACCTTTCTCGCATAAACCCGGACATACAAAACATCTGTCCAAACTGCAATGGTACTCCTGATGTTAGTTACACAATTTATAACTCGAGAACAGATGGACAGATTTTCATGATTTTGGGTTTTTGGATTAGGCTGTGGCCAGAATAGCATAATAACTATTGAAACATGCAAAAAATTCACAATGAGCTAAAGTCACAATGGGTTGTTTTTCACCTATTTCTGCGTGTATTTCTTTAACATATGAGTGGATTTCAGTAAATTTCTTCCGCAGGATCTCATACGTTCCACTATATCCTCACGCCCTCTTCTGCTGAATGACCCTCAATGCAAAATAATAATTGATGGGACCCTGACCCTTCTAATGTCCACCACCAATAGCTTATGAACATGGGCGTAGCCAGGGGGGGGCAGGGGGGGGGGCGACCGCCCCTCCCTGGCCAGTGAAACTTTTTTTATTGAATTGAATATTAATAATACTGAAAGAAAAAAAATATTTCAGGGATAATTTTTTTCAGATTCACTTTTTCGCATTTTCGTTTGCAGTTTCCATGTTCCGAAAACCACACAAACATTTCCATATCAATTTATTACAAGCCGTTCTTCTTCCTTACATAGTCATCTACATAGATACATATGGACAAACCTAATTCTATTCTATTTCGTCCAGATTTACAGCAATCCTGAGCGCTATGGATAGCTCTTTTCATGTCTATACAGTAGACTCGGGTAAACGTGTACTTCGCCAAACGTGAAGGTGAACTATTTTATGTGAGCTACTACTCTGAACAAGTCTTGAAAGCCCTAAAACGTGAACATTAAGGGAGGAATTCATAGTCCTCACTTAAGGAATACGGATTCCCTTAAGGAATAATTATAAAGGAATGCTTATTGGGACAAAACGTCACTTTTAAATGCATTACCTCATTCAATAAAATAATTTAATTCGGAAGCCTAATTAAAGTAACTGACAAATAAAATATAAAGAAGTATCTAGTAGCTGCAAAATTTAAATTTATTTTCCAAATACGAGCGACTATGAACTGTAAATTTTATAAGGATTCCCATATAGGTCAGTCAATTTATGATTTTAGGTCGGAAAAAATAGCTCGGCTCTGTTTTTTTGGGATACTGTTAGGGTAGATACCAGAAGTGTACCACCAAGTTTGCAACTTCGAAAACCTATCCTAACCCCGTGACCCTCAAAAAACCTAAAAATTTTCGAAGGTTTTTCATATTTTGGTTTGTGATTTCCAAAAGTCGTCTGCTTGATTCTCAAAGCTAATAAAACCTTTTTTAATTTGAGTCCAGCTTTGTAGGTGCAAAGGATCTCAAAATACTCGTACAGCACTTTAAACATTGTTTTTTTTTTTGTAAAAAAGTTCGAAATGCTGTATCTTGGGATCCTTTGTACCTACAAAGCTGGCGTTGCACTCAAACTAAAGAAAATTTTGATAGCTACAAAAGTGCAGTGGACGACTTTCTTGTGCCTTACAGGCCTTCTACATCTGCAACTTCGTTGCCAACCTAGGTTGCAGGTACCTAACTACACACTTGCAACATTCCGGAAACCACGCCATTCACGTTCTTGCAGTTAAGTAACAACACTTTTGTGTTGGAGTTTTTGTATGCATTTATTACGAATACATCTTATAAACTGAAGATCTTACGTGCTAAACATCATATTTATACCTTAAGAGCTAGTACATTAGTAAAATGTTGCAATAAACAAATCTCGGAAATATCCCAAATACGAGTAGTCATAAAATAATATCCTATCATAACAAACATGTATGCTACAGATGCACACAACATGTGTAATGATCCTGATCCGAGAAAAGGGTCGTAAAAGGATCATTACGTGGACGTGGACAAGATGACTCAGCATCATATAATGTGTTGAGTCACTTGTTTATGACCTATGCTATAACTCCTCCCTCCTCAAGATTAAAGTTGTCCTCAACTTTGTTAGAAAGGAAGGGTGCACAATTGCATTCAAAAGTATATTATCTATAATCTTCTATGTACCAATTTTTGCTTTAATAACTATGTTTGTCTTTTTCTTGAACATTTTTAAAAATTTAGTTTTTAATTTAATTAGTTTTTTTAAAAATTTAGTTTAATCCTTCATGTGCATTTTAAATATATGATTCATTGATTTGATTTGGAAAGTATTTTTTTTTCGGTTTGTCATTTTAGTTTTTCATATTAAAAATATTAAATGGAGTGTCCTTTGTTGTAGCATGTATGGTATTATTATAATAGTACAAAGATTGTTCCACAGGGTCTAGGAATTTAAGATGTTTGAAATCGGCACCTTGATTTATATTTATTTGTTCTGAGAGGATTTTACAAGCTATACTCATTTCAAGACTTTCATGTAAAGAAAAAAATTGATATCTTATTCTCTGTTCATTTAACCATTCTTTGATTTCATTACATATACTAATTTCGATATCAAATAAAATGTGTTTTGGGTGTTCGATTCTATTAAGTATTTTTTGAAGTGTTTGTAATATCGAATTCTGCCTTTCATTAACTAACTTTTCCATTGTTAAGAATTTACTGAATTTATCCATGCAAATTAAGTAGGAGTCGATACTCGTATTATTATTTGAATTAAATAAACCAATATGATACGTTTTTCTTACTGACTGTCTTCTTACCGAGATCTTAGATTTAGGGGCACTTTTTAAGCCAATATTTGATTTACCAATAAATTGAGCAATTGTTGATTTCATTTTCGGATAAAAGTACATCTTTCTCAATTTACTATACAATTTGTTGATACCTATTTGGTTATTGTTATTGTATTCTGTTTTAATAATATCAAGTATTTCAACATGAGTACAATCAATTAAAGTAGAAATGGTACTAAATATTAAAACTTTTGGATTTTTTGATTTCCAATTTGTATACTCTTTTTGAAAAATCTTTAGAATTCTTTTGTTGGGAACCTTAAGACCAACAGATCCTGTTTGTGGCATGTAGTTATTCAGTATATAATTAGCGTCACACGAAACGAATTTCTTATAAGTAAATGTTGTACGTTTGCCACCTAAGAGATTCTTAGTTGAAATGAAATTGCTGTTATTTGAAACTTTAATTTCCAACTGATATTTGAATGAGTTAAGTGGTTTATCTGTGGTTTCAATTCTATACAATTTTGTTTGAGCTGGTATGTATTTTATTATTTTCTCTTGTTCTGTAGGTAAAAAAGATTGCTTATGTAAATTATTATTTTCAATTAAGCCCGCGAAATTAGACGATTCAGTCTTAAAATTCTTTGAAATATGATTTTGAAATGGTACACGAAAACCATTGAGAATTATTTCAGAACGTGATAAATTAATACTAGCGTCTAGTGCTGATAATATGTCCATGCCGATGATGGCGTCAAAATTGGGAAAAGTATTATTGACAATTTTCCAGACCATGGTAGCGTTGATTTCACACTCTTTTGGTGCAAATGTCCTGATAAAATCAGTACACTGAATAACTCCATGTAGTGTATTCAGATAAACTGGATTTGGAAGTTTCTGTTTGCCAAAGCTCTTAACTTTGTCAATTGAAACGATACTTGTTGAGCATCCAGTGTCTATTAAACAACGAAAAATATGATTATGGATCGTTAACTCTATAACAGGTAAAGTTACTTCAGTTGTATTGTACTTAGTTTCTTGAAAGTGAAACGAAACATCTTTTTCCATTTTTGCAAAATTATTTTGACATAAATGTTGATTAGTTGTAGGATTAGTGAAATTTAAATATCCGGTTTCATATAAAACGGTCCTTATTTCTGCCATATCGGAAGGATTTCTGGCTAACAAAACACTTTTTAATGGCTCTGGAGTTTTGTTTATAAATATATTTCTTGCCATCAAATAACTATTTTTAATTAAATCTTGCTTTTGATTTCTTAAATATTGTTCACTGTTTAAAATTTTTTGACTAATAAGGGATAGACACTTACAGAAATCGTCATATAATTGACTGGCCGAATTGAATGTAGCCTCGAATAGCCTTTGTTGTAATTGCAGCTCGTTTTCGGCAGTATCGAAATGTGTAATAATCGTCCTTTTGATATCAGTCCACGTTTCCGGATTATATGTGAGAATCGCATCCCTTGCCTTGCCTGTTATCTTCAACAGAATTTGTTGAATTAGTTGCTCCTTGAAAACATTCGTATTCAAATCGTCTTTGATGGAATCGATCGCCCTAATGAATGGATAAATATCGGCCTGGGCTCCATCGAATGCAGGAACTGATGCAATAAAACTTGCCAATTCACGGTAGTCCATTCTTTCATAAATCTGAAAGATCTGCAAGGAAAAAAAGATTAATCTGCCCTTTATAAAAGCAGATTTGGTTCTTTTGTCGTCCGTTCTTCCGATCTTGCGTAAATTCACTTATTTACTATATCGAAAAAATCCGCGACCCGACTGCGCCAGTTAAGTAACAACACTTTTGTGTTGGAGTTTTTGTATGCATTTATTACGAATACATCTTATAAACTGAAGATCTTACGTGCTAAACATCATATTTATACCTTAAGAGCTAGTACATTAGTAAAATGTTGCAATAAACAAATCTCGGAAATATCCCAAATACGAGTAGTCATAAAATAATATCCTATCATAACAAACATGTATGCTACAGATGCACACAACATGTGTAATGATCCTGATCCGAGAAAAGGGTCGTAAAAGGATCATTACGTGGACGTGGACAAGATGACTCAGCATCATATAATGTGTTGAGTCACTTGTTTATGACCTATGCTATAACTCTTGCAACCTGGTACTGGAACCTGCACCATGCCTACAAATGACTTATTTTCCGGTTTTTTTTGCGTGCTACCAACTTAGGTTGGAAACCAAGTTGCAGGTGTATAAGAGCTGTAAACCACTTGTGGAAAATAGAGAATCGACTGCACTTACGACCCATAACGTATACGGTTTCTCGCAATGCCTCATAATTTGACCACAGTTTTTCAGTCGAACTCTATTCATTCAGAGAACTAGCGTGAAATTTTGTCGGCCTGTTTGCGTCGACCAGTAATTTAGGTACGCTCTCCAAGTACTGCTCCCTTTCAACAGCTTTGGTTTTTACAATTTGGTTTGCAAAATTTTGGACAAGAACTTGACTGTGGAATGCTCTTGATACCGCCATCCGCGGCAACGATATTGTCTAAATAGATGAATTAATATTTATGGGGGAGTTAAATTCCCTTTCAGACTAAGGGTACGTTGTCCTCGACGCGGCCGCACGACAGCGACTCGCTCATTCCATATGAAAACTCGTTTTTAAAATGAGAGAGAAACGAGTTTTTATGGAATGAGCGAGTCGCTGTCGTGCGGCCGCGTCGAGGACAACGTACGTAAGCTGGACTCAAATTTAGCACTTTGGTCTTGTTTAATTTTTTCTTTAAGTCGACTGCATTTGACTCCTTCTCGATATCCAGAGCTATAACGATCAGATCGTTGATTTTGTGCGAGAGTACTTAATTGTCAAAACTTCATCATGCAAGCTCCACGGCGTCCCGCGGCAACTTAAGTCGAATGAGCTAAAAACTACCATCAGAATGGAATCCTGCCCAACTTCGGTTTAAACTTTACTGTGGGATTCCGTTCTATTTTAAGGAAGTGGAAAAGCATGTACCCCTAAATGTCTCCAGCCGACTGTCGGATAATTTTTTTTTCTATGGATGCTGTGGATGTGAGATAAGAGGCTTCTCGGTATGTTTCAGCAGGAGATGCGATCCTGTAGAACCAAGCAAAGCCAGATTTCAAAACGGACATTGATGTCGCAAGTGGAATATGCTGCCCAAAAGCCAAAAATAGCACTGAATATAAACAAGTTACGTTTTAAAAAGCAGAAACGGAGTCCAGTTGAATGTAATCATAATAACCAGTAAAAGTCTAAACACTTTCAGGGGCAATTTTTCTTTAAATGGTCTTGAAAATCATTCTCGACTGTCCTTTCCTAAAATTTAAAAAAAAAACAATCATGAATGGGTACTCGTTTAACATCTTGAGTGAGTTCATAGTTCGTCACAAGGGGCGTGAGTTCGAAAAACAAATTAACTCAATTCGTTCACGGTGAGTCTCGAACCCGTGTGCAAAGAAGGTGCGGCCACTAACCATTACACCAGCTAAAATACTCTAAATTTTGCCTAACAATATTTTCGCGACCAACGATTTCAAATCCTTAGAAAATCTTGATATTGAAAAAATTTCGGGCTTGCCCCCCCCTGACCGAAATCCTGGCTACGCCCATGCTTATGAAACATCTGGAAAATTGGCCATGACAAACATTATGATGGCAATTCCGTTGCGCCTACTTTTGTCCATATCTCTTGATCGGATTGACATAGTCCAGTCAATTGAACCCCTTAATGGATTGGTTTTATTTATTTATTAAACCGAATCAAGGTTTAACAATAGTAATTACATTTTATATAAAAATAGGTAAACTAGGATATAGAGATGTATGCCTAGTACGTCTAATTTGATCGTTGAAAAATATTTTGCTGGATAGAAAATTCACATTAACTGGACCATTAATTACATCGAAAGTAAAACATGCATTAAGAAGCATTCTTCTTGAAGAGAGTGACATTATATTTAAAATACCCAATCTGTATTCGTATGAGGGAAGATAACGGAAATCGGCAGGATCATATAGATTTCTTAGAGCAAAAAGGAGAAATTGTTTTTGTAATTGACTCAAATCTGTTGCAATGCATTTCATACACCGGATTCCAAACAACACAAGCATATCCAAGAATGGGTCGGACTAATGTGGTATACAAAGATTTCGTAACCCAAAGATTCTTAAATTCTCTCGCTCGCCTTTTAATGAAGCCGAGTTGCTTGTTAGCAGTAGACAGTGCCATATTATACTGCAAACTGAAACGTAGTTTGTTGTCCAAAACTACGCCAAGGTCTTTTATGTGGTCAACTCGGTTAAGTGCAACGTTATTAAGATTATAGGAGTTGGTTATAATTAGGCTCTTACGGGAAAAACTTATTACTTGGCACTTGTTAGCATTGAGATATAAATAATTTTGATTGCACCATTCCTCGAGGCTTGAGTTGAAGAAATGCAGCGTCAGAATGTGATTGAATTATGTGGTACAATTTTAGGTCATCAGCATAGAGTAGGTGCGGGGTATATCGGATAATAAATGTGATAGGTATGAAATGAAGATATTATAAAGAGTAGAGGACCCAGATGACTGCTTTGTGGTATAGATATATTTTTAGATAGATAACCTTGGAATTTAACAAATTGAGTTCGATTAAGAAGATATGAGCGGAGCCAACTAAGAAGAGACCCAGTTACCCCCAATTTCTGTAATTTCTTAACCCTTCTGTCGGCTCAAAGGTCTGGCCAGACCTTTGGCACTATATTTTGGTCCAAAAAGTATAGAAGATGAAATCGCAGCGACTTCACATTTCATGATATCCTAGAATAATATGTTTAGAAGCATTTTGCAAAAGTTTTTAAAAATCGGTTGAAGTTTGGAGTATGTTTTTGATGATTTTCAATTTATAGTGCTTTTTAATAACCAATAGGTCTGGCCAGACCTATAGATTCCCCCCCCCCCCCATTTTCGTCTTGACGTAAAAAGGGAAAATATTAAATTCTCTTAAAAATCTCCTATTTTTGATGTAATAAAGTCATTAAAATTCAATTTGTACGATAAACGATAAAATTTTCTGAGATTTTGCTTTAAAAAGCCGTGAAGTTCGCAAATTGGGTACGCCTAATTTTATCCCGTCTTATAACATCACCTAATCAACTGAGATTTGATTCTAGGAAATTCAATGATTTTTGTGCTTGAAAATTCCATATTTCTTTCTATCTATTTCCCAAAATCTGCAGACTAATATCGCGGTAAAATCTACCAACAAAGCGCCAAATATTTCCCCAATGATATTGGAATTGGAAAATTAGATCAAACTTTCTGTACGGATACGCAATGAAAAAAGAGAAGCAAAAATAGAAGCATCTACGAAAATTTGTAGTTTCTATGAATTGTCAGACGTTGTGCAAGTAGCTTGCCAAGTAAACTACAAAAATTAGATTTAAACGAGACCGAGTTCTAATCGTGCGAATAGCACGATGAGTGTATACCCTATACCCATGTACAGACCTAGAATGCGCGTAAAACCGAAAAATATTCAATTTCAATTTTTTTAAGGGGGAAGGGGTAGATGGGTCGAATCTCGCACATTTTTAATATTTTATAACGGCATCCAGCAGCAATCATCTATATATATAAAAATGGACGTCTATTTGTGTCTGTTGCCAGTAAACTTCTAAACCACTGGACCGATTTGGATGATTCTTTTTTTGTTTTATCCGTCTTACATTGGAGAAGGTTTATGGACCAAAATTTTTTTGAAAATATCAAAGGAAGTGGTGGTAAATATCGAAATTCAATTTTGTGTGAGAGTAAGTGATTAAACCTACTCGATTCATACGCTATAAATTTTTATACGTGTACTAAATGAAATCGAACCGGCTTGAGGATATGATCTTTTCGAAACGGCTGGACCAATTTTTATGAAATTTTGTATATATCCTTCCTAGGTATGGTAATCGGTTATAAACTATATTTCATGTCCTGAAGTGCCCTCCTCTTCTTTTTATTGTTATTTTACTATTTTGTACAGTAAGTGATTAAACCTACTCGATTCATTCGCTTTCAATTTTTATACGTGTACGAAATGAAATCGAACCGGCTTAAGGATATGATAGATATATGATGATATGACGTAGTGTAATGGTGCCATAATAAATCCGTCGATATCTCCGCAATCCTTTGGCGGAGTGACACGATTGAAGTGTCGCCGGACTCGCCACAAAATTGCCTATAGGGTCCTTGGAGCCTCTTCTCCGATCAGTGCACAGGGTGGTCAGAGATAGCCGTCAACCCGGATGTTGGCCATCTCCGCAATTCTTTGGCGGAGCGACACTATTGAGGTGTCGCCGGACTCGCCACAAAATTGCCTAAAGGATGATTGGACCCTCTTCCCCAATTAGAGCACAGGGTGGTCGGAAGTCCGTCGATATCTATATATATAAAAATGGACGGGTATTTGTGTCTGTTGCCAGTAAACTTCTAAACCACTGGACCGATTTGGATGATTCTTTTTTTGTTTTATCCGTCTTACATTGGAGAAGGTTTATGGACCAAACAATTTTTAAAATTATCAAAGGAAGTGGTGATAAATATCGAAATTCCATTTTGTGTGAGAGTAAGTGATTAAACCTACTCGATTCATACGCTTTAAATTTTTATACGTGTACTAAATGAAATCGAACCGGCTTAAGGATATGATCTTTTCGAAACAACTGGACCGATTTTTATGAAATTTTGTATATATCATTTCTAGGTATGGTAATCGGTCGTAAACTATATTTTATGCCCGAAGTGCCCTCCTCTTCTTTTTATTGTTATTTTTCTATTTTGTACAGTAAGTGATTAAACCTACTCGATTCATTCGCTTTAAATTTTAAAACGTGTACTAAATGAAATCGAACAGGCTTAAGGATATGATCTTTTCGAAACGGCTTTACCGATTTTTATGAAATTTTGTATATATCTTTGCTAGGTATGGGAATCAGTCGTAAGTTATATTTTATGCTTCAAAGTCCCCCTCTTCTTTGTATCGTTAATTTAGTGTTTTGTACAGTAAGTGATTAAACCTAATCGATTCATACGTTTTAAATTTTTATACGTGTACTAAATGAAATCGAACCGGCTTAGGGATATAATAGAAATATGATGATATGACGTAGTGTAATGAAGCCATAATTATCCAGAGAAGTCTTAACTGTATTAAAGCAACTCTGTCGAAAATTTGTATTAGGGTAGGCTACCATGGAACACTTGATAACGTCACTTCCAGTATAGGAAAAACTCTTAGGATTATCCTGACGATAAACTGCTTCGTTTTATACAGAAGATAGGACACATAACGGATTTTTGTTTGTTTGTTTAATCCATCTTACGCTGAAGAAAGTTTACAGACCGAGAAAATTTTGAAAGTCTCAAAGGAAGTGGCGGTAAATTCCATTTTGTATGTATGGAATATTTAGTTTTCATTGGGTCAAATACAGTGTAACTTAGATAAATGTGTCTACGTTTTTGCGAACATTTATCCTGGATGTTGGTCCCAGCAATTTCATAATCAGCTACTACTTCGGAAATCCGTTGATACGAGTATATCCGCAATTTTTTAGTGGAGCGACACGGTTGAGGTGTTGCCGAACTCACGACAAAATTACCTAAAAGGTCATCGGACCCTCTTCCCGATTCCCCTCTTACGTCGATCCCAATAAATTCAAAATCGCTCATAAAGTTAAATAAGTGTAAAGTTGTGAGCCAAGCGAACAACGCGAGCGCAGCGAGCACTAGATCTCTCAGCTAGTTTGCTATAAATTTGAAGTTTTTCGCGACATTCTATCAAAAGATATTGCAGAATATTGCTTTGTAGGGGATGTAGGGGTAGGGGTAGTCATACCTTCCCCACTTTCCACCAACTTCAAGCATATGTCACAATTAGGCATTGATGAAAATATCAGGTCGCAAGCGATATTCTGTCGAAAAATATGACCGATTTAAACTATCACGGAGGGGTCATTTGTATGGAAGGTAGGGGAACCCTTGGTCCGATTTGGCCCATTTTCAATACCATCCCAGCTTTTATCAAAACAATCATCTGGCCAAAATTTCAAAACGCTAGCTTCATTATTTCGGGAGTTATCCTGCGAACTGACAGACACACGGACGGACAGACAGACAGACAGACGGACATGGCTTATTCGAATCAGTGACCGACCCTGATCATTTATATATATACTTTGCCATACCTCCGGTGGCTCCTTTGAGGTGTTACATCAAATCGTCGTAACAAAAACAATATACCCTATACCATCTTATGGGTATAGGGTATAATGAGTAAATATTTCGGGGGCAACTTACACCCTTCTTCAGCATTTAGCTTTTGTGCTGAAGAAGGGGGTTAGTTTCCCCCGAAATATATACACACTTAAATTTAATTTTTGTAGTTTACTGGGCGAGCTACTTACACAACGTTAGTGTTGAACACTACAAAGTTCCGGCGATATTATCAATGTCTATGAATCGCGCTAAAAGGTTTTCACCCTTGTACTTAATCTGGCATGATTACGTTATCTGTGGTAAAGAATTGACACTTTGAAAAATGGAAAAATGTTCAGGTACCCCCATGCTCCAAGAATTGCTCAGCAAAGAATTTTATCTAAGAAACTGTCTTCCATTTTGCAAATTATTCAGCATATTGGTGGTTAGTAAATTACATGCTAAGACTAGGTCCAATATCGCCAGTTCACTTGAGACCCATTACCCTAAATTTATTGAAAAAAAGGCAAGTCTCTGCGGCAAATTTTTCCCAGGAGACATAAATGCCAGTTTTCCTCTAGGTCAGGGGTTCCCAACCTTTATAGGTGCGTGCCCCCCTTGCAAGGATAGCAGAATCTGCCCCCCCCCCCCAACGAAAATTTTGATTAAGAACGGAAGAAGGCATTTTTCAACTCATTCTTTTTCTTTTGTCAAGAATTCGCTACGTTGACAAATAATAAGAGAAAATCATTGAAAAAATCTCACAAAGATTTTGGACTAATCAGATCAGCTTGGATTCTATTTTCGCAATTTAAATTTATGAGCAGTTCCAAAGCTTACATTTAACTCATTTGAATTTTGAATTAATTCCACACTTAAACTATAAAATAAGACTTCAGTGAGCAGGCGATTCGTCACACCATGGCAACGTTTGAGTGTGGCTGATACGAAATGAAGAAAATGTAGCAGCCGTAGCGGCCAATATACAGCTGAGTTGGATATTGCCGGAGAGCTAGATTTGGCCCTACATCCCTACTACATTGGGTCGAGAATTGAGGTCGCATGATCTTGATCATAAGACGGTTATTGCGCGCTGAAAATGTTGCCTGAAGATCCGGTTTTAGACAAAAAAAAAACTCATTTTCCCTGGCGAGGTCCATTTTTTTTGGCTCAGTGGTGCGTCAACAAGCAAAATTGAAATCATTGAGTGACTACATGTATTTTATGAGGCATCATTTCAATTGCATTCAAGTTTAAGAGGTAGTCCACTCCTGGTTTTCCCTTGGTCTCTATTCCTAAAACAATTTCAGCGATCATCTGACGATCAGCGATCAAACTGACTTTGGACAGAGGCTCCTCACTAATATATTGTGGTTGAAGCGAATTAGAAATGTTGTTCAAAATTTGAAGAATTTTACCAGTTCATGGCCGTTGTAATACAATCCATCACTTAAACACTCGAGTTGAGTCCACGCCCCCCTTTGCCAATCTTCACGCCACACTAGGGGGGCGCGCCCCACTGGTTGGGAAGTACTGCTCTAGGTGGGCATATTAGGTGCTCACCCTAATACACGAGAATATAAATAAGTGTATGTATAGAAATAAGGAGGATGGTCAAAACGGTCGTTTGATGAACAGCAATGAAACGTATGTCAAATGAAAGCTTGGGACGAGTAGATTAACGTTTGCGATAGCGATATTTAGCTAAACAGTGGGAGATCGGAGATATGGGCTGTTTAAGTTTTATGTGTTTTCCTCACTGCAGTTTTTGTATTAAATAAAAAATCCTTGTTGCTCCTGTGCAGCTTTTTATTTTGTATGTTGTCTATCTTTGACGACGTTTCGCTATTTTACTAGCATCTTCAGGTCTATTTGCTCCGTTTTGTCTTATTTCCTTAAAACTATTATCACAGTAACTGTTTAATTTTATGAACTGTTTAATTTTTAAATAACTGGAGATAATATTGTGTAACTTATATTCTTTGTACTATGGTTTTGACAAAAAATGAAAAATCTTACTGCACTAAAATCACATTTACCGAAAAAATATGTAACTCAGAGACTTGAAGTTAATTTTCTAATACACTTAACAGTTTTCACTATCATTGATGGAAAAAATGATAAAAAAATATTAAGTCGTTTTGAAACTATACACGTTCAAAGTCAAAAGTTTCGAATTTCTAATGTTGTTTTTGTTACTTTTATCTAATTCTTTCTATATTGCGAAATCATTACATAAAATATATTTTATAAAATGAAATCTTTGTTTTGTAGTGAACAAATCCTCTTTACTTATATTTAGTCTATTTTCAAAAGTTGAGAAGTTATTTGGGCTTAAACGACGTAAAGTCTCGCAAAAAAATACACAATTTTACCAAAATATATCATAACGTTGAACGTGTATGTCGTATAAATCGGACTATCAATGGAAACGGATGAGTTAAAAGTTAAAGGATTCTCGATCGTGGATTTAGGGATAGTTTTGGTATTTTAGAAGCATATGGTTATGAAGGTAATGTACCTCCTACAAAGGAAAGGGGAGAAAGCCAATTAACCACGGAACAGGCGAATAGATCACGACTTATAATCATATGCCGGTGGGTAGTAGAAGTTATGAACGGAAAGATGAAGCAATCTTATAAGCTGTTTCGTCAAACCAACTTTAATAGATCTCTTCCCCACATGTTTGACGACTTTAAAATAGGAGCTCTTAAACGCCTTTTACAAGGATCATCGTTTGGCTCCTGAAATAATTAATATAATTAATGAAAACATTAATAAGCCGAATCAATCCGTCTTTATAAATATGTAGAGATGATAATTTAAATAGGCATCGAAGTAATTTCGTGGGTATGGAAGCAAACCTCTCATTTTTAGAATACTTTCTTCGATTAACAGAGGATTGTTTGATTTTGCACGCTTTAGGCACATATCATATAAAGTTAGCTAGGTCGTATGTTGCAGAGCATTTGCTATGTTGAAATGTGTAGGCATGATACACTTGCAGGTTTAAGCGAATGCAACATTACGTAGACTAATGTATGGTTTTACGGGTTCGACTACATTAGCGGCATGTGAGAGAACGAATTTATTATGTCTATATTTTAATTGACAGAGAACAGCATAGTGTACATTCCATTATAGAGCATTACTGCAACTGTCTTACTGGCAGGCGAAAAGTGGGAAGCTGCGCCCATATTCTGCCAGTTTTATGGTATGTAGGATTATTCAGATTTGAAGAATTCAATCCTCCAGAGCAGCATTTACTAGATGTAATAATGTAATAATGACCAAATTAGCCTTTTGTTACCTAATTTTAATGTTTGTTTTGTTTAAGTGCAATAAACAATGTATGTTTTTCCCATATGTGTGACTAATTTGACGAGGGGATGAGAAAAAAATGCGTTTGGGTTTTTACTTACTCACATAACAACCCATAACATTAATGAATGCATTTTAAGGAATGGACTTTTGTATGGAGGGGGTCTTAATATTTGTGTTGGCGAGCTCCCACGAAAAGGACATAGCGAGAATGCAATAAGAAGGCAATTTCCAAAAAATCAGCTCAATTGGAGCTTTTTTCGCAGATTTAGAAGCAAAAAATGAATATAGGGGAAAACGGTTTTTGTATCAAAAGTACCCTTTGTTTTAACCTTTCTATACCCGCGTGTTGGTCTGTCAGACCGACAAAACACTTTTTTCAATTTTTTTAGCTTACATGAAAAGGTAGCGGGTCGAGTTTTTTGCTAGCTGCCGGATTTGTTCCTGACTTTTTTTTAGTGCATGTCCTGCGATTACGTCTGTGAGACCGACGCGGGTATAGGTGTCACTTTTTGTGCAAGTATAATATTATTGTGTTAATTTTTTGTTTAGTGTTCTTTTAGTCATTCTTTGATTCTACTTAGTACACATCGTGTGTTTATGCGAGACGAAAGAATATTTTTGTTTTTTAAAAGGGAAAAAATGTTTAAGTTAAGATTTTGCAGTTCCTAAGTATAAAAGTTGCAATGTTGAAGTTTTTTCGCAAAAAACTGATTAAAATGGAAATAAAGTTATTGAATGACATTGATGTTTCATTATACACTTTAGTTTTATTATTTATTATTCTCTATTTTTCTTTTCTTTTGTAAAAAAATACAATTTAAAAAGGATTGCAAATCATCGGTTTGTTAGACCGACGCCGGTATACGTGTAACAAAATTTTGCCGCGGGTATAGGAAGGTTAAAGGAATCGTCCTGATTCTTTTACAGTAGCATAGTACTATAGTAGGGAATAATTTGACCAATTAAGACAATTCAACTGCTATCCGAACAAAAGTTTTACCAAAAAAATTAAAAAAATTGTAGGGGAGGTAGAGGAAATATTGGTCGCGTTGTATTCATACTTTACAAAAAGAAAGATCCTCTAGTAAAAACCACTTGTACAAAATTTCAAGTCTCTAGCTTAATTCTTTCAAAAGTTATAGATCGGCAAAATTGCCCCAAAGGACGAACAAAAGTCGTCCTTTCTCATGAACCCCAGTGTTTACGGGCCTAAAATTTATATATAAGTTACCCTCTAATATAGCCCTTTCATTTGACACCAGTTTCATTGCTGTTCACTCAACGACCAACTTTCATACAAAAGTGCCCATCCTCCTTTCACGGCGATTAATTATTTTGTTTTTGAGTATTGAAAAATTGATTCTAGTTTCAAAGTTAAAAAAATTCATAAAATAATGTTAGCCGGAAAAACGGCCGACGGAAATCAATTCCGGCTAAAAATCCGGCCGGCCGGAATTATAAATTTCTTCCGGCTAAATTTGGCCGGTAAACGGCTAAATTGGCAACACGGCTGTCTGTCTGTCCGTGTGTCTGTCTGTTAGCACGATCACTCCCGAAATAATGAAGCTAGCGATTTGAAATTTTGGTCAAATGTTTGTTTTGCTAAAATCTTGGACGGTATTGAAAATGGGTCAAAACGGACCACGGGTTTCCCTACCTCCCATCCAAATTACCCCTCCTTGATATTTTAATTCGGTCATAACTTTCGGTAGAATATCGCTATCGACTTGAAATTTTGATCAATGTCTCTTTCTGACATATACTTGGACTTGATGTAAAGTGGTGTAGGTCCGATAACCCCTACCCCTACCTCCCCTACAAAGTTATATACAGCCATATCTTTTGATAGAATGTAGCGAAAAACTTCAAATTAGTATCAAATGGTAGCCGTTGGATGCGTTGATAAGATAATAAGTATGTACCAGGTCCGATGCATCCACCCCTCCCTCCCCTACAAAAAATATGAAATTGAATATTTTGGGTTTTGCGTGCCTTCTAGGTCTGTACATGGGTATAGGGTAAGCTGACCAGACTTCCCAAGACCCAATGCTGTACACATGCTTGCGGAATGCAGCTTTCACGCCGATTTGGAGAAACACGAGGCTACCACCATGATGCATGCCATAAAATTATCTAATTCTTCTTCCCTTCATAAATGATATATCTTCGTAAACAGAATTGAGAAGGAATAGTAGCCGATATTCGCGGAAATATGTGGTAAACATTGAAATGGCAAGATTCTGTAGATACTAAAGAGGGAGCTCTAAAGTTCTCACAGTGGCGTATAGATAAGCGGGGATAATTGTTTACACTAAAATAATATAACTTTAGTTCTGTGCTATTAATTCCATTTTGTAACAATATTTACCAAAATGCCATCTTCAGGGGAATTTTGAAACTAACCCTTTTAACCGTATTTTCAATTGCATAATTCTTAGCGTCTTGGCTTGAATTTTGACAATTCCTAGCGTATACTGGCGTACATAAGATTTGGATTTCTTCAAGCGCTGTTTTTCAAATAATGCGACTGCCACAGGTAGAATTTACTAAGACAATTTTGCATTATAACGCACATCAGTATTGTGGGATATCTAGTGATAAAATAGGGTTCTTATTGAGCAGCATTACGGCACATGCTGGAGTAACTTGGTTGAACAATACTGCATCATGCTATCCGATATGTAGTTAAGAAAGGTTTTTCTCGTCTTTACGTCTTGCATCCTCGCTCTGCAGAACATTATTGTATGCTGCAGCTGCAGACAAATCGCACTCACTGAGGCCTATTTTACTACATTTATCTCCAGTGCGGGAACGATTCCTAACATTTGCGCTCGGTGTTGCAGACAAACCTTCAATTTTATGTTCACCCCATAAGTTTCCAGGATTAAAATTTCAAGTAGGCCTGTTCCTAAAACCGGTACATTGGTTTAAGACCGGTGTTCAGTCAGTACCGGTACCAATATTTCGAAGTATAGATATCCCGATTTTTTGTCCGTTTTTTTCAACCATGGGCCGGTCCCGATCTTACCGGCTCATGGTAAAAAAATGCAGGGTAATGCTAAAAAAAACGGCTCATGTAAAAAAAAGCGGCTCATGGTTGAAAAAAACGGGTAGTGCTAAAAAACCGGTACTTGAATAGAACCCGCTCATGGTTGAAAACAAAAGGCCGGTACTGAAAAAATCGTGTCATGGTTGAAAAACCCGCGGGAGCCGGTGCACCGGGTATGTTCCCGGGTAGGTACTGAAGAAAACCGGTATCCGATATTGAAATCTGAGCAGAACCAGGCCTACTTTCAAGGTGTATTGTATTCTGCGTACTTATAATCTTTAGGCGATTCACGGTTCTTTCTCGCAGTGTCAAACATATTCCTCCAGAATCTCAGCTAAACAAGCAGAATAGTAAAAATTTAAAAACCTTGAAGCAACGGCCGCTTTTTAGATCTTAGGGGCTCTAAAGTTCATTTATTGCACTTCCTCTGTCCTAAAAAAAATTCAGACCACTGACTCCCTACATCTTCTGAAAAGTTATCTACGCAACTGGTGCTCATACAAACGTATGATTTAACACAAAAGCTATAGCAAGGAAGAATACTCGAAATAAGATTATACACATAAAATTGAAAACAGATTTCAGAAATTTAAGATTTCTATAATCTATCGATGGGTGCAACTTTTGAATCTTGGAAGGTAGCCTTGAAATATTCAAAAAATATGTACATGCTGTCTGCCAAGTTTAAAAACTCCATAAGAAAACACAAAAGTGTGGTTTGGGAAGCTGTTACTTCCAAACGCGGATAGGTAGGACCTTGAAACTTGGAGTCAAGTAACTCTACAAGGGCGCCAATTATCACCAAATATGAACAGTAGGATGCACTGCAAGTTTTCTAAATTTTAAAATTTTTCGCTCACGAATTTCAGAGTTATTGACAATTTTCAATTAGAAAACTTAAAATTGCAATTTGGGCAGCCGTAACTTTCGAACGCGATTAGGCAGGACCGTGCAATTTGGAGGAAATGTGATGGTCAAGTAGCTCTACAAGTGTGCCAAATTTCAGAAACATAAAAATTCGGTTATCTCGCTAAATATCATATAGGGTACAGGGGTCAAACTTTACACCTTAAAAGCAGTGAAGATTGATCGCAGGCTTCATCGAGGAGCTTATCTTGAAGTGATCAGGTTTCATTGTATGGCTTGGGAAATGCTGTACATTTTGCTGTACATTTCCCAATGCTGTACGGCAGGTCCAAATGCTGTACTGTACTGCAAAATGCTGTACGTATGGTCAGCTTAGTATAGGGTATACACTCATCGTGCTATTCGCACGATTAGAACTCGGTCTCGTTTTTAAATCGAATTTAGTATTTCAATTTTATTCGATTCGAAAGGGAATGTGCGTGCCCAAGATGGGAAAGCGAGCTGATGAGATTATGAGTTAACTCTTGTAATTGTAATACATTTATTTAAATATTTTTTAGGTCAATTACTACCAATTGAACTTGTTACTATCCGAACAAATTTAAGTGATTGCGATTCATTTTTATCTAAATTGTAAAGCTACGTGTTAAAGAAAAAACGAAAAATCCGTGCAATAATGTACATATATCGAGTGGGTAATCTGGGGGTCTTAATTTTAAACCCCAATTCCGAATTGAAGGATAAACTCAACTTAATACTATAGACACTGACACGAAAGATTTTGCGTAACCTTTGAAGCTGATGACCGCGGCGGGAGTCCTTATCGCATGTTTATGGAAAATTTGTGTCTGTATCTTAAGCCTTCCGAGGTGACTGCTTGCGGTCACATACAAAATTATCAGTACAGATAAAAGTGATAAGCACGACATGTGTGTAGTACCTACAAATAGACAGAAAATATCAACTATGACAAGTATTAGAGAGAAAATGATAAATTGAGTCTTTGGGTTTACATTGTTGCACGAGTGACGAAACTACTATACTTGGAATATATTGTCGGTTGGTTATTCAGCCCATTTGTTTGTCCTTATTTCGTCTTGAGTAGAATTTAATCTCCTAAATTTCATGATAATAATTTTCAAAAAAAGTAAAGTCATAAACAAGATAGTCTATAAGAAAGGACATAAATGTATTTGACAAAACAGCCTTAAAAGCCTTTCTCATGAATATACACTCCTATTTCATATTAGGAATGCAGCAACAAGCACACTCAATGGTTTCTAATTATTTCCTGACACATGCCGTAATTTATTTTTAATTTAATTTTTTTACGATTGGTTGAATACGTGATTAATAAAAGCCCATCCGTGGTACAACAAAAGGCTCATCAGCGTGGTGCGCATTTCTATTTCTCGCCAAAAAAGCGAAAAGCCGAACAGCAATTATTACCAAAAATTCAATGTACAGACACCACCCCTCGGGGATTTGCCATCGGGATAGTTTGTATACGTACGAAATGTCCTAGGCACTTCAGATGAACTTATGCCGAAAGCATTTTTTAATTAGGGAAGCAAATGACTGAAATTTTGCCGCAGGCCTATTTAGCGATGGAATCAGTTTGGACCGTGTTGAATGCTGTCACCATATACTCGTAAATATGATGTTGGCGATTCCTTTGATGATGACCCTTCTTTCTGGACATTAACTCGTACAAACTATTCCCAAAGAAGCGGCAATGAGGTGTGGTCATTTGAGCGGTATTAATAAGGGAACAACGTCGTCTTTTGACTTGTGCGAGAGAATATACAAAACACAATGACATTTATGGCGATTTGATGAAGTGGTGAGAAAGGGTTTTTGAATGAGAAAAGGGTTGATAATACGAAATCCCTTGGCACGTTTCCGCATTCCCTCCTGTAAACAATTTTCAAAAGGCAATTTATCGAAACTCTCAATTTTTCGTCATTCAGAGGGATGAACGAAATATTTTTAGATATCAAAACGACGAAGGTTGTGTAAATTCAATAGCGATTATCCTCACATATTGCATATTTATACCAGTATATTTAAGTACTTCATTTTGGAATAAGTATCACATTTGCATTTATCGTAATACAATCAGCCATACCACAAACGACTATTTTCAGACACTATGCAGAAAAAAGTGAAATGAATCCTGATGTGCATGGTTAAAGTATTTATACACATTTTCCGCTGCAAGCATCAAGGTTTATGTGCCATATCCCATAAGGATAAAATATTATACATCCTGTAGTAATTGTATTTTATGCTCGATTTTATGAACGCATGTGAAAAGAAGGATGGCTTCAGGAGATGATGTCTATAGGTGATATTACTCAATTTCCTGGGTGGTACTTCCTAAATTTTACGGTTTCAAGATTGTGAATTACATACGCAATCTTTTAAGTCATTGTTCTGCGGTTTGTTCTATGTAAACATTAAGCTCACATCACTATCCCTTAAGTATGACGAATCGCCTTCTCCATATTTCTCACGAAACTATTTTAAATCCCGTAAAGATTGCACATCACCCGTATATTATTCGAAAACAAAGGACATAACTCATTCGACTCTGCCCAGCAGAAAAGCCATTACCATATCCGCTGGAATTAACGAAAATGGAAGAACAAGTCCTTTCAATGGTTTTCTTATGTAAAACACGAGCCAAATCCGAAGATCCTCTAAATGGTCGTTCTATGCAAAAGTGTATCCGGGCCGGGGATAAGCCAAGCTGGAGGACACAGGACTTTGAAAGTTGCAAAATATTTCGTTCACATTAAGCCCGGCCAAATTATAATACAACGTTTGGAAAAACAAAAAAAGCACGAGAAAGGGTAAAAATTCGAAAGATTTTCCCCAGAAGAAGCCAGAGGGAAACAATTCGCGTGGTTGCATGCTGGAATATGTTGAACTTATCTGAGCTCATTTGCTATGCATGAGAGACCGTTGCACCATACCACCAGTTGGCAAGTTCAAAAATGGCAAAAGAGTTAGCCGTGCCAGGCCGTTAGCTACATGACATTGAATCCTTCGTCTTGTATCATCCACCTTTCGCTTGACATCCTGAAAATTTCTATTGTGTTTTTGCAGCCCGACCGAGTATCAGTTCACAGCGAACAGAAATCTCCTTTTAAATCGAATGGAATAAAATTTTGCGGGAGACGTTACGGCCACGAATAATTTCTTCAGATGAAATTAACATTAGGCTAAATTTAAGGGCGGTGTTAATTCGAGCAATATGCAGATTAGATTACCTCCGACACGAGTCTCCGGGGGAATAATTTGTGCACTCAATGCTCACTGACTTGATATCGAAAATCCCACTTTCCATGGTTTTGGCTATTTCGAAGAGCAGCACTCTATGTTCTGTCATTAGAGTATGGCACGTCCCACATAACGTACATATCTGGCGAAGCTGTTAAAGTTCCCTCAATGTCTTTGCGCACAGAGTCCTTTGTGGATTGGATTTTTGTGCAAAAGTTATGGTTAGTGCGCTACTAGTGCATTGTCTGCGCTCTGCGGTACTCCTGATACGTGCAATTGAATTTAATTGGCGGTCTAGCAGAGATAAAAGCTGCTAAACGGGCTAATTCGATGACTTTTACAGGGATCGTTACCCATTCGAAATGGCTGTAAAAGAGGGAATAAAGTGTAATGTCAGTTTTGTGAAATTTGCTATGTAATAGTAAATGTTTTCGATTAGCTGAAGGAAGAAGACAAATGTATTAGTTTAGAGACAATATTAGCGGCGGTACACACTTTTAAAGCAAACAAAACGCCCGAAGGAAGGCACTGTCAGTAAACCATCGATGAATGAATAAAGCCTGAACTAAGAAACTATGTGTTTGGTTTACTCCGAGTCTGCTTACGATTATCATAGCCGGGTTCCATTTGCGTAGACATAATTAAAGAAGCTGAATCTTAATATGATCTCATCTCAGTAGTGATCCTTGATGTTACCCATGCTTAGGTACTATGGGGTATGTTCTGCTCAGACTGGCATTTCGGTCTCTTAGGCCCTAAGGACGTATGCGATCCTTAGATTATTCCAGTATATTTTTCCTCTGTCGACTTACTGGCATGATGTGTAATTATCCACTACTATACAATTTACCAACTGAAACGCTTTCAACCAAGGATATAGCCAGAATACTGGCTACTCCACTATCCTAGACAACGATTGGTACAAATGGTTCTCCAGGATAATGAAGAGTTTAGAGCCGACTTCGAAAACGACTCCAAAATTATAGTGATGAAAAAAAGTTTGCTCTGAAATATTCTACTATCCTGTTCCCTATTATGTAATTTGACTCGAAAGCGATTGCTTTCGGCATGGATAAAGTGGTATCATGTAAGTCGAAAACGCATTGACTTTCGAATTCGACCATACGAAAACGAAAGTCCTCTGTCATGCTTTTCGACGATATAAACGATTGCATCGAAAATTCATTCGAGAGATAGGCGACCCTCGAGAAGCTATCGGTGTACATTTTTCGTTGCAAAGAAAGGTTTTGATTTGAGTAAGTAAAACACGGCGAGAGGAACAACAATGGCGAAATGTTCGTGGAGTTCTGTAACTCTCGGCAACTAGTCATTGGCGGAACGTTGTTCAAGCATAAACCCTGCCACCTAACAACTTGGATTTCTCCTGATGGCAGAACAGAGAACCAAATTGACCATATTGCTGTTTCTAAGACATGGAGAAACTGCCTCTTAGACGTCAGGTCGAAGCGTGGGGCTGATGTTGGCAGCGACCACCATCTTGTTATCGCGAAATTTCGCTTACGAACGGCAGCGATTCAACGATCTCACAACACGCGAATCTTGCCACGATTTAATGTGCAAAAGCTAAAAAATTCCTCAACTAAACGTGCATATTCGACCGCCTTGCACGAAAAAGCTTGTGCAGCAACTTCTCTTCAGAATCCTACAATTGAAGATAGATGGAATTTTGCAAAGGATTCTTTTATGTCATGTGGCGAAGCGACTGTGGGAAGATTGGATCGAGGTAGGAGACCATTTATCAGTGATGCTACTTGGTCTCTTATCTCAGCACGCAAAAGAGTTAAGGAACAGATTAACTCTGCTGCTGATGATTCAGCTAAAAATCAACTTCGTGCTGAATACCGTTCACTACAAAAAGGCGTGCAGAGAAGTGTGAGGCGTGATAAGCGTACTTACATCAACGCTTTAGCGAAGGAGGCAAATGATGCGGCTTACCGTGGTGAAAGCGGTACCCTATTTAAGCTAATTAAACCACTAATTGGCAAATCGTTCACAACGGACCATCCTGTGAAAGATAAAGAAGGGTTACTGCTTGTTACTGAAGAACAGCAGCTTCAGAGATGGAAAGAGCACTTTTTTGAGGTCCTTAACAACCGTTTTGGGTCTGCAAGTGCATCTACATCGGCAGAAGAAGGCGTCCCTCCAGTAGCCAGTATTAATTCCAGACCACCATCTAAGACGGAATTAAAGCGGGTTATCGAATCTATGGACGCCGGTAAGGCCCCGGGGATAGATGGAATTCCGGTCGAACTATTTAAAGCGGATTCGAATGCTACAGCGGATATTCTGCTTCCCCTCATCAGAGAGTGTTGGGAAACCGAAACTCTTCCAGTAGAATGGAAAAAGGGCGTAATTATTAAAATTCCCAAGAAGAGTAACCTTAAGGATTGTAA
Organism: Microchrysa polita; assembly: GCA_949715475.1. Taxonomy (NCBI): domain Eukaryota; kingdom Metazoa; phylum Arthropoda; class Insecta; order Diptera; family Stratiomyidae; genus Microchrysa; species Microchrysa polita. The sequence continues at coordinate 61,670,810 of OX454421.1, read as the reverse complement.
TAATTGGCGCGGTATTTGCCTACTTCCAGCTGTATCCAAGCTGATGGCTAAAATTATTTTGAACCGGATCAAGGATGAAGTTGATCGCACTTTAAGCAATGAACAGGCTGGCTTTCGTGAGGGTTTTTCATGTAGCCGTTATGTACTAGAACATGTTTTATAACAGAGCTGAGCACAGCTGATGCTCGGATCGAAGTTCCGGTTGGCTGTGTACGCTTTATGAAATATGGGTTTTATGTCCTCCTTTACATGAATGGTAACTTTAAATTTCTTAATAGGTTCTTCTAAGTTATTACTAAAAACATTTGGGAATAGTTCTTTTAATTGTACTGTTACTGATTCATAATTTCCTAATACGTTTCTACTTGCATTTATTTTATTTATCGGTAGATTTGTGTTACCTGTAAAACTGTTTCTGAAAATTTCACGCCAATTAGGTACTATTTTGTCCAGCCAATTCCTCCCTAACAACGGGGTAAAATAATTCTCCGATTTGACAACGATTAATGGAAGTTCGCCCTTACTGCAGTCACCCAAATTCACTTTTACATAAATAACTCCTACGATGTTTAAACGTTCACCTGAAATGACCTTTAAATTACTTTTGCATTCTAATAAGGGGTTATTATCAAAGTATTTAATGTAATCTTCATAACTTAAGATACTTGCACTCGCTCCTGAGTCCAGTTCCATTGCCAGTGATTTGCTTCCGTTTCCCAGTTGAACACTTAACCTCTCCGGACCTTAGGTGAAACAAATGTTGTCTATCCTCTTGTTTCTGCCAAAGTCTTTGCGTGAAAAACAATCACGAGCGTAGTGCCCCTTTTTACGGCAAATATAGCATTCCACCTCCTGTCTACGACCATTATGATATCTGCTTTGTTGTTGACGATTATTATACTGAGACCCGGCATAACTTTTATTTGTTGCTTGCTTTGTATGGTTGATCGAAGTGGTGTCTTGTAAGCTTAATTCTCGGGTTTCTTTTTCCGCTAACTCCAGATTGCACGCTGCACTAAACGCTTTAACGAAGGTTAGATCAGACGTCTTCAAAAGTTCCGTACGAATCGTAATATTCACGATCCCGCACACAAGTTTGTCTCTTAAGGCTTCAGCCAAAAACTTTTCAAAATTGCACGATCTAGCTAATTTTTTTAGCTGAACTACATATTCGGCCACACTTTCACCGGGCTGTTGTTCGCGCTTGTAAAATTTATATCGCTCCGCGATAACATTTCTGTTTGGCTCAAAATGTTTTTTTAAAATGTTTATTAGCTCCTCAAATGACTTGGCCGTCGGTACCTCTGGGAGGCAGAGAGATTTTAACACACTATAAGTCTCAGAACCGATAAGCGTTATAAACAGGGGCACTTTCATACTTTCGTCGACCACATTAACAATAAAGAGCTGTTTGAGTCGCTCGTAGTACGACTCAAAGTCTTCACCCAGTGAATAATGTTCATGTTTGTAATACCTTTTCACCGAACCTCATACGGTCAAAATACACCAGTGACAAGATTGTCTACTTTGGGAAATCTCCTTGACCCTAATATTTTTACAACTTCGGTACCCGTTTTTAAACGACATGCAAAAAATATATTTCTTCAAAACTTTTCTTAGCCATTTAAGTAATAATCTTAGTGTATTATAAAATAAACAACAAAATTACATAATTTATGAAAGCTTCACTACAATTAGCATTATACAATATTATAATTGGGTTTAAAAGCCTGTTTGATTAAAATGAATTAAATAAATAAATAAATAAATAAATATTTCCTATTAATGCCATTTTGAGTTTTTTATTTTTACTGCGCGTGTGCATCACTACTTTGCACAAACTTTTTATTTATCACTGTCACTAGTCGTTTTTTTTTACGTTCATCCTCGTCGCCAATGTTTTGTTATTATGATCACTTTGAATAAAACACCCGCTTGACTATAAAAACTTAACTTTATTCATGATGTTTCTGGATGTCTTTTATTTATTATTATCATAATAACAAAACAGTAGCGACTATATAAACACCCTCCGAATTATTATTGAGCAATCCGCCGAATGGAGATCCCCATTACACCTCATGTTCATTGATTTCGAGAAGGCGTTCGATAGTGTTGATCGGGAGTATATTTGGAGAGCTCTTCGTAGGAGGGGCATACCAGATAAAATAATTTCCATCATCAAGGAATCTTATCAGGGAGCCCAATGTCACGTTTTGCACAAGGGTAAGCTTTCAGATCCTTTTGAGGTGCACAGTGGAGTGAGACAAGGTTGCATTTTATCACCTATTCTTTCCCTCATAGCCATTAACGATGTACTAGTGAGCGCGCTTCAAAACCAGAGGAAAGGTATCAGATGGAAAATGTTTGATTACCTGCAACACCTGGACTATGCTGACGATATTTGTCTGCTTTCAAATGAAAAGGAGGATGTAGCTCAAATGGCCGATGCTCTGCATTGCGAAAGTCGTAATGCCGGGCTCAAGATAAACGCTGCGAAGACCAAGTACTTGAGCTCCCATCCTGGGGGACAAAGCGGAATTTGTGTTTCGGGCCAGGCAGTCGAAAAAGTTGACGAATTCTGCTACCTCGGAAGCATAGTCACAGCAGATGGCGGCGCGGACGCTGATGTACAATCGCGTATCAATAAGGCTAGGGCAGCCTTCTTCACTTTGACTCCTTTCTGGCAAAATAACAACATTTCCAGGCGCACCAAAATCCGAATCTTCAATTCTATTGTAATATCTGTGCTTCTTTATGGCTGTTCAACTTGGAAGGTGACCAACGAGATAACGACTAAGCTGCAAACTTTCGTAAACTAGTGCCTACGGCGCATCCTACAAATCCGCTGGCCGGAGATTATTTCCAATGATGATCTCCTGAGTATCACAGGCCTGGATTGGATAGGCACTTCTGTCAAAAGGCGAAAGTGGCAATGGATAGGTCATACTCTCCGAAGAGGGCCAACAAATATTGCAAAGCAGGCCCTAGATTGGAACCCTCAGGGAGCCAATGCTAGACGCCGTGTTGGACGACCAAGAAACACGTGGAGAAGATCGGTTAATAGCGAGGCTGCTTCGTTAAACAAACAGTGGTCAGACCTAAAGACGATGGCACAGAACAGAACGAGCCGGAAAGTAGGCGTAGTTGATGCCCTATGCCCCACAAGGGGTTAACAGGAAACAGAGAGAAGTAAAACACGTATAGTCTGTTGAAGGTCAGATAAGAGAGAGACTCTACATTTGACAATAGATTAAACACTAAAAAAATTTCATGTAAATTTACCCTGATTATAAATGTCACATAAAAACCATCTATCTACAGGGTAAAATTACAACGAAGTGTATTTTAAAAGTTTACATAGCTGATGTTGTAATGGGTTCTATACAAAATCCACAAGTCAAAATCCAAAAGTCATAATCCATAAAGACAAAATCTATAAAGACAAAATCCATAAAGTCAAAATCCACAAAGTCAAAATCCATAAAGTCAAAATCCATAAATTTTTGAACGAAGAGAGCCATAATGCTTATTGCGTGGCCTCCGATTCGGGGATGTCAAAGCGGGTTTTGTTTTTTTTTACAAAAATTACCATGAAATGGTCCAAAACGTTAATTTCCAGTTGCGGAGCTTGAGAAAGTTCAGCGTTTTTTCTTTTAAGTGAAAAAAAAAACAGAGGTGAGAGCGAGCGGTGATGGGTAGATTGGAATTTTCGTTTACCGGAAGGTGATTAAGATTCTTCTACTGTATATTTGTAGCGCTTGATCAATTATCAGCAAAAAATCTGGTCCGGACATTTGGAATATAATATAATAATTTTTGAGGGGGTCATACCATATCCATAGTTGACTGGTTGGTATTGACAATAACCTCACTTTCATTCTTAAATTTGGAATATTAGTTTTAAAAACACTGAATTTTTCCAAGGAACCTTTTAAGAAAAAACCTAAAGTTTTAGATTGATTTTCAGAAAAGTCGCTTAACTAGACAATTACCAAACCCCGGAGCATATGTGCTTTAGCTGTCTTTACCTGAAGCACTTATGGTCCGGGTGCATTCCTCTCCGTGTCTTCGGCTAAAGCGTATATGCTACGGATGAATCCTTTTCCGTGTCTTCGGCTAAAGCGCATATGCTCCGGGATTTGGTAATTGTCTAGTTAACGTAATAACGTACATAAATATTCTCAATAGTCAATTGTGTGTGATAATAAGCAAACTGATGTAAACTCTTGCTTCTACTGTGAATATGAATTTTATGTAATATTTTGACTTTGTGGATTTTGAATTTATGGGTTTCGTCTTTTTGGATTTTGACTTTGTGAATTATGACTTTATGGATTTTGTCTTTGTGAATTTTGTCTTTGTGTATTTTGACTTTGTGGATTTTTATTTTTTTTTTGGATTTTGTATAGAACCCGTTGTAATATACTACTAGTAATTTTGCGTATTTATAGAAGTATTTATATTTCAAATCTGACTCAGAATCGCGCTGTTTTGTGTAATTATTACAAACAAGAAGTATAAAATCACACTTTTTGGGGTGCTTTTTTACATCATTGTTTTGTAATTATCCACACTTGAAGAAGAATTTTACTCGCAATTCTGATCAACAGACGCGAGAGCGTATCGCCTGCCAAAGGAAAAAAACGAAAGCGAACAAGTCTATGCTTACCGGAGACAACTTGCTTTTTTGTTTGACAGGGCTACAGCCTTCCAGGCAACATCCCCCAAGAAATTTTTTTACCAAAATATTCCCCATATCCTGTTCTAGTGCCTTTCCAAAAAAATCTTCGATCGGCCCAATAACGGGTAAGATTTATGCAATAAACGGTGAAATTTTCACCCTCACACACTTAAGCGAGTAACCCAATTTCAGACTGGAGTCTACAGTTGCAGAAAGACTTGCTTCTACTGTCTCTCTCCGTGATGGAAATTTGGAATGAATGATCCTCTGGTGGTCCTTCTAAAGAATCAATGTCTTCCATTTAGATAAGTGGATGGAATAACGGTAAATTAATTTTAAGTTAACAAAAGATTTCCAACAATTGCGTCTTTCGGCTCATCGCATTGACAATTTTTCAAAACACACTCCGATATTGTGGCATTAGGATATTGGGACACTGCGAGACTAGGATCTTGGGTCAGTGGAATATTAGGAAATTGGGACATTGGGGTCTTGGGACATTAGGACATTAAGATATTGGGGCATTAGGCACACTGGGAGACTGGGACATTGAGGCACTGGGATATTAGGATATAGGGACATTATTACGACTTTGGGACAATAGGACAATCGGACGTTGGGAAACTGGAACATAGGAACATTGGGCCACTGAGTTATCGGGATATTGTGACATTGGGACATGATGATATTGCGGCACTGGGATATTAGGACATTAGCACATTAGGCCTTTCGGATATTGGGACATTAGGTACACTGGGGAAACTGGGACGTGGGAACATTGGGCCACTGGGACATCGGGATATTGGGACATCGGGATATTAGAACATTGGGACATTGGGATGTTGGCACATTGGGATATTGGGACATTAGCAATTGGAACATTGAGAAATTGGGACAATGGGACACTTTTACATTAGGATATTAGGCACACTGAGGAAACTGGGACGTGGGGATATTGGGCCACTGGGACATCGGGATATTGGGACATCAGGATATTAGGTTATTTGGACTTTGGAACATTAGGATATTGGGACATGGGAACATTTGGATATTGGAACATTAGGGCACTGGGAAACTGGGACGTTGGGGCATTGGGATACTAGGACATTATGACCAGGACAATCGGACATTGGGACACTGGTACATAGGGACATTGAGATATCAGGCCACTGAGATATTAGGATATTGGGATATTAGGACATTGGGACATCGGGATATTGGGTCATTTGGACATTGGGGCACTCCGATCGTAGGACATTGGAACATTAGGATATTGGAATATTGGGACATTGGGACATTAGAGTATTGGAACATTAGGACATTGTGACGCAGGGACATTAGGACATTGTGACGCTGGGACATTAGGTATTCTGGGGAAATTGGGACAAGGGGTCATTGGGACAGTGGTACATTCGGATATTAGGCTATTGGGACACAGGGAGACTGGGATATTGCGATACTGGGACATTGGGACACTAGGGTAGTGGGACATTCGGACATTAGGCCATTGGGACACTGTGATATTTGCACATTGGGACATTGGGACATTAGGACATAAGGACATTTGGAAATTAGGACCCTGGGACATCAGGATCCCAAAACAAAAATATTAGTTGGCTTTTTAAGTATGCAAAAATATATGATATCTGACCAAAAACAACAAAGTTGTAAAAGTTACCCTCCAAAGAAAAATTCAACTGCCGCAAAAAGAATACATATCCCTCCAATGCGCCGCTCATATGTAATTTTGTTTTAAGTGTTAATGCTGGAGAAGTTTAAATGTACAGGACTACTTTGTAGTAATTTGGAGGGAGCCGTCAAAGTGGCACTAAATAAAATGTTAAAGCTCCCACCAAATTACTTTAAGTGTCCTAATTTCCTAATGTCCTTATGTCCCAATGTGCAAATATCAGTGTCCCAACGGCCTAATGTCCGAATGTCCCACTACCCTAGACCCTAGTGTCCCAATGTCCCAGTATCGCAATATCCCAATGTCCCAGTCTCCTTGTGTCCCAGTGTCCAAGTCTCTCACCTAATGTCCTAATATCCCAATGTTCAATTGTCCTAATGTCCCAATTTCCTAATATCCCAGTTCCCCAATGTCCCAATATCCCGATGTCCCAATATCCCAATGTCCCAGTGGTCAGTGTCCCAATGTTGCAGTACACCAAGTGTCCCTAGGTCCTAATATCCGAATGTCCGAATGTACCACTGTCCCAAGGTCCCAATGTCCCAATTCCCCCAGTGTACCTATTGTCCCAGAATCCAAATGTCCCAGCGTCACAATGTCCCAATGACCCAATGTCCCAATGTTTCAATTTCCCAATGTCCCTATGTCCCAATATTCCAATATTGCACCCTAATGCCCCAATATCATGATGTCCCAATGTCGCAATATCCCGATGTCTCAGTGGCCCATTGTTCCAATGTACCAGTTTCCCAATGTCCGATTGTCCTAATGTCCCAATATCCTAATATCCCAGCGCCCCAATGTCCGAGTATCCTAAGGTCCCAATATCCCAATGTCCCAATATCCCAATGTTCCAATGTCCGATTGTCCCAATATCCCGATGTCCCAATGCCCCAATATCCCGATGTCCCCACGTCCAGTTTCTCCAGTGTGCCTAATGCCAATGTCTTAATGGCCTAATGTCCCAAAACCCCAATGTCCCGAATTCCTAATATCCCACTGTCGCAAGATCCTAGTCTTCCAGTGTCCCAATATCCTAATGTCGCAGTGCCCAATGTCGCAGTGTGTTTTAAAAAATTGTCAAATGCGATGAGCCAAAAGACGCAATTGTTGGAAATCTTTTGTTAACTTTACCTATTAATTTACCGTTATTCCATCCACTTATCTAAATGGAAGACATTGATTCTTTAGAAGGACCACCAGAGGATCGTTCATTCCAAATTTATAAAAATCCCATGACGGAGAGAGACAGTAGAAGCAAGTCTTTCTGCAACAGTAGGCTTCAGTCTGAAATTGGGTTACTCGCTTAAGTCTGTGAGGGTGAAAATTTGGGTTGGATACGATTTCCCCAGTCACAAAATCCCCAAACCGAAATCCCCAAATCAAAATCCCCATAATAAAAATTCCCGAAATCAAAATCCCCCAAATCAAAATCCCCGAAATCAAAATACCCAAAACCAAAATCCCCAAACGAAATTCCCCATTCCCCATTTGAGGTGTGATCTTAGAACGCGCGTTCCTCAAATGGGGAATGGAGATTTTCTTTAGGCTATTGTAGATAAATGATAAATGTTAAATGGCAGATGATAAATGGTAGATGGTAAATGGTAGGTGGTTAATGGTAGACGGATGGTAGCTTGTAAATGGTTGATGACAGATGGTAAATGGTAGATTGTAAATTGCAAATGGTGGGTGGTAAATAGCAAATAGTAGATGGTAAATGGTAGATAATAAATGGTAGGTTCTTTAGACTATTGTAATTGAATAATCCTACTATGCAATAAAAAAATCACCGTCGTGGACTGATATATATGCAACGGCAAACTCTTTGAAGTAACACAGAACAACAGCAGATAATGTGCAGGCGATTAAATATGCAATCGGTCAACCAAGTTTTCCGCGAATATTCGTTCGGATGAGGACTTGTCTCGACGATGTTAAAGAAAACCTATTATGTTTAGAACGATATATGCAATGGACTCGAATATTTTGTTTGTGCTAATCAAAAAATAGGTTAGTATCGATTTACGTCCCTCCTAGTGCCATTTACCATCTACCATATAACACCTTCCATCTACCATCAACCATCAACAATTTAAAGTCTTTCATCCATCAACCATTTACCATCTACCAGCCAGCTACCATTTTTTACTACCATCCATCTACCATTTACCATCATATTTCGGGTGTTTGGGGATTTTATGATTGGGGATTTTGTATATGGGTATTATGATTATGGGGATTTTGTAAATGGGTATTATGATTATGGGGATTTTGAATATGGGGATTTTGATTTTGGGGATTTTTCTACGTTTGCGTATGGTTCCCTGAAAATTTCACCGTTTTTTGCATATATCTTACCCGTTATTGTGCCGATCGAAGATTTTTTTGGAAAGGCACTAGAACAGGATATATGGAATATTTTGTTAAACAATTTTTTTTTGGGGATGTTGCCTGGAAGGCTGTAGCCCTGTCAAAGAAAAAAGCAAGTTGTCTCCGGTAATCATATAGAATTCTTCGCTTTCGTTTTTTTTTCATTTGGCGGGCGATACGCTTTCGCGTCTCTTGATTGCGCTTATCACGCCTTACACTCCTTTGAACGCCTTTTTGGAGCGAACGGTATTCAGCTCTGTATCGATCGTTAGTTGAGCCGTCAGCAGCTGAGTTAATCGGCTCTTTAACGCTCTTGCGTGCTGAGATAAGAGAGCAAGTATAGTCGCTGATAAATGGTCTCCTACCGCAATCCAATCGTCCTACAATTTCTTCGCCACACGAAATAAATGAATCCCTAGCGACTTTCCATCTGTCTTCAAGTGTCGGATTCTCATTTGGTGGTGGTGCATTAGTTTTTTCACGCGAATGCACGCTTAGTTGACGGAAGATTGAGCTTCTGCACATTATATAGAGGGCAAATATTTGCACTCTAGGGACGCTGGATTGCTGCCGTTCGTAAGCGCATTTTTGCGATGACAAGATGGTGGTCACTGCCAATATCAGCACCACGTTTCGCCCTAACGTCTCTAAGACACAGGTTCTCTACGTTTTGGAAACAGCAATATGGTCAATCTGGTTCTCAGTTCTGCCATTCGGAGAGGTCCAGGTTGATAAGTGGCAATCTTTGTGTTTAAACAGAGTTCCACCAATGACAAGCTGACGAGAGTTACAAAACTCTATAAACATCTCGCCATTCTGGTTTCTGTCGCCTAGCCTGTGATTTCCCATAAGGTGTTCCAATCCTTGGTTATCTGACCCGACTTTAGCATTGAGATCCCCCATTATGATTTTAATGTCACCTCTGGGAGCCCTATCAAAGGTGTCGCCAAGTCTTTGGTAGAAAATGTCCTTGTCAGCTTGATCAGCTGGTTCGGTCGGTGCGTAACACTGAATTATCGTGATATTTCGTACTCTGGATTTGAATCGGGCGGTGATAATAAGGTCAGAAACTGGTTTCCAATCGATAAGGGATCGACATGCATCCCTAGTCAAGAGAATTCCGACTCCTGCCTACCGAGAAGCATTTTGGTCATTTCCAGAGTACAATGAAACAGTATTAGAGCTTGGCGATAGAGTCGCTGCTGATCCGAGCCATCTTGTTTCGCTCAATCTTAATATAGCGATGTTATACGCGGTCATTTCCCGTTCGACTTCAGTGAGCCTCATGTTGTTGCACTCGCCCCACATCGTTCGAACGTTCCAAAAGCCAATCGTGGTCCGTTGGTTATAGCCAAAAGTCGTTGCCGGTGAGTCAGTCCAAGGTATCCGAGGCTCGATTAATGTTTCGAGTGTAAAGAAAATTTCAAGTACGCGGGCTACAAGCCTACGTACCCTATCCCTCAAGTCGCCTTTTACGACAAGCCGGGAACGCTGTGGCATAGTTCTTACTCCAAAATCCACAGGGGTCAATTTTTTGTTAAGTTTCGTACATACATATCTAAACCCTTGAGCGCACAAAACAGAGTCGCTGCGCGCACAATTGTAGAGATATGTTCGAAACTCAGGAGAGTTTTATTCTCTCGTGTCCCTTTAGTCGCCTCTTACTACACGTCGGGAAAGACGTGACGTTATGGAGCGGTATAAATAACGAGGCAAGGAAGACCGTATTGAGAAGCTTCATATCGCGATCAATGCACAATCCATAATGTGCTCTCTAACATATTAAAAATAGGGAAAAGAGCAAAAATCTGTTTTTGTGTTCTATTCACAACGTATCGCAACGAAATTTTGGTGGGAAGCTCCAGATTCGTACTCAGAATCCAAACAAAGGATAAGAAACATAAAAAAGTTTATCCACCACATCTTGTAAACTCGACTAATATTTTCTCGACGCCATATTATTGAACTATGGCTACAGCTACAAGGGAAAACCATTTCACATTACTCGTTAAATTGAACTTATCTAATGCATTTGATAGGCACTGAAACCGTCATCTAATTGCTTCGGTGTTTCATTTCTATAACTACCTACCACATATTTATAGCCAATATATGACATCATAGAATACCACAAAATTTCCCGCCAGCAACCACAACCCATATCCTGCACAATAAAGACATTAAACTTAGACCGGAAACCTCATAAATGGACAATTTCAGAATCAAGACAAGGGATCTGATACCTATAGGTACTATCGCGACAATCTTCAAAGTACGCATCAAATAATTTCGCAAACCATTCCTGCGTCTTAAAACACTCGACCGCGTGCATGTAAAGTCTAAACGTCTGTTCTGAAAAGGACATTAAATTGCTTTTGGCGGGTTATTTTTGCGGCCATCCGCTTTTATGTTTTTGCGGCCGTTTTCTTGAGGCGTCTGACAATTATGTCCGAGTCGTTTGTTCCCCAAAATTAATTGCCGTGTTGACGATCATAAAACGCAGCAACGATATGTACTACGCCGAAACGCAGGATTCATGTCAGCAATATGTCGGGACATCACATCAAAAACCTGAACCCATTTCCTCGGTGAACATATCTGTGTAATTAATAGCATAGTCAAATGGCATTCGCATATGGTATAGCGAAAGGGAATAAACCTATACGACAAATCTATCGCCAAAGGGAAGGAACTACATATTTGGCGTGTCTTGAATCATACCGTGTTGAAATCGTAGTGTATTCATACGTACGTGCACATGTATACCCCTAATTATAATTTCCGCTGTAATCCTTTGTAGGCTTTATTTTGGAAAAGCTACAAAATCACCTAGTAGTTCTGCTTTGTAGGGCGGTGGAGTCGTTGGCCGTGTTAATTCGTTTTGATAGTAAATTTATAGTAAATAGTTGCCTCTTTCATACAAGGGATAACGTAGTTCTAAACATTCCCTGGATTAGTCATTAATTTAATATTTTATGAGAGAGAAGTTATAGTTTTATTGCACGTGTTTCCGGTGGAGCTGTGCATATAAATTAAGCGCATGTGTTTTAAACTGTGATTTCGCAATCTGCGAGTTAAAACTATTTCAAAAGCACCATAAAATATAATTTATTTGTTAATTCGTGCACTTTTGTACATAAAGTTATACACACCAAGCACTATCGGCAATATATTTTTCTGTAAATATGTATGTAAGCAGTTTCGCCAATTCCCATTCCACTCTGAGTCACTTCTAGAACCCTTCACTTCAAATTAATTTAAGACGATCCAGTAAATTTTATTTTAAATTAAATTTTCTTCAATATGATATACTAGAGTGCGTCCCTTAGCCATATTATCCTTGCAACAATTCACCATGAATAGACACGAAGCGATTATTATGGTTCCGCGGCTATGCCATGGCAACGATTGGTTGTGATTTCTGTAAACTCATTTAAAAATTCCGCGTAGCGGAGACGATGACTGCCTGATGGACGTCCTGTAGTCGTACCGAACAAGGAACAAGCAACACCATGAATACGCGCCTAATTGAAATTAACAAGTTGGGCCTCGTTTAACGCGCCATACACCATAACCATCTAATGAACGACTAACACCCCCGAAGAGACTACTTTGCATCACAAGCGGCTTAAAGCAACATATTAATAATATGAAATCGTCTTTTATGAAATCGTCCTGGCAAGGAATCGAATCCAGCCCTAAGGTGAACCAGGACGAATGGGGCAAAACGGATACTTTTGGGCTCACCTCCGCGAAATTTATGAGATATACACATCGTTGGCTATGATGCGGTATGATTTCTTTTTTAAAGGGATATCGTCCTTTAGTCGTGTTGTAAGGGGGCGAGAACTCGTTCGGGGGTTAATTAAATCGTTACGGAGCCGTAAAGGCTGAAAAAGATTCTTTTAACTAAATTATTTTTGTTTACGACTTTTTACGGATGACCGACCGGAATTCACCCTAATTTCTATACTACGACCGAAGTTAATCGTGAAGCGTTTTATTGTTAAACATTCCGGTAACATTGCCCATCGGATTAAGTTCCAATAAAGGATTTAAGTGGAATTGTTGAACGTGTGCCAATTAGTGTAAAAAAAAAAACTGATGGAAAATGAGAAAAAATGAAAAATTACTTATAATGCTAATTATTAAATGAATATTTCCTTAGTTAATAGATTTTTCCAGTAGGTATAGCGATTTTAATATCATGGGATTTGTTTTTTTTATGTATTTTTTTTGGTGTAGTACCTACACTCTGTCGATTTGTGCTCTTTGTTAACCCTAGAAAGAAACCCACATTGGTTGCATTAAAGATGACCATAGGCCTCCTAGGCGCAACCTTTTTACAGACTGTTTTTTTCTATTTCTATGGGTATGGGGTGTCATAACATCAAGTGACTTAATGTCAATTATTGACATTATTTCCCACACTAAAGCGAAATAAAGTCAATTGACATTATTTCATTCGAAAGTGAAATAATGTCAACTACCAAAGTGCAATAATGTCAACTTTTAAACACTTTTAAATGAAGCTGTTATGGTAAAAAAATCGGTTTTTGGTCGAATATTCTTTTGAACAGCAGGTAAATTGCAGCTCTCAGTATCAAATTGAGAGTGTTTGGCGTTGCTTACAAAATAAGCAAAATAGACTTGTTTCATACTAAGTAAAGCGGGAATTTATTTTCCGATATTTTGAAGCTAATTTCCGCCTTAGGTTACCAAAAAATAACATACTAGCACGCAAATGTCTCCGCCCTGTGGCGCGGGTCAAGAATAGTGCCTCCGTCTTTCCCGACGCGACGTGTCGTAACAGGCGACTTAAGGGACAGTAGAGAATAAAACTCTCCTGAGTTTCGATCATATCTCTACAATTGTGCGCGCAGCGACTCTGTATTGTGCGCTCAAGGGTTCAGATATGTACGAAACTTAACAAAAAATTGACCCCTGTGGATTTTGGGGTAAGAATTATGCCACAGCGTTCCCGGCTTGTCGTAAAAGGCGACTTGAGGGATAGGGTGCGTAGGCTTGTAACCTGCGTACTTGAAACTTTCTTTACACTCGAAACATTAATCGAGCCTCGGATACCTCGGACTGACTCACCGGCAACGACTTTTGGCTATAAACATCGGACCACGATTGGGTTTTGGAACGTTCGAACGATATGGGGCGAGTGCAACAACATGAGCCTCACTGAAGTCGAACGGGAAATGACCGCGTATAACATCGCTATATTAGGACTGAGCGAAACAAGATGGCGCGGATCAGGAGCGACTCTATCATCAAGCTCCAATACTGTTTTATTGTACTCTGGAAATGATGACCAAAATGCTCCTCGGCAGACAGGAGTCGGAATCCTATTGACTAGGGATGCACGTCGATCCCTTATCGATTGGAAACCAGTTTCCGACCGTATTATCACCGCCCGATTCAAATCCAGAGTACGAAATATCACGATAATTCAGTGTTACGCATACCGACCGAACCAGCTGATCAAGCTGACAAAGACGTTTTCTACAAAAGACTTGGTGACACCTTTGATAGGGCTCCCCAGAGGTGACATTAAAATCATAATGGGGGATCTCAATGCTAAAGTCGCGACAAATAACCAAGGATTGGAACCCCTTATGGGAAATCATGGGTTAGGCGACAGAAACCAGAATGGCGAGATGTTTATGGAGTTTTGTAACTCTCGTCAGCTCGTCATTGGTCGAACTCTGTTTAAACACAAAAATTGCCACTTATCCACCTGGACCTCTCCGAATGGCAGAACTGAGAACCAGATTGACCATATTGCTGTTTCCAAAACGTAGAGAAACTGTGTCTTAGAGACGTTAGGGCGAAACGTGGTGCTGATATTGGCAGTGACCACCATCTTGTCATCGCGAAAATGCGCTTACGAACGGCAGCAATCCAGCGTCCCAAGAGTGCAGATATTTGCCCTAGATATAATGTGCAGAAGCTCAAACTTCCATCAACCAATCGTGCGTTCTCCACCGCTTTGCGCGAAAAAGCTAATGCACCACCACTAAATGAGAATCCGACAATTGACGATAGATGGAAAGTCGCTAAGGACTCATTTATTTCGGCTGGCGAAGAAATTTTAGGACGATTGGATCGCGGTAGGAGACCATTTATTAGCGAATCCACTGGGTCTCTTATCTCAGCACGCAAGAGGGTTAAAGAGCAGATTAACACAGCTTCTGACGATTCAGCTAAAGAACGATACAGAGCTGAATACCGTTCGCTCCAAAAAGGCGTTCAGAGGAGTGTAAGACGTTGTTGTGTTTGGTGGTTGTTCCTATTCTTGGTGAAAGAAAGAAATAATCTTTATTAGCTTTGGTGAAAGAAAGAAATAATATTTATTAGCTATTTTAACAATCTTAAACAAGCTTTTCCTCACACACTAAATCTAGTTCCGAAAGTACTTACCTCGAAACCTTGGCTGTAGCTACTTTGCACATTCGCAATCCAGGTCAGCTTTGTATTCTTTCCGCATAGTGGCAAAACATATTGGCCCACTTATTGCGATCAAGAACAACAATGCTGAACTAGAACGCCAATGTGCTAACCTATGCTACCTACAAGCCATCGGGGTAAGGTTATTTCGTTGTACATACGATGCACTATGCGTATGTACACAATAATACATAACATTTCTTCCCCCTTGAAAAAATGGTTTGTTGATGGAAACAAACCAGTTAAGTACGGTGGTTGTAAACATTATGTAATATGCATCGTTCGCACAACATTAATTTATTGATGTTCTTATAGATAGGTAGGTGTCAATTACATTTTTCTTGACAAAGCTTTTTTTTTTTTTTTTTTTGTTTACAATCATATACAATATTTGTTTAACACGTTCTTATCTTTATTTATAAAAATATATATTTTTTAATGAATCTTTTAGAGCTAATATGTTGACAAAATTGCAAATAAGTTAAAATACATTAATTATTATTAAAGTTAGAGCATAGACAGTACAAAATTGTTTACTATTCTTTTTATTTGTTACAATGATATTACAGTGGCATAATTAGTGTTATATTTTACAAAGTTTACTTTTTATTTTTCTATATTATTTGATTAAAACGTACTTTAGGTAAATTACATTCTGATTTGTGTTGTGCTAATTCTGTTTCGGTAGTTTTCCTCAAACTGGTGCTACATACTATGGGATCGCTTAACGCATTTAGAGCAATATTTACTGGTGTTTCTTTTCTACTGTTTCTCTTTGTTTTGCGGATTTTTGAAATAACAGTGGCAATGCAAGTAATTATTATTACTAATAAAGATAAGCTTCCTACCGAGAAAGAGGTTATTGCGACTAATTTCGTTGATTCAGTTGTCATTTGTGCCTCATGGACTTCTACCTTGTTATATAGTTCTTGTAGAGTTTCAGAATCTTCATGAAGTATTCTTCCTGTGTCCTCCCCTCGAACAAGAAGTAGGTTTACCTCTGGAGAATAATTTCCATTTAAGGTTGAAGCAACATGGAAATCCAAGTTTGGAATATCAACAAGTGGTGGTGATGTAAAGGAAATGTTTCCGCTATCCTCTTTTTCAAACAAAATTATTTGTTCAAGAATTTGAATGGAGCAGGGATCCTTCAGAGATATTAATCCATTGCCTACTAGAGTATCGCTTAGTAATCTGTCTTCGCAAGATATATGAACCGGGAGTGTTGTTGGAAACGAGTAAAGCCATGAGTTTTTTTTCTCTAATTTTACAAGAAAATGTTTAGCTTTTTTCAAAACTAACCAATCGCAGCTATTTGTTTTAATAAAGGGTTCCATAACATAGTTCAGTGGGCAAATTCCTGATACGTTCCCCTTGTAAATAGGTCCTGGGATTGAACCAATGTATACACTCTCATTCATATTTTGATTAACTTTTGTGACCCTACTGAACTCAGTTGAGTCGAATAGAATATATTCCTGTCTCGCTCGATTGTTGGCAATGTGGGAATTCCTAATGTTAAGAATTATATTGTGATTGGAGGGAAGTGTAATTGGAAATAGCTGAATACGATTGATTTCGAACGGAGGGTAATCTAATATTGGAAAAGTTATTCGAATAACTATTGTTCCATTCATAACATGCGTTCTTATCTGTTGGACTTGGCTGATTAGTCCGAAATCTACAGGATTTTTGTGTGCCTTCCGGTAAGTTTCAATTAACTCCGATGGCGGGAAGAAGAACGGATGTAACTGGTTGTTTTTCAATGCTAAAATAACATCGGTTATCAACTGTTGACGAGTTTCAATTTCCAGGATTTGTAGGGTCAGAGTTTCGAAGATTTCATCAATCTGGTGCGAGTTAGCTGTGTTTCCTACGTCGTATATGAGTTTATTTATAACGATTGCCGTTTCGTTTTGATTTTTCTCAAGTGTTGAGATAGGCTTTTGTAGGTGCTCTAGAGAGGATTTTACCACAGAAATCTGTTGTTTTTGTAATTCTAATAATTTCTTGTCATTTGATGCCAAAGAATTTAACCTACTATAAATTGTCTGTTCGTCCTTACTATCCATTGTCCCAAAAAGGTAGTGAAGTCCTGAACCAATTCCATCGAACATTGATCTCTTGAATCGGTGTGTTTTAAGCAAATCCGACAATATCTGGGCCCTTTTATATATTGTTTTTATCAGACCTTCAATGATCGGTCTTTGCGTATTGCACGGCAATGTGAAGTTAGGTAAATTAGAGGTAGCAGGATAGTTGAATCCAGTGCATAACCGGCGCCAATGGCTCTCAGTCTTCTCTATCATGTGAATGTAATGATCCACCTCATGGATATCGAGTTGCGTGAACATATTCCATCTATTGTGGTAAAGATATATTTTCCCTAAATTTTCAAAAAATATTCCCGTGTCGTCCAGTTGGGTTTTCTCGTAGACTGCAATTTTGGCACAAGAGTGCGTCACGGAGATGGCGAAGATTATTAATACAGCGATTACCATGGTTACCTGTAAAAGAAAAGAAAAGATAACCCATAGGAATTATTCATAAAAAGGCTTGAGGCGGTTATTATGTACTGTAACATATTTCCGAGCCTTCTTTATAGTGGTATTTACATCACTAGGAATTGACGTCACTGTATAAGGCCCGATCCATGAATCACCTAGTTTGTGATCTTTTGCGTTGTTTTTTAACAACACTCTATCTCCAGGGGCAAAGTAGATTGGTTTAGCGTCTTTATCATAGTAATCTTTTGATTTAAGTTTAGCTGACATTTGATTTTTTCTTGCCAACTTGTGTAGATATTGGAGTTTGTATCGCAAAATATTATGATAAACTTCATGGTCATATATTGGTTCTGGTTCCCTTTTTAAATTTGAAGGAACATCTGCACAGAAACCAAATAAACAATCCATTGGACTTAACTTAGTCCCTTCATGCACACTATTATTAACAACGAAGGCAGCAGTTCTCAAGAACTGATCCCAGGTTTCCGGATTTTCTTCGGTTATTACCCTAAGGTAATCCGCTAAGGGACGATGTGTGCGCTCTAAGGAGCCGTTTGTTTGTGGATGGTAAGCTGTCGTGTTTAATTTCTTTATCCTTAGAAGTTTGCATGTCTGTTTGAAAACATCGCTCATGAAATTTGTGCCCTGATCTGTGATAACTTTTTTCGGTATTCTATATCTGGTGATAATTTGCTCAAAAAAAATCTTAGCCACAATTTCTGCATCCATGCTTGGTATCGCATACCAATCAACAAACTTTGTAAGATCGTCTTGGAATGTAAGGATGTAAATATTTCCCTCACTCGTGCGTTTGAGAGGACCTACAATATCTAGATATACCTTTTGGAAGGGTGAACTGGATGTGTCTGTCACAACCAATGGCATGCGATATTCAACACTTGCTTTCTTTTTTTGGCACTTTGGACATTTTTTAACATAATTTCTTATGTCATTTAGCATACCATTCCATGTATACTTTTTGCGAATTCGTTTATAGGTTTTTATAACGCCTTGGTGACCTCCGAATTGCGAATCGTGATAATCGTGTAATACCGTACGTTTCTCCTCTGGGTCGGTTATTACTTCGGGGTTAGTATCGAAATTCGCTTCGTCTATGTTTATGTTAATTTTATCGATACCATGAGTACTATCGTTTTCTTCAGGATTTTGACTTACAGTCATTTCTTCTGTTTGCTTAGCTTTTTGTGCCCTAGTCACAGCTAAACACATTGGCCCTTTGCTTACCCCCTCACCTTCTGATTCATTGTCGTTTGGTTCAACTTCAGAGGTGACCATGAAATTATTGTCTTGAGTAACTACTTCATCGGGAAACATCCGACTTAACGCGTCCGCGTTGGTGTTACTTTTACCAGGTTTATATTCAATAGTGAACTCAAACTCTGATAGTTTTAGTTGGAACCGCAAGAGTCTGGAATTTGGGTCCTTAGATTTAAATATTCCTTTCAGCGGTTGGTGATCGGTGTATACAGTAAAATTTCGGCCCAATAAATAGCTTCTAAAATTTCGCACTGCCCAAACGATAGCTAACAACTCCTTTTCGGTAGTTGAATAGTTACGTTCGGCTTTATTAAGTGTTCGGCTTGCATAGGCGATAGGTTTGTCCTTACCCGGGTTACCTTGGGAAAGAACTGCGCCTAGTGCTACACCACTAGCATCCGTAGTGAGATTGAAAGGTTTGTTGAAGTCCGGATATACTAGAATCGGCGGAGAAATTAAAGCTTCTTTTACCGATTGAAAGGCATCTCTACAGTCGTTTGTCCAGACAAATTTAACTCCTTTTCGTAATAAATTGGTAATTGGTTGAATTATTTTAGAGAAATTCGGAATAAACTTGCGGTAATAATTTGCTAGCCCCAGAAAAGATTGTACTTGTTTAATTGTTTTTGGAACGGGAAAATTTTGCACACATGATGTCTTAGATTCATCGGGCAGAGCCCCTTGGCTGGAGCATCTATGTCCTAAATATACCACCTCTCGTCTCAAAAAGTGGCATTTCGCTGGCTGCAATTTTAAGTTATGTTGGCGAAGTTTGAGAAAAATTTTTTCGAGTTTTTTATTATGGTCCTCCAGATTTCGACCATGGATAACTATATCATCTAGATATACAAAACATTCTAAACCCTGGAGACCAGTCAATACGTAATTCATCAAGCGTTGAAATGTTGCCGGGGCTCCCTTGAGTCCGAAGGGCATTCTTTTGAATTCATAGTGACCGTAGGCGGTACTAAAAGCGGTCTTTGGTGAGTCCTCAGGTCTAATTGGAACCTGATGATAACCACTTGCCAAATCGAGGGTAGAAAAATAACGAGAATTTCCGAGTTGGTCTAATATATCTTCAATACGGGGTAATGGGAAAGCGTCACCTATTGTTTTGTCATTGAGTCTACGAAAATCAACAACCACCCTCCAGCGTTTTTCGCCATCTGAACCTGCCTTCTTCGGGACTACCAAAAGTGGTGAATTCCAAGGACTTTTGCTGGGTTGGATAATATCGTTCTCCAACATATCGAGCACCTGGCAGCGAATTACTTCTCTATGCGACTCGGCAAGGCGATAGTTTTTCTGATTTGATGGAGGTGTGTTGGCCATAGTTGGGATTGTGTGCATGATAGCGTCGGTGCATGATAGTTTGTCACCTTGTAAACAAAAGATGTCATTGAATTCCTTACAAATAGTTAATATAGAACTCCTTTCTTCACTGTTAAGAGTTTGTTCCAAATTTATTTCCTCCTCTACCCTTTTCAATCTTGAGTCAAACAGGGACTCTTGTTCACTGACAAAGTTTGATTGCACAGATTTACAGGCTTGTGAGGGTTGTTGAGTAACTTCTAATTTAGTTTCTTCCTCTATCCGTTTCAATCTTGAGTCAAACAGGGACTCATGATCACTGCCAGAGTTTGATTGCTCAGATTTACGAATTTGTGAGGTTTGAAGTAAACTTTCCATTTGTTGCTCTTTGTCTTGGCAACTTATTGTGGATTTTGATTGTTTTGTTATAGAACTTTTTTCTTCATCGTGAAATGTATCTTCCTCTATCCGTTTCAATCTTGAGTCAAGCATGGACTCTTGTTCATTGCAAGAGTTTAATTGCACAGATTTACGAATTTGTGAGGTTTGATCTAAATTTTCCATTTGTTGCTCTTTGTCTTGGCAACTTATTGTGGATTTTGATTGTTTTGCTGTGAAGTCGGAGTAAGGTATAAGTTCTATATCTAACTCTTGGATCTCTATTTCTTTTTCGTTTGCATTCAATATCCCAACCACGGTACCGTTTTCATGTGACCGTAGCAGCCCATTGGCCAGGTATACTTCTGGTGAAATTTCTTTAGCACTACACAGCATATCCCTTGTTAGCTTGATTGGAATACTAACTGGAAATTTGCATCGAGGTGGTACCTTGATTGGATTTTTTAAAACCAGTTTTTTGGTACTCCCCAGCTCTGAAATTTGCGTTTGTTCACCAACACTAACATCAAGTTGATCATTTTTCGTATTTGTGCTAAATGGAATGGAAATAACAGGTCCTTTACGATCTATATTAGTGAAGTTTAGAGCTTGGTTCGGGCCATCAATACAGCAGTATTTCGATAAAAAATCACTGCCGATGAGACCGTCTTCTGGAACAGACGCTTCTTTGTCGATTACCTGAAATTCACACTCTACCAATTTTTTATCACTTCCCAAAGTGAAGTTTCCTCTGCAGCAGCCCAGCGTTTCGCCTTTCCCAAAGGCGGTGCTAAGTGTTACAGAAGGGTGTTCAATTAGAGTAATGTCAGATACTGCGTTCTGTTTAATCAAGCTAACTTCTGCACCTGTGTCTACAATAAATTTTAAAGGTTGTTTTCGCGCTATGTCTAATGGTAATTCTACTATTGGAACTGTGTTCCGTGGAACATATGAATTACTTTCGGTTGCTCCTCTGGTTTTAGTTGACCCTAATCTACACGCTGGCTCGGGTACCTTGCAGCCAGCCTTTTTTCGTTTCCCGAAGCCTGTAGATTATGTTGCTCCCATTTTTTCTTAAAAGAGCACTTAGTTGTATCATGTCCCCTACGACCACAGAAATCACATTCAGCCTGTACCATATTTACTATACGGTTCGTAGTGTTTAAGTTGGACCTTTGTCTGACGCAATTACGCGCCTCGTGTCCATACTCGCTACAATGACTACAAACAGGAGTATTTTTTCGTTTTAAGCAAACATCATAAGTATGTCCCGTATAGCCACAGAAGCTACACTTAATTTTCACACTCATACTGTTGCTACCACTATTCGATTGTTTGTTATAGCTTTGAACAGGCATCTTTCCTCTAGCTAACGATTGTATATATGATTGAGATGGTATATAAGATTGAGATGGTATATAAGATTGAGATGGTATATAAGATTGAGATGGTATATAAGATTGAGATGGTATATAAGATTGAGATGGTAGATTTGATTGAGATGGTAGATTTGATTGATTTGGCCTCTGCCAATCACTTGTCGAAAAATTTTTTTGCTGGTTGTTAGAAACTGATCCTGACCCTGGAAATTGCCTAGAGTGATCCCAAGCATAATTTTGATTATGCATGAGATTATTATCGGTGTAAGGGGCGTCACTTTGCAGTACACCTAGCGACGGCCAAAAATTGTTTGTATTGTTTGTCATATTTGGGAATTGTATTTGATGAAAATAAATAGAATCTTGCTGCAGTTTTTCCATATTCAAAGCTTTTGTTATTAATTCCTCCAAGGTATTTTCCCCCAAAGAAAGTAAATACGAGCACAAGTGTGGATTACACGCACCAGTTTTCACTGATGAAATAGCGAAATCCTCGAGTTGGTTCGTTATACTTCCGGATGCAACATCACCATATTTTGCTCGCGCTGCTTCATTACACTCCGAAAGTAAGCGACGTATTCTTGTAACAAAACTTATGAAACTCTCCGTTGTAAGTTGTTTACACGTAACTAGCTTATTGACTAACTCCCGGTAAGTTTCGCGTGGCAAATAAGTACTATACAGACGACTTTGAAAGTCCTCGAAAGTCTTACTAGTCCCACCAGCAAATAGCTGGTAAGCTTCACCACGCAAACGAGTTGGCACAATTTTTAAGAACACCTCTCTATCGGCGGCATCTAAACATTCTTGAACTTGACCACAACATCCCAAAAATGTTTGTAACTCCGTTACTAATTTAGGATGTTGCTCACCCGAAAATAAAGGCACTAACTGCGCCGTAAGCTTAGACACTTTTTCGTAATTCGCGGCCATTTTCACAACACACTCGGAATCGTAATCCGTATTTATAGAAAAATCGCAGTCGGTCCACTGTACTAAAAACTTATCACTACTTATACTAGAATGTGCTAATTCTGTTGATTCACTTAAACTTATGTTTGGATATTTTTGAAAATCCCGTATTTCTTCTTTAAATTTTTCGGTTTCACGTTTGAAATTGTTTAATTTGGCACTGCGTTCTGCGTTTTTTTTTACATAACTAATTTCTAATTTTTTTAGATCTGCCTCCGAAATTTCCGCCTTATCGCGTATTTCGAGGAGATTAGTTAAAAAATGGTTCTCACTCACCGATTTTTTCCTTATTTTGCGATTCCTGAGCTGGTATGCGGTCTCTTCCCCGTCGATGTCGTGCTCTCCACTCATATGACCCGCACCGACTGTTGTTGCTGTTCCACTCAATTGATCAACCAAATTCACTTGTTGATGATGTAAACTCACTGCTCGCTTGTTGTTTGTTGGTTTACGATGAATTGATGAACTCGCACCACTCGATTGATCAACCAAATTCACTTGTTGATGATGTAAACTCACTGCTCACTTGTTGTTGTTGGTTGACGATGATATGTTGTATCACTCGATTGATCAACCAAATTCACCGACTCACTGCTCGCTTGTTGTTTGTTGGTTGACGATGAATTGATGAACTCGCACCACTCGATTGATCAACCAAATTCACTGCTCGCTTGTTGTTTGTTGGTTTACGATGAATTGATGAACTCGCACCACTCGATTGATCCTTATTTTGCTGAGCTGGTATGCGATCCTTGGTCCTTGAAACCGGCTGCGCCAATGTTGTGTTTGGTGGTTGTTCCTATTCTTGGTGAAAGAAAGAAATAATCTTTATTAGCTTTGGTGAAAGAAAGAAATAATATTTATTAGCTATTTTAACAATCTTAAACAAGCTTTTCCTCACACACTAAATCTAGTTCCGAAAGTACTTACCTCGAAACCTTGGCTGTAGCTACTTTGCACATTCGCAATCCAGGTCAGCTTTGTATTCTTTCCGCATAGTGGCAAAACATATTGGCCCACTTATTGCGATCAAGAACAACAATGCTGAACTAGAACGCCAATGTGCTAACCTATGCTACCTACAAGCCATCGGGGTAAGGTTATTTCGTTGTACATACGATGCACTATGCGTATGTACACAATAATACATAACAACGTGATAAGCGTAACAATATCAACGCACTTGCGAAGGAGGCAGAGGATGCGGCTCTCCGTGGTGACAGTGGAACACTCTTCAAACTTATAAAGTCATTAACTGGCAGATCTTTATTAACGGAACATCCTGTGAAAGATAAGGAAGGTGTTCTGCTCGTTACCGAAGAACAACAGCTACAAAGATGGAGAGAACACTTTTTAGAGGTCCTGAATAACACTTTCGGGCCTGCAAGTGTATCTTTGTTGGCAGCAGAAGACGTCCCTCAAATAGACGGCATTAGTTCCGTTCCACCATCCAAAAAGGAACTAACAGACGCTACCAAATCAATGGACGCCGGTAAAGCCCCGGGGATTGATGGAATTCCGACAGAATTTTTAAAAGCGGATAATAACGCTACAGCGGATAGGTATTCTTCTTCCCTTAATCCGAGAGTGTTGGGAAACTGAAACTCTTCCCAGTGAGTGGAAAAAGGGTCTAATTATTAAAATTCCGAAGAAAGGTGACCTGAAGAATTGTAATAATTGGCGTGGCATCTGTCTACTTCCTGCTATTTCCAAGTTGATGGCTAAGATTGTTTTAGGACGAATCAAGGAAAAAGTCGATTGCACATTGAACGATGAACAGGCTGGCTTTCGCGAAGGGTTCTCCTGTAGCGACCACATTAACACCCTCCGTATTATCATCGAGCAATCCGCGGAGTGGAGATCCCCATTACATCTCATGTTCATCGACTTTGAAAAAGCCTTCGACAGTGTTGATCGTCAGTACATCTGGGATGCCTTACGAAGACGAAATATCCCAGATAAGATAATCTCCATCATTAAGGAATCCTACAATGGAGCCCAATGTCACGTCTTGCATAAGGGCAAGCTTTCAGATCCTTTTGAGGTGCACAGTGGAGTGAGACAAGGCTGCATTTTGTCACCTATTCTCTTCCTTATTGTCATTAGTGATGTACTCGGCTCCGCACTTCAATTACATCGTAACAAAGGTATCAGATGGAAATTATTTGATCACCTTCAACATCTTGACTACGCTGACGACATTTGTCTTCTATCAACTAATACGGATGATGTCGCTCAAATGACAGAAGCTCTAAATTGCGCAAGTCGTAATGCGGGGCTGAAAATCAATGCTGCCAAGACTAAGTTCTTGAGCACATATCCAGGGGGACAAAGCGGAATTTGTATTTCGGGACAGGCAGTCGAAAAAGTTGGTGAATTTTGCTATCTCGGGAGCGTAGTTACAGCAGATGGTGGAGCGGACGCTGATGTAAAATCACGGATAAACAAGGCTAGGGCGGCTTTCTTCAATTTGACTCCTTTCTGGCTAAACAACAATATTTCCAGACGCACCAAACTTCGAGTCTTCAATTCCAATGTGAAATCCGTGCTGCTGTTCAACCTGGAAGGTGACTAAAGAGATTACTGATAAGTTGCAAACTTTTGTAAATCAGTGTCTACGGCGCATCCTACATATTCGTTGGCCGGAGATCATTTCGAACGAGGATTTCCTCACTATAACTGGCCAAGAAAGGATAGGCACTTTGATCAAAAGACTTAAGTGGCAATGGATAGGTCACACCTTCCGAAGAGGGCCCAATAACATCGCAAAAAAGCCCTGAACTGGAATCCACAGGATTCCGGAGCAAGACGCCGTGTTGGACGGCCAAGGAACACATGGAGAAGATCGGTAACAAGCGAGGCGAAAACGCTAAATCTTACATGGTCGCAGCTAGCGCCGTTGGCGCAAAACAGAACGAGGTGGAGAGTAGGCGTAGTTAATGCCCTATGCCCCACAAGGGGTTGACAGGAACTAGAGAGAGATTACGTACGCATTAAAATTCTACAAAAAACACGTATTGCAGGCGCAGCTCTCTATACGCTCAGTATTTTTATTTATGTATAGAGATAGCGTAATCTTTTCCGTGTATGGATTGTTTTCCTTACACTCTTTTGTTTCGTTTTCGAAATGCTTTCATCTAAGCTCTCAATTTGCAATTACCGTTTGTCTTTCAGGCTAATCATAAACTTACTACTTTATTGTTTTCATAATACACCATAATTCCATACCCCTCATAATCTCAAGGATAATTGTCCCCGGAAATATGGAAGCACTCATCCGAATAGAGTGTATCCATACTATTTTAACCCCAGGTCGCAATTTAGAACACTACACATGCATGGTGTCGTCGTGATTCTGTGTATATTAATTATTCTTTTGAATAGGCCACATCAATATATTTATTTTATCTTTCAACCCGAAAAAGATATGACGAGGCCATATCCTTTTATTGGCCATCATCTGTACAGTCGTCGTCATTATGACGTGTCATTAGACAATTACGACATCCTTCCGTTTGCTCCTGTACGACCTATTAAATTATAATCTAGCATTATTAATTGCTACGTTCGGAGCCATCTCATTACAGGAATATGGTCATAATCATACTTTATCTATGGCATGCTTTCGAGGAGTTCATCGTCTCAGAGTCGGATTTAATGGTCAACATTTAGCCAACCCCCTTCGGCTAATGACCGTACAAGCACATTTTGTTTTCTATGGAAAATATTTTATTTCCTATATTGGCCACATTACTTTCATAAATAGCATAGATTTGTTACGGGTGTTATTCTGCTTATGTAGGGATGATTATGTTGAGGGTATAATACTTGTTGTATATTTTTGAATAAGTCCTCTAATGGTTGAGGATTTTTTTTCATGAGGACAGTACGGTGAAAAGTATAACAAACCAAACAGTTAACATTTTTGGGTTTCTGTGGGTGAATAGTTGTGACCAAAACACTTAACCCGACTTTATAAATATTTAATAAACAAATCGTTTTATTTTTTGAAGATTTTGAATTAAATAACCTAAAACCGTAAAAAGAGCCAAAGCCAAATAAAAATGATTTCTCCAAAATCGACCAAATAGCCGTGAAAAAAATATGGTATAATCCTGATAATCCGTATCGTCCGTCCTATGTCATACATGATTTGTCATTTTCAATTTTTCCGCCGCTTTCACTCGCCTTTCATTACTTTAAAATCCCTCTTGAAATATTCCCCGATATGTTTAAGACATTTATTAATCTCGTCAGATTTGTCAATTTCAATCAATAACGTGTGTTGATTATTGTTATTCCTTGTTTCAACCCTCGTCTAAAAAAATAAGTCATAACTCAATGTGGTCAATCCAGAGAAAAAAAGAATCGCCCATCTATAGGCCATTTTGATCCTTGAAAATTGTGTTTCATCACATGTCCATTTCTTTAGAGTAAATTGTTGAAAGCATTATTATGTCCATTGCCCTAACGAGCCGACACGCACTGTTGTGCGGACACATTGGATGACCATCGCTATGATGTGATTCTCACCCTCGTAAACCTCAAAAGACGATATAAACTAACAAAATTGAGAATAGTGTAAATACTCTTGAAAACATGAAAGTCCTCTGAAAACTTTGTTGACCGGAAATCAAATTTGATATGGGGAGAAGCCCTTAAGCACTTGTGAAATAATAAATCTTAGGAATGGGACAAGTGCAAGGACGTAGCTGATTTTGTACGGTTTCAATTCCGGTTTACCAGATCTATTGTTAGGGACCTGCTCTTGTTTCTTTGAAGACAGTCCAGTATGATGGCCACAATATGAGTATCATAAAAATATTGGATTGGGGAGTAGTGGGAGCAAATTATCGTGATGGAAAAAGCAGATTGAAAGATTGATTAAGGACCAAAAATCGTGTTTCCTTGATTTGGAGTTTATGCGAGTCCTGCATAGGCCGTTTATCTGTTTTTCTTCATATTATAAAAAGGGAAATTTCCGAAAAGTAATAATTTATTCTAAATTACATAACCCATTTAATTTCATTTCAATGATGTAACCCATTCTTTCATTTCGCGCAGGTACCACATACGAGCGCTCCATTATTATAAATCATCCAACTGACCCTTAAAACTATTATTAAATCTTTGGAATGGGTTCTCACTCGTTTCAGAACAATTAAAAGCATTTGAGAATAATTTAAGTAATCCTTTGCCTCTTCATTTAAAACTATACGATTTCCATACAAACATTGATCCGTGGCCGTGTTGAATTTGGTCGGAACGGCCTAAAAGGATATTAAAGAAATACTCAAAGGACAGTCATTTGCATAAAACGGCCGTTCGACCGCATTGTGCCGAAAATGTATATGTGAATTATTTGAAAAAGGACCATTTTATAGTTTTAATTAATCCTTTTGAAATTATTATTCAAACAGCGTTCGCCTCGTTAATTTACATGGATTACACGACGTTTCTTCAGCTGATATGGAGTTCCTTCGTTGCTCATTGCTTTATCCAGGAATATTCTTATTTAAATAGAAATAATAGTGCGACGTGTACATAATGTATCATACACACATTTATATGTGCATACATATCCCTTTGGTAAGTGCTTTTGCCCCAAACTGTATGTCAATTAAATCCGGGGATCAGGCAGGACTCTGGTGGGAGGCTATTTGCTTGGTTCGACTGATATAAGGAGACATGCTACGCTCCTAAATTAGATGAACTTAATATGATTAAACCATGGAATTACATACGTGTTCAAAGGTGTGTAGTACTTGCAAGAAGCGCAATCACTATGGGTATTAGTCTGTATTGGAAATTGTACTCGTATACGTACCCACAACGCTTGTTTACCAAAATTCGATTTGGGAATTGGATACGTCTTGTACTCTCGAGATGGTTTCAAAGGATTTCCTCACAGTGACAATTGTTTGTTTTGCGAAGTATCATCTTTGCTTTGATTTACATAGGACCGACAACTATCTTAGTTGTCTTTTGTGAAACGATTTTCAAGCGCACGGTTTCGTATTTGGTGTTAATTGGGAATTACCACTAGTTATAATAATATTCATGAGAGTGTAGGGAAATATTTAGACATGATGGGATTTATTAAGTCGAATGTTATATGCGTGGACGCTAGGGGAGGAAGGGGCGAGACAGGAGGTCGCCCACAGCCCAGCGGAAGTTGATCAATACCTTAATAAGTTCTGGATGTTAGCTCGTTCCATATTATGATAAAAACATAATATGAGATTGAACGGGCCAACGGGTTTTTGGTTATGAGCAGTGTTGCCAACTGGAAATTAAAAAAACGGCTAAATTTAGCCGGAAAACCGGCTATATTTTTTTCAAAAACGGCTAAAAATCCGGCTAAATAAATTTCAGCGAGAAAACGGCAAAAAACGGCTAAATCATACAAAACAAAAAAAAAAACAAAACACATTACGAAAAAATATAGTAAAAAACTGATTTGAAGAATTTTATTTCTTTTCTGGAGTACTACCCGAAAACTATGCTTTAGGCAGATTTCTTAGTTTTATTACATACTAGCTTTTATCTAGTGCTCGCTACGCTCGCGTTGTTCGCTTCGCTCACAACTTGACACTAATTTAACCTTATGAGCGATTTTGAATGCCAATCAACCTGTTAATAATAATTTATTGGAATCGACGTATCGATGATGAAACTAAAGTGGATCATCATATTTCTATCATATCCTTAAACCGAGCCTGTTCGATTTCATTTAGTACACGTTTAAAAATTTAAAGCGAATGAATCGAGTAGGTTTAATCACTTACTGTACAAAATAGAAAAATAACGATAAAAAGAAGAGGAGATCACTTCGGGACATAAAATATAGTTTACGACCGATTACCATACCTAGCAAGGATATATACAAAATTTCATAAAAATCGGTCCAGCCGTTTCGAAAAGATCATATCCTTAAGCCTGTTCGATTTCATTTAGTACACGTTTAAAAATTTAAAGCGAATGAATCGAGTAGGTTTAATCACTTACTGTACAAAATAGAAAAATAACAATAAAAAGAAGAGGAGGGACTTCGGGGCATAAAATATAGTTTACGACCGATTACCATACCTAGCAAGGATATATACGAAATTTCACAAAAATCAGTCCAGCCGTTTCGAAAAGATAATATCCTTAAGCCGGTTCGATTTCATTTAGTACACGTATAAAAATTTAAAGCGTATGAATCGAGTAGTTTTAATCCCTTACTGTACAAAATAGTGAAATAACGATAAAAAGAAGAGGAGGTCACTTCGGGACATGAAATATAGTTTACGACCGATTACCATACCTAGCAAGGATATATACGAAATTTCATAAAAATCGGTCCAGCCGTTTCGAAAAGATCATATCCTTAAGCCTGTTCGATTTCATTTAGTACACGTATAAAAATTTAAAGCGAATGAATCGAGTAGGTTCAATCACTTACTGTACAAAATAGAAAAATAACAATAAAAAGAAGAGGAGGGACTTCGGGGCATAAAATATAGTTTACGACCGATTACCATACCTAGCAAGGATATATACGAAATTTCATAAAAATCAGTCCAGCCGTTTCGAAAAGATCATATCCTTAAGCCTGTTCGATTTCATTTAGTACACGTTTAAAAATTTAAAGCGAATGAATCGAGTAGGTTTAATCACTTACTGTACAAAATAGAAAAATAACAATAAAAAGAAGAGGAGGGACTTCGGGGCATAAAATATAGTTTACGACCGATTACCATACCTAGCAAGGATATATACGAAATTTCACAAAAATCAGTCCAGCCGTTTCGAAAAGATAATATCCTTAAGCCGGTTCGATTTCATTTAGTACACGTATAAAAATTTAAAGCGTATGAATCGAGGAGGTTTAATCACTTACTCTCACACAAAATGAAATTTCGATATTTACCACCACTTCCTTTGATATTTTTAAAAAATTTTGCTCCATAAACCTTCTCCAATGTAAGACGGATAAAACAAAAAAAAAATCATCCAAATCGGTCCAGTGGTTTAGAAGTTTACTGGCAACAGACACAAATACACGTCCATTTTTATATATATAGATATGCTTCAATCACTGGCATTATAGTCAAAATTTACTTTGTTCGAATTTCTCATTCAAGTCCATAACCACATTAGGTTCGAAATTGTGGAACATAATATTCGTAAAAGGAACGTCCAATACGTAACTATGGGCAAGGGCAACCGCAATTATGTATGGATATCTTACCATCATCGCACCTGAACAACCTTATATTTTGATAAAAAAATTTAACCATTTTAGGCCCAAGACACATATCCATATCATTATGACGATAATCCATCATGATGATGAAAGTTTGAGATTGGAGTGACACATATGCTTTCGTCATTTACTTTTGACGTTTGGTGAAAATATCCCTCACAATTGCGATATTTTGATGAACATTCAGTTCAATAATTTGAGGACACACTTTTCTTAAAGAATTTGAATAGAAATGTGTAAAGATTGATAACTAATTTAATATTTCTGTAAACATTCTTGTTCTTCAATTTTACAACAGATGGCGTCCCCGGCCATTATTGAGCAAATGATGGTCCAAACGCGTAATTTGGAACTCGTGCTCTCTCTCTCTGGTTCCTTTTAACCCCTAGTGGGGCATAGGGCATTGACTACGCCTCTTTTCCACCTCTGCCTATTTGCAGCCATCGCCTTTAGCTGGTCCCACGATTTGCCTATAGATTTTCCCTCTGCCTCTACAGATCTTCTCCATGTATTTTTGGGTCTTCCCACACGACGCCTTGCATCGGTTCCCTGAGGATTCCAATCTAGAGCCTGTTTTGCAATGTTTTGTGGCTCTTTTCGAAGTGTGTGACCTATCCACTGCCACTTCCGCCTTTTGATGTCGATGCCTATCCTATTTTGGCCAGTAATTTGGAGGAGGTCCTCGTTAGAGATTACCTCAGGCCAGCGAATTTGTAGGATGCGTCGAAGGCACTGATTCACGAAAGTTTGTAGTTTGGTTGTTATATCACTGGTCACCTTCCAAGTGGAACACCCATATAAAAGCACGGATTTTACATTGCTTTCGAAGATCCGGAGTTTGGTATTTCTGGAGATGTTTTTGTTTTGCCAGAGAGGAGTCAAACTGAAAAATACTGCTCGGGCTTTATTTATGCGCGACTCTACATCAGCATCAGCCCCACCATCCGCTGCTACTACGCTCCCAAGGTAAGTAAAGTTATCGACTTTTTCTATCGGCTGTTCGGATATAGAAATGTTTCTTTGCCTTTCTGATGTCAAGCTCAAATATTTGGTCTTAGCGGCATTAATTTTTAAAGCAGCACTACGACTCTCACGATGCAAAGCATCCGTCATTTGAGACAGATGATCTGCTGTGTTTGAAAGAAGGCAAATGTCGTCGGCATAGTCCAGGTGCTGAAGGTGATCAAATAATTTCCACCTGATACCCTTACTTTTATGGTCGCCTAGAGCGTCGCAGATTACGTCGTTGATGGTAATAAGGAACAGTATTGGTGATAAAATACAGCCTTGTCTAACTCCATTATTCACCTCAAAAGGACTAGACAATTCGCCCTTGTGCAAGACGTGACATTGGGCTCCGTTATAGGACTCCTTTATGATGGCAATAAGTTTCTCTGGTATGCCTCTCCTACGTAAGGCTGTCCAGATATAAGCCCGGTCAACGCTGTCAAACGCCTTCTCGAAGTCAATGAACAATAGATGTAACGGGGATCTCCATTCAGCGGATTGTTCAATTATGATTCGGAGGGTGTTGATATGGTCGCTACATGAAAAACCCTCACGAAAACCAGCCTGTTCATTGCTCAAAGTGCGATCGATCGTTTTCTTGATCCGGTCTAAGATTATTTTGGCCATCAGTTTAGAGACTGCAGGGAGGAGACAGATTCCACGCCAATTATTACAATCCTTGAGACTTCCTTTTTTGGGGATTTTAATAATTACGCCCTTTTTCCATTCCTGAGGGAGAGTCTCGGTTGTCCAACACTCTTGGATCAGGGGAAGAAGAATATCCGCTGTAGCGTTGATGTCCGCCTTCAAAAATTCCATCGGGATACCGTCTGCCCCCGGGGCCTTACCCGCTTCCAGTGATTGAAGAGCCTTAGTTATTTCCAGCTTGGATGGTACGCCGGTGTTAATTCTGGCCACTTGCGGAAGACTTACTGCCTCCGGTGGAGATGCGCTTGAAGGGTTAAAGTTGTTATTAAGAACCTCCATGAAGTGCTCTCTCCATCGGCGCAGTTGTTGTTCATCTGTGACAAGCAGAGACCCGTCTTTATCCTTTACAGGATGCTCATTGGTGAAAGATTTGCCAGTCAGTGGCTTTATGAGTTTGTAAAGGGTTCCACTGTCACCACGGTAAGCCGCATCTTCTGCCTCCAAAGCTAACGCGTTGATGTTCTTGCGTTTATCACGTCTAACGCTCCTCTGCACTGTTTTTTGAAGAGAACTGTACTCGGTCCTCAGTTGTTGCTTAACTGAATTATCAGTAGCCGAGTTTATTTGTTCTTTAATTCTCTTCCGTGCAGTTATCAGAGACCATGTATCATCACTGATAAATGGTCTTCTACCTCGCTGCAGTCTGCCCACAAATGTTTCGCCACACGATAGAAAAGCTTCCTTCACAATGGTCCATCTATCATCAATAGAAGAAGCATCTGGTGTTTGTGCATTAGCTACCTCGCGCAATGCGCTAGAAACTGCTCGTATTGTTGATGGTTCTTTAAGCTTTTGCACATTGAATCGTGGCAATACACGCTCGTTTTGTGTGCGACGAATAGCAGCGGTCCGCAAGCGAATTTGTGCGATGACAAGTTGGTGATCGCTGCCTACATCAGCACCACGCTTAGCCCTGACGTCCATGAGACAATTCCTCCATGTTTTGGATATGGCTATATGGTCAATCTGGTTCTCTGTTCGGCCATCTGGAGATATCCAGGTTGCTAAATGGCAAGGTTTGTGTTTGAACAGGGTGCCGCCAATGACAAGCTGACGAGAGTTACAGAACTCTACGAACAACTCACCATTGTCGTTCCTAACACCCAGACCGTGATTGCCCATTAGATGTTCCAATCCAACATTGTCAGACCCAACTTTAGCATTGAGATCCCCCATAATAAGTTTTATGTCACCTCTGGGAGCCTTGTCAAAGGTGTCGCCAAGCAGGTGGTAAAAGGCGTCTTTAGCATGCTGGTCGGCTGACTCAGTTGGGGCGTAGCACTGAATTATAGTAATGTTCCTTACTCTGGACTTGAATCTGGCAGTTATTATTCGGTCGGAAATAGGCCTCCAATCTAAAAGAGATTGGCGAGCTTCCTTGTTCAAAAGGATGCCGACTCCAGCCATTCTAGGTGAGGCTTCAAGTTCACTACCAGAGTAAAGCAGCACAGTTTGGGAACTAGGTGATAAGGTCGTTCCCGATCCGTTCCATCTTGTTTCGCTCAGTCCTAATATCGAAATTCTATATGCGGTCATTTCCCGTTCGACTTCCGTGAGTCTTGTACTACTGCACTCGCCCCACATCGTTCGAACGTTCCAAAAACCAATCGTAGTCCGTTGTTTGTAGCCAAAGGTCGTTGCCGGCAAATCAGTCCATGGTATCCGAGGCTCGTTCAATGTTTCGAGTGTAGTTTAGTTTCAGGTATGCAAGTTACAAGCCTACACACCCTATCCCTCAAGTCGCCTTCTACGACAAGCCGGGAACGCTGTGGTATAATTCTAACCCCAACACCACAGGGGTCAATTTATATTAAGCTTCGTACATATCCACACAATTTAGCACAAACAACGTCGCGCGCAATTGTGGTGATTTGTACGAAACCCAGGAGAGTTTTGTTCTCCCCTGCCCCATGATGATAAATTTGCGTCATTCGAAAATATGTGTGTCAAGCTTGTTATTCATTTTCGAATTTGAGCCCTCCAAATTTTATTTTATTTTCCACAGTTACGAAATTTATGTTCCATTGTTCCATTGTTGATGTCCCGCAATTACGAATTTGATGCTCCAAAGATACGAAACTGATGATCCAAAATTATGAGCTTGGCAGGGAAATGGTATAGATTTTTTGTAAATTTGTTGCTACCTTAGAGAAAACATAGCAACACATGCCATGCGTTAGTCCAGAGTGGCTATGTGATCACACAACCCATATGTGTTTGACTCCAAATTTATTACACTACACTCCACGAAATAATTCAACTATCAAAATATTGTCGATGCAATTATTAACCCTTCTGACGCCGCCTACGAGCTATTATGCCTAAGGTGTAGCTGAATCTTCTGTGAAATCAATCTTATTTTTTGAAGAGGTCTAATTTTGGTTCTAGAAACAGTTTACATACTGTGTCTTACGATGATGCGCCGTTTTTTCGATTCTTTAGACATAGTTTACATTTCGCCGAACGTTTGATCGCATTTGTGGCCGTCGGTTCCTTTGAAATTTATATGGAAAGGGGTGGAAAATATTATTGAACGATATATTTCATCAAGATATAGTACCAATGGTCTGTCTGGATCTATATGCCAACAGAAGGGTTAAATATCACGTCGGCATTTTAAGAGAGTAATGAATATTGCGCGGATTTTATATTCTCAATTGTAAACAAAAAATTGACGTTTGCATAAAATTTTCACGCATACTATGGACTGCAATAGTGTGAGAACGGTGCCATTTTTATTTTCTGATGCCCACTCTGGACTAACGCATGCTTTCTCTAAGGTTGCTACAAACCCAACAACTAAATGTAACGCATCTACAAAAATGTGTAGTTTCTATGAATCGTCAGACGTTGTGCAAGTAGCTTGCCCAGTAAACTAAAAAAAATAATTTAAGTGAGTATATAATACGGGAGTAAGTTACCCCCTTCTTCAGCACTTAGCTTTTGTGCTGAAGAAGGGGGTAAGTTGCTCCCGAAATATATACACACTTAAATATAATTTTTGTAATTTACTGGGCAAGCTACTTGCACAACGTTAGTGTTGAACACTACAAAGTTCCGGCGATATTATCAATATCTATGAATCGCGCTATAAGGTTTTCACCCTTGTACTAAATCTGGCATGATTACGTTATCTGTGGTAAAGAATTGACACTTTGAAAAATGGAAAAATGTTCAGGTACCCCCATGCTCCGAGAATTGCTCAGCAAAGAATTTTATCTAAGAAACTGTCTCCCATTTTGCAAATTATTCAGCATATTGGTGGTTAGTAAATTACATGCTTAGACTAGGTACTAATATCGTCAGTTTACGTGAAACCCATTACCCTAAATTTATTGAAAAAAGGCAAGTCTCCGCGGCAAATTTTTCCCAGGAGACATAAATGCAAATTTTCCTCTAGGTGGACATAGTAGGTACTTACCTACCCTAATACACGATAATAAAGTGTATGTAGAAATAATTTCACGGCGATTAATTATTTTGTTTTTGATTATTGAAAAATTGGTTCTAGTTTCAAAGTAAAAAAAATCATAAAAACGGCCGAAGAAAATCAATTCCGGCTAAAAATCCGGCCGGCCGGAATTATAAATTTCTTCCGGCTAAACAGCATGGTTTCCGGCTAAATTTGGCAGGAAAACGGCTAAATTGGCAACACTGGTTATGAGTGACATAATCGCAATCTTCGCCAAATTTGGTATTCATGATCCTTGGCCCTGACAAAGAATCTGAGACCAAAATTTTGTTCACAAGAAGCATATCATTAGAGGGAATTCTGTGTAGTTTAAATTGTTCTCAGAACATTTTGCTGTAAATATTACAGTTAACAAGATATTTGCGAAAAATCGTAATTCCATCCCTTTGCCACCCCCTCCCCACCAAATGTGACGCGCAAAAGAGTGTAACTTTTTACTGCGGAATGCGGTCAGACCATAGAACAATTTGGCATCAAAAGTCAGCTCTTTTTTTTTATGTTTGGGTTTCACCATTTTTATCCCCTTCACTTATTTAGCGAAAAGGGTATATTAACTTTGTCATGAAGTTTGTAACGCATTGAAGGAGGCATCTCCGACCATATAAAATATGTATATATATGATCAGCGTGACGAGCTGAGTCGATTGGACGATGTCAGTCTGTCCGTCTGTCCGTCTGTTGCGACGCGTTTTGCTCGGCCAGCTTAAAAGCTATGGAGCTGAAATTTTTTACACATGCTTCTTTTTCTTGCAGGCAGTTTGTATGTTTGAATCGCAAAAATCCGACAAGGGGGTCGTGGGGCTGCCATACAAACCTACCCCCCAAAATTAGGTTCTTCTTACAAAAACTTTTTTATTTATGCACTAATTTCAATAAAATTTCACACAAATGTGTTTTCATTGCTGACACACAACATATGTAAGAATCGACCAAATCGAACAATAGGGTCGTGGGGCTGCCATACAAACTTAGTCCCCCGAATTAAGTTCTTCTAAGATTTTTTTTATTTATACCCTAATTTCAGCCAAACTTCACACAAATGTGTTTCTATTCATGACACAAAACATATGTATGAATAGATGGAGTCGGACCATATGGTCATGGGGCCACCATACAAACAAATCAAATTTTTCTAAGAAAAAAACATTTTTATTTGCACACCAATTTCAATCAAACCTCATGGAAATGTATTTTTATTGATGTTAAAAAACATATGCAAAAATGAATTAAATCGGACCATGGGGTCATGGGGCTGGCATATAAACCCAAGCCCCAAATTAGGTTCTTCGAAGAAAAACTTTTTTGTTTGTCCACCAATTTCAACAAAATCTTATAATTAATGCCTCAAACATACGTAAAAATTGATGGAAAGGCCATGCGTTCATTGGGTTGCCGTACAACCCCCCCTTGGTTAATCTAAGAAACCCACGTCCCCCGCTTCCCCCAATAAATCGTCGCCCCGGCACTTATGTCAAAATTTAAGGAAAAGCATGGAAGCGGGGAGGACTGAACACAAGTCATAGGTACGCCCGAAAAAACTTTTAGCCCGAGGGGAGCGAAGGGTATCCAAATTTCGGCCGCGCCCGAAATTAGCCTAGGTCTCGTTTCAACTAAAATCACTATACTAATAGTATGCTTTATGCTGTGGGCATCACACCGGAGTTACATCCCAATACAATATGCATCATTAAATAAGATCCTCGGTATCCTTGAAGAAATATATTTTAATACTGTCTTGGATGTTGCATGAGTTTTATGATCATTTTATGGTTGGTCGTAATATTCACGCACACCAAATGTTTAGAAGGATCATGTTGTGTTTGGGATAGATAGTTTTATTACTCTACAGTTGAAGTGCATATGCATAATGTGTATATGTTATGTAATATAAGATTATGAATAGATCCTTAGGTTTAGTTAGAGTTAAATAATTTGTACTCTTTGAGTTGGAAATATACCATAGTCAAGGAAACATCGTGTTTTCTTCCACTCCTCGTCCTCGGCATCGTCATCTTGTTTATAACTGGCGCAGTCGGAAAAACTTTGTGTGGTTATGGATCTTACTATAAATCAGTAAGACAAAATCCGTAAAGCCTCTACTGCTGAGGCATAACCACAGACAAAGAAAATGGGTAGTAGTTTCGCGAGTGAATTAAGTGTAAAGCAAATTCAAAGTTTGTGAAAATAGAAATTCGGTTGAAAACATGGAAACACCAACTCAACACAAGCTTCTCTCATATGAAGAGATTTACGAAATCGCGATGAAGGTGCCGGTATACGATGGAAACAACTCTCGGTTCCACGTATACAATTGGACGACTGTTGCAAGTGGCATTCTAAGCCTAAGCAGCCATCTTCACGAATTATACGTTGATTCTATCGATGATTTACTTCGTTCCAAAATAGTTGGACAAACTCCAAAGCGCGTATTTAGAATGTGCATAGCTAAGCCGTGGAGTGAGTTAGTTGAAAAATTGCACCTACACTTTAGGGAAGAAAAGAAAGTACAGAAGGATGATCCTGTAGTTATGGAAGAATTGAACCTATTGATGGCAACGTATTCCAGAATTTATGAAAATGCGAACAACACTGGAATAACCAAAGTGGAAAATGTTGCTCCTCAAATTGAAGAAAAGAATTGTGTAGTTATAAAGAGTGAATTAATAACTGAAGATAATGTTAACCAAAATAGCCCTGTTGTTATTTTAAATCTCGAGAGTAATGCAGTTTTTGATAAAAATGAAAAAGTTGAAAAACAGTTCAGTGATGAATTAAATAATAGTTATCAAAATAAAAATACAGATCTTATAGAAAATCAAGATACATTAAAATCTCATGTAGTGGTAAATATAAAATATAGTAAAACAAATAGTGAATTTAAAACTAAAGATGTAACTCCAAAAATTAACGACATTGAAGTAATTTTGGATAACGAAAACGAACAAAAACGGAGTAAAGAAAAGTATACTGAAAACAAATTTGAAATTCAGACAACGAATTTGCTCCACCCAAAAGAGGAAAAGTGTGAATCAATTAAAGAAAGAAAGCAATATGTAACAATAATACCAATAACTGAAATAAATGGAAAGTGTGAACCAGTAAAGTTTAATGTAGCAAAAGTTGATCACGAAAGAAAATGTGAAAATAAAACATCAATAAGAAATAGAAGAAATAGTGGAATTTTAAAATATAAAATGAAAACTTATAAATATACAAAATATATTTTCAATAATAAACCGAAACCGAATGCTAAATATTATGTAATTAAAATTAAACAATGTTATAGTGATTATAAAAAGAAAATGAGTAATAGAGGAACATTCGAAAGAAATTTCAAACAAAAACATAATGTAAAATTGCAAGTGTTTTTGAATCATTTTAACCCTATCGTTAAGACTCAAAGAAAAACTGAAAATGAGTATTGTGAAAAGAAGAAATTTAATGAAAATGGACCTTATAATAAAAGTATAATTAAATGGAAAAAATCATCGAGGACGCTGAGTAATCTTCGAGGGCGGAAAGAGTTTGGTGCCGCAAATAAACTCAAGTGATATATTGAAAAAAGTATTTAACAACAAAATCCGTTTGATCCTAATTGAAGCAAAGTCCTTTGGAAAACGATTATCGATAACCGACAAGAAAAAAATAAACTTAAAAATAACGTGAATTTTGATAATAATAATATAATAATCCAAATACGAAATAAAAAAATCGTGATCAAATAAATTTAAAAGAACGAATAATGTGTACTATGAAGTCTTAAGTAATAGTTTGCGAAGGCAGTGGATAAGTAAAAAGCGACTGAAAAGGGTATGCATAACCGGTTTTTATTTTACTTGTTCTTTTGCTATTTTGCAGATTTTAGATGCCATGAGATATGTATGTATTTCAATAGGAGTTCCTATTTCAAATACGAAACTAGAAGATTACTTTAGGGAGTCGATGTACCGTGCCCTCTGGGTAAATGTGGGATGATGCCAATAAATTTATCAGAGGTTTTCGAAGCAAAGAAGCCCAAACAGTAGAACTCAATATTAAGCCGTATTACAACGCCGATCGTTTCCAAGATTACCGAAAAGTAACTATTTCTGACACGAAAAGCCTTAATTGATTAACGTACTTAATATTTAGAAATAAGTTTTATACAACGTTTAGTTCAAAATCT
This sequence comes from Microchrysa polita, assembly GCA_949715475.1. Taxonomy (NCBI): domain Eukaryota; kingdom Metazoa; phylum Arthropoda; class Insecta; order Diptera; family Stratiomyidae; genus Microchrysa; species Microchrysa polita. Next base: position 61,630,178 of record OX454421.1, on the reverse strand, counting down.
ATTTAGCAATTAAATCATTCATTATAAAGAAAATAATTTAAAGCAAACTCTTCGATCAAATTCTTTTTAGTATTATCAACACACGATTATCTAATAAATTGCACTATAAAATTATAAAAATCATATAAATACGTATTGTATCATATATGAATATGAAATCTTTGGGTAAATAGAAATTATTTTGAATATACACCGTAAAATTTAAAGAAAATACTTAAATCTTATATGTCATTGGAAGACTCCGCAATTCCAAGCTAAATGTTAAATAATTCGCTAAATAGGCAATATTTTATTCCTGATTCATATGTACTTATTTGATAATTGCTGTTATTTAATGATTAATCGATTTGTCCGCCACAATTTTTGATATTGTAAGAAATAAGGTTCCAATCCTAAATAATCTTTCTTCAAAGTACTGATTACCGAAAGAAGAACATTTTCGCATTGATAGTTACGAATCGAACATATTTCTTAAGTAGCATGAACATTAAAAAAGAATCTGAAAAAAACATTATATCGTTTGTACTAATTTAGAATATTTGTCAATGATTTGAATAGTAAATCATTAAACAGAAAAATTAAGTAATTCTTTTTATAAATGTTAAATATCAGCCAAAAGACTAAAAATTCATTCCACATTTATATGTATATGCACCTTCATAAATCTTTTTATATTTTTAATTTAAAATCAAATTTGTGATAATTCATTTAAAACTTTATGATGCCGAGTATATCATTTTCAAAACAAAACCGCATAATTCGATAATAGAAGCATTTAACAAAACTATTTAAACTAAATTTGGAGACCAAATTAAATCTCGGGAGGGTCGAGTTACATCCCAATACAATATGCATCATTAAATAAGATCCTCGGTATCCTTGAAGAAATATATTTTAATACTGTCTTGGATGTTGCATGAGTTTTATGATCATTTTATGGTTGGTCGTAATATTCACGCACACCAAATGTTTAGAAGGATCATGTTGTGTTTGGGATAGATAGTTTTATTACTCTACAGTCAGTGGCGTATTTACAGGGGGCACAGGGGGCACGTGCCCCCCCTTTGAGCACATCAAACTTTTTTCACACCATACTAAAAATTGTAGTACCAAATGTTCCCTTTTTATTTTGAGCGTTTCTATTACTAAACTTTGTAAATCTTTTTCGAAACATTATCATCACATCATCTTCTCAATTCGCCAGATCTCCTCGTTGATGAACCCTTTTCCGTTTTTCGAACGGGATGAGTTTATTTTCATAGACGCGTGGTTTCAAAAACAAGAACTCTCAGAGAATAAGTACAAGCTATGATTATGTCGAGGCAACGAGGTGGTCATGAAACGTTGCCCAATCTCGACATGAATCTGTTCGGAAACAAGGACAGCTATTGAAAGTCTCGTCATATCTGAAGTGACCCCATCTTATGTTGATATAAGTTGAGGAAATGTTGTTGCGGTATCGATGTCTTGGAATCCGCTGAATTGATAAATATTTGAAACAATCGGTCTGATTTTTCGATCGGGCTTGTGTATTTTAAGTTGGCCATAGATTCGTGTTGGGCTGCTGGTCTGCTTGGTCTTTAAACCAAAAGCTTCTCTTTCTGTTAAAATGCTAAAAATTGAATTGTTTTGGTGGGAAAGCATTTTTAGCATACATTTTCGAATTCCTACGGTTCGGTGTCTGTGGTGCCCTGCCTGGGGTACTTTCTTCAATGCTTCAATTTTCACGAAGTAAACATCATCGTAGCCATTCGTTCTCATTTATATTTCGCCATTGATTTGTTAACCCTCGGTTGTACTAATGGGTCTGGCCAGACCTTTTTCATTTTTAAGTTGCTGTAAAATGAAAACCGCTCTAACCACCACCACAATGTTTCGTGACTTTTCCTAAAAACTTGTCAGCTTTTCATAACCCCAAAAATATTTGAAACAAATATGCTGCGAGAGGAGTTATAAGGACTTTTTGGTCAGTACATCATATTGTTACCTATAAAATTTTTTCCTACCGAAATCTGTCCATTTTATACAAATGTTCAATCTTTTCTTTTGAAACTAGATAGTTGCGTACAGTTTCTTCTCTATTTTTTTATTGTAGTGTGATATGCACTATTTGTCGAAAGTCGTTAGAGATAAAATAAGTGATACTATGATGAAATGTCTGTGGAAATGTGCACATCCACTTGCGCATATTGTTCATTCAAAAACAAATTCCCTCTCAATTTTTTTTTTGCTGGAATTCACATTCGATTGATTCCTAGTATGCATGTATGTTATTAAAATTTTAGAAAAATTACGTTGACATGACATAACAACAAAAACAAAACAAAAATTGTAGAAGTACTTATAGATAAATACCCACAAATACAGTGGGGTCTGGCCAGACCCTTTAGTACCTTATGTGACTATTCAGACATTAGTTTCTCCGAGGGTTAAAGCATGTTGCTTCAGCTTACCATCTAGGACTCGTTTTAAAAGGTATTGCAGGTACTATAGATTTGAAGCTAGTGTAGTACATATGGAAATAACAAACAATCATACCTTCCTGCTTACTTTTGTTGCTTCATTTTAATTAATCGATTGATCACTTCCCGGCTCTATGCCACGGATAGTTCCTACACGGCTGAAAATGTTGGTGTAATTTTTATAAAAAAACATATTCATACATTTCCATATAAAAACTTTACCAAAAGTATAATTGAACTATAAGTATAAGTATTCTTGATAAAAATTTTACTCTTCAATAGTATAAAATTGATATGCAAATTTATACAAACCGCTCTAAAAAATAAAAATTTTAATACGAGTGCAGTCGGCTTCGAATGCACAATTCTGTGATTTGTAGGTAAGCGCGCTGCGCTGCTCACTGAACCAGACAGACTACAAATCAATAGATTTCTAGGTTGAATGGTTTTCTTGCGTTGATAGTGTAGGTTTGATAACATAGTAGGATTGATTCTACCCGTTTATGTTATAACAACATTCAATGCCATTTATTCTATCCCGAACGGTGTAAAATGTATAATATTAAGGGTATTTGGACAGTTTTATTCTGTAGGGGTTATAATTAATATAATTTTTGAATAAACTAAAATTATAAGTTGAAAAGGGTCAAATTTGATTCAAGTTTTGGAATAGATAGGAGTTATACTATTTTATTTATAAAATTTATTCCCGGTTTACACCAAAATTTACAACCGTGTAGTATTCTGGATTGTACTTGTAAAATATTATTCGGCACTTGTTACGATTTTACGGAATCTGTTACTAGACTTTTGACAAAACATACAAAGGCCTCTTTTTCAGTAAATTCTAATTTTGCATTCAAATTCGCTTAAACTTGCCATGGAATTCAAGACAACAATGTCAGCCAAAATTTGTTGCATCAGCTTTTCATCTGTGTTTCTTTCAAAAGTAAGCAAAACCACTTTTTGGCGGAATTTGGCCGAAATTTGGCAGAATTTCGGACGATGTATGAAATTTCTCTTCCAAAGAAAAGTGTTCCGTCTGGAATCCGGTCTGTCATATGGAAACAGTCTCTTTGGCCATTGCATTAATTCCATAGCCAATTAAGTACATATTCGTAAAATTCCTTTTCGGCTTCACGCTCCTTCGAACTACACTACGCAAACTTTTTTTAGGCCCTCCGTATTTTGGTTCAGGAAAACCCAAAAGCAGTTAATGAGTGTTATTCTCAGATCTGTCAGGAAAACTAAACTTTTGGTGTAATAAACCTGAAATGCAAAGGACTCTCAGGCCCGTATATATAAACATACCTTAACTCAAGGAGACCTTGAGTCAAGGATGCCGAAATTAAAATAAATATCATTTTCCATACATTTTCATAGAAATCACTTATATTCACGAGTCAATGCATCCTTGATTTAAGGAGAAACTCAAGGAAACCTTGAAATTTTCTATAGTCAACCTCACTTGAAGTCAAGCTACCCACCTACCTTGAAATATTATATTTCAAGACTATTGAAAACTTAAAGTCTCCTTGAGTTTCGCCTTAAATCAAGGATCAAGGATCAACTATCCCTCAGTCTTGCCAATGTTATTCCTATGTAGCTGCTCTCGGGTATCCCCACACCAAAACTTTATGCAACAAATTAGCCCCGTACTCTGTGCCCCCCCTTTGAGAATTTTCTAAATACGCCACTGTCTACAGTTGAAGTGCATATGCATAATGTGTATATGTTATGTAATGTAAGATTATGAATAGATCCTTAGGTTTAGTTAGAGTTAAATAATTTGTACTCTTTGAGTTGGAAATATACCATAGTCAAGGAAACATCGTGTTTTCTTCCACTCCTCGTCCTCGGCATCGTCATATTGTTTATAACTCCGGCGCGTCAGCGAATATTCGCGGCGAATTTTTCCGCGGCGTCAAAATTGTAGCACACTGCGTTGTATGGAGATGCCCACACCAACGCGAATATTCGCCAGTTTTGCAGTATTTTTCCGGTTCGAATATTTGCTACCTAATGTCATTTTATTCAAATAATTTATTTGACAGGTGCAGTGTAGTACAACTTGATGTTCGTGTACTCGAAAAAGATGTAGATTTGGAATGAGTTGTTTAGGTATTGACCGAGCATTTAAGTTTTGAATGTTTTATGGTATCAGTGGATGACTAAAAGGAGTAACCTTTTTGGAAACATGAATGCCAAGGAAGGAAGGATTTTACCCGTTGTTTGGACTTACACAAATAAATTTCCCAATTATGGCAAGTCCGGCGACACCCCGACCGTATCGCTCGGCCGAAGAATTGTAGAGATATCGACTATTTTCCAAGTGCATCTAGGTTGGCAACTAACAAAAGCATACATTTTGTGAATTATTGTACTTATCTGGGTTATCTCCATGTAAGCTTCGCAGGAAAGATGCTCCGACGCCACCTTAGAGAATTTTGTTGCGAATCCAGCGAAACCTTGATCGTTTCGTTGGACTCAAGGATTCCAAAGATATCGACGGATTATCGAAGTAGTACGAAGTTGATTGTGAAATTGCTGTGGCCAACATCCGGGTTGACGGTAATCTCTGACCACCCTGTGCACTGACCGGAAAAATAAAGAGGATCCGATGACCCATTCGGCAATTTTAGATCCGCCACACCAAAGGATTGCAGAGATATCGACGGATTGCCGAAAGAATAAAAGGTCAATCGTTTCATTCATGAATAGTATACGATAGGAAATAAGGATCCTGGTGGTTCGGTACTTGCGTTTGACCCTAAGTAGTTACATACACGCTTGAATATTCTATTGAATTGAATATTTACTTTGCATAGTTACGCCATATTTTGCTTGGTTACGGCATCGTAAGGAATCACGTAAGGATTCTACTAAAAATTATTATGAAATTTCATACGATGGCGTAACCAAGCAAAATATGGCGTAACTATGCAAAGTAAACATTCAATTCAATAGAATATTCAAGCTTGTATGTAACTACGCATTTTGCGTAACCGTGCTAAGTAAACAGATACATTTATGTATGTATATTCAATTCAAAACAGCCACAAAACAATGTTCAAGCTTTGTGTCTTCTCTATACGATAAGACTAACCATTCGACGGGCACAAGATAAAATGTAAGAGTTTTCAGTTACGCGATAGTCAATTCAAACAATCAAATCGAACACTCCCGCAATTTTTTTTAGGGTACGGTTTACCAAGGTTGTCAATGTCAATCTCAATGATTTTGTCCTTAGAATAAGTATAGACATGGAGAGGTAAAATGTCGAGTTTCACGTTGATTGCTTCCGCTTACGCTTTTACATAATAAGTAAAGATGCCGCGACATTTTGATGTAGTGCACGAAAATTGCAGCATGATTATAAATGTTGTAATAATTGTATTTGGCCAGTTCTTGCAGTTATTCTCTATCATGTCAAGTCCCTTTCTTACATAAATATAATACCTTTTCTAAGGCAACAACATGATATCAGCTGTGAGTGACAGTACCCAGCGAATTATTCGCGCCGCGCCGGTGTGAGCACCCAAAAATGTCCCGCGAATTTTCCGGCGCGGATTCGCGACGGAAAATTCGTGACGCGTTGGTCTGGGCATGACTTTATGTCGGTAGGACAATATTTGTGTGAAGTTTGGTTAGGATAGGTGCAGAGATAGCAAAAAAATCTCAGAAAACCTTATTTGGGGGATTGGGTATGTATGGCAATCTCATGACTCCAAAGTAGGATTCTGTATCGACCTCCTTCGTCATACTGATCAATTTATATATACTTTATATATAGTCTGATACTGCGTTATAAACTCCATTACAAAGTCAATATATACCCTTTCACTTGGAAAGCGAAGGGTATAAAAATGTTACTACAGTACGGTTATTAGCAAACTTCTTACACGTACAAACGGAACAAGGCTTTAGCAAAAACTAAAAGACCGATTAAATTCGATTCTCACATATCAGTCACAGTCACTAAGATTTTGAATTTATAAATCTATGGCTGATTTCATTATTCCCGAATTTACGATTTATTATATGCAATCAATCCTTAGAGAAAGCATAGCAACCCATTGCATGCGTTAATCCAGAGTGGCTATGTGCACACACAACCCATATGTGTTTGACTCCAATTTAATTTCACTACGCCTCGCGAATTAATTCAAATGTCAAAAAATTGTCGATGAAAGTATTAATCTTTCTGTCGCCGCCTACGACCTATTATGCCTGAGGTGTAGCAGAATCTTCTGTGAAAATAATCTTATTTTTTGAAGAGGTCTAATTTTGGTCCTAGAAACAGTTTACGTACTTATGTCTTACGAGTATATATATTTTTCACCAAGATATAATACCAATGGTCTGTCTACACTGAAAAAATTATCTTTCCTATTATTAACGAATCACATTCGTTGACTTATTTTCATTGCCATAACGTAATTATTCGTTATGATAAGGTAGACGTTCATAAAGGTTTACGCCACATTTCGTCACATTAAAGAAATCTGATTCGTTTATATTTTGTTCGTCAATATCACGAATATTTACATTGACATGAAGAAAATATTCGTTCATTAGGTTAACAAAAACTTCTTTCATAAAATTAATGATTATTTTCCTTGTTGTAAATTTAATGTAAAATTTCGTTAAAATTGAGGAACATGTTGAAGAATCTTTACCTTACATTCAGGAAATTTTCCTGGTTCAATGATACGTATATTTTTTATGATATCGATATTAACGAATTGTTCATAACATTAATGAAAGCTTTTCTTAACTCTGACAAATACATTACGTGTATCTTAGAAACCTTCAGCACGTATAGTCTGGTTGGTGTAGTAGGTAGGGTGCAGGTCTTCAAATCATAGGATCCCGGGATCGAATCCCACCGTAGGTGTAGGTCAGTTATGATGCTTTTCAGAGCAGAGCAGCAGTAAAATAAATGTCGTCAACACTTATAGAGCTAGGTTTTCAATAATGGACTGCGTCAGTTTTTTTTTAATAAAAAAAAAAGGTTCAATTCATATTTTCTATGTACATCAATACATAGCAGCAATGACCATAATAAAAAATGAAAATAATGAATGTTTCATATATACAATGAACTTTTTCATTGTATATACGTCTTTTTTTCGTTCAGTGAAGTATAATGTTCTTCAATTTTAAGAAATCAAATCGTCAATCATACGAATTATTTAACGCAATACCAACGAAAGTTTTCATATAGAGTAAGAAATGTTTTCGTACTAGAAATTTTAACGAAACTAGTTTCATTGGCGTAACGAACTACTGTTTTGGAGGTTTTTTAATGTAGTTTTTCGTTAAATTGAAGTAGCTTTACATGCTATTTACGACGTCTTTTGTTTCAGTGTAGATCTATATGCCAACAGAAGGGTTAATTATCTCGTTGGCATTTTGAGATAGTTATAAATATTATGCGAATATTATTTTCCCAATTGTAAACAAAAATTTGACATTTGAATTAAATTCGTTTGTGTTTTTATTTAGTATGTGTGAACTGCACTAGTGTGAAACTGTGCCATGTTTATTTTCTGATGCCCACTCTGGACTAACGCATCCAATGGGTTGCTATGCTTTCTCTAAGAATCAATGACATTCCTTCAATCGACTGTAAGAAATTAGCATTTTAAACTAACCAGCTGATAGGTACTAAATAAAAGTTATGAGAAAACCTAAGCCACCACTTAACTAGCATCCAAGTCAAAATCGGTTTACGAGAAGAACCAGGAGAAAGAAAGAAAGATTTCTTATCGGATGAATTTACCGTCATTCCAGTCACGATCAAAACTGTGGTCTCCGATTCCTTTTCAGTGCAATCCAATTTGGCTAAATATTTCACCACGGGAAGATCGATGAAATCACGCTCGATCAAAAATATAGGCCCGTTCAATTTCATAATATAAGTTGTATGAATTGTACGATGAGCTAGAAGTATCGAAAATTATGAAGCTTTGCAATGGGAGGGGCATGTTCAACGAATGGACGATAATCGCATGCCAAAGAAAGTGATGAACGCACAACGAATTGATGGAGCAAGGCTGCGTGGACGATCGAGAGCTCGCTGGGAATATGTGAGGGCACCCACCAGCTGCTGGGCTTCCGAAACTGGAGGACAAGGTGACGTAATCGCGACAATTGGAGGTCAACGATTCAGGTGGCCAAAGCCTGAGAACCATCCCTGTGAAGGAATATTTAAAGGTGGTTCTGCAGATATTAACGTCCATCCAGACTGAACGCCAAATGGTTGCACTTGCAACATACTGGCAGTTGTCATTGCATCGAAACTGATCGGCATTTGGGTGCGCGTCCTGTTTTGATATTCAATATGGCAATTCAACCAACCGCTTGTCAAATTCAAAGTGAAAATTTTGCAACTTTTGTTCGTTCTTTTGTGTGAAATCGAATAATTCTTGATTGGCCGTGAAATATTTTAAACGCGCAGAGTCCGATTTTGATAATTAAATTAAAAAAAAATCACCAAAATGAAATTTTTGTTATGTCAATTACTGTCTACATTTGGTTGCTAGTGTAGTTAGTTAGTGCTAAGTAGCAACCAAATGGCTGTACGTGATGCCAAATTTTGGACGCACCACCATTTGGCGATCAGTCTGGATGGACCTTTATGGTGACGAGTCATGTGATTATATGTTTAGTAAGTAGAAATCGAACATAACATTGGTAACACGGCAAACTGTGTCCTTGATTCCCCAATCGCTTTCAAAAAGCGGAATAGGAAGGGGTTCACTTTGAAGGGCTCCCAATAAACGCATTTATTTCGGTTACATAGCAAACAAACACAAGTCAAAACACCTTAAAGTAAACATTCCACAACACTGCCATAACGGTATTTGCCATATGCCAGTTCTATTGAATTTACTCGTCAGTTCGATCAATTCATTTGATCTGTAGCGTTGGAAGCCAACCAACAGCCGGAAACTAGAAAAGGTTCATGTGAACTGTTGTAAAGGGTGGTACAAACAACGTGAATGCACGAAGTTAATTGTTAATAAAACAAAAAGTTTTTAGAAAATTATCTAAATTTTTTTGTTTATTGTGATAGAAGGATCTATGGCAATTAAGTGTGAAACAAAATATCGACCAAATGCACGCCATGCCTACCGTGGCATACTTCTATCCGATGGTCCATATTTTCAATGACTCTGAGACATAATTGAGGTTGAATATCGTTAATGTGCTGAATTATCTCATCCTTTGGCTCTTGAATTGTTTTTGGCTTATTGGCGTACACTTTTTCTTTTAAATATCCCCAGAGAAAGAAGTCGAACGGTGTCAAATCATATGATCGTGGCGGCCAATTAACATCACCAAGACGAGAGATAACACGGCCATTGAATTTCTCGTGCAAAAGAGCTATTGTTTCGTTGGCTGTGTGGCAAGTGACCTTTTGGAACCACATATCGTCCAGGTCCATATCCTCGATTATTTGGTCGATTATGTTGACCAAAAAAATCACAAAATGCACGAAAAGCATTTTGATTTGAACGTCTATTTTCGTAAAAGGCTTCAACGAACTTAAGTAGGTTTTCAGACTTACTGCCAGATTACATAATCTGTTCAAATTACTTAATTTGAGCTGTCACACCGCAGATTAAGTAATCTGGCCAGATTAAGTACAAGTGTGAAAACCGAACACGCTGCTCAATTGTGTACTTCTCGATGGTTGAATTTGCCAAACATCGAAGCAAAGAAAGGTCTAATAAAGTTGGCCGTTAAGGTGTGACACTAAATTAACATCGTGCATTCTAGTTGGACCACCCGTTAGTTTTTGAATCTAATAAAAATGTAAGGTTTGATAAATTCGGGACAAAAACGAAAGAAGGTAATGTTTGGATTATAATTGGAAAAATTAAGCCGCGCTTGCATTACAATTAATTACTTTTTTAGGAAATGGGAAGAGGAAAGCATTTATCTGCAGAAGAAATTGAGAAAATTAACGCATTCAAAGAAATGCAGCTGAGAAACTGCAAAATTGCGAAGAGAATCTTTCCGTAAATGTTATTAATATTTTTGTCAAATTAGGAAATCATTATGGAAACAGAGGTAAACAGGGACTGAATCGCAAAGTGAATGATCGAACTGTTCGAGCCAGAATTGCAAAAGGCGATCTCATCCGAATGGTGAAAAATTGATCCAGATATCCTGGGAAATCTAGTTCACTCGATGCCTAATCGAATTCACGAATCGATTCCGAAACAGGGTGATTCAATCAGTTACTAAAAGGAAGGATTCATCCTAATGACATTGATGAGCACATATATTTTATTTAGGGAACCTATTCCAGTGTCTACCCTAAAATTTCCTTTGTTGTAAATCATTTAATAATTAAACTATTAATTGTAAGTTTAATTACGAACAACAATAAACTTATTTAATTGTTGTGTTTCACATCAAATGACCTTTATATTCATGGTTTCAATTTCCGTAGAATAAACCTTTTTTGGGTGAACCTATTCCAATTTCTACCACTGTATATGATCAGCATGGCGAGATGAGTCGATTGGACGATGTCCGTCTCTCCGTTTGTTTTACTCGGCCAGTTTAAACGCAATCAAGCTGAAATTTTGCATACTTGCTTCTTTTTATTGGAATTTTCGTTTGAATCGCTGAAAGCGGACACTGGGGTTATGCCATTCAAACCCAATCCCCCAATAGGTTCTAAGAAGAAAAACTTTTTTATTTGAACACCAATTTCAACCAGATTTCATATAAATGTGTTTCCATAAGAAAACATCCATGTAAAGGTGAATGGAATGGGACTATATGATCATGGTGCGCCAACCCCAACCCAACCCCCCAAATTAGGTTTCCCTAAGATTTTTTTTGCATAAATTCCAATCAAACCTGTGTGTCTTTATCGAAACTTCAAAAAATATGTAAAAGCAAATATATTCGTATTTACGGCCGCGCCCGAATTTAGACTGGTTTTCCTTTGATATTACTTCAGTTTTATCCTATTTTGTTTTAGGCTGCAATTTCCAGATCGGCTCAGGATTATTGTTAAAATTACTCAATGCATAAGAATTTAGGGGCTTCAAAAAACTATCAAAAATTAAACTTGCATACATTGGTTGGTTGGTAAAAGTGGCGGCTTAGGCAGAGGTTAGCCAAAAGCCCAATTAGCGCATAAAGCGCCGTTTTGAAAGCACAAACTCCGTGAAGCTTAACTAGTGTATATGATGAGGGTTAGGTAATGAATTTAGGAGTGCGGAGGTGCCTTGAACCAGCCAGTGTTATTTAGGAAATACAGCAGTTCCCCTAATTTCACATTAGTTGCATCCCCCAAGCTACCTAGAAAAGCCCTACCGAGCGTCCTTTACCGGTTTCAGGCAAGACCCGGGCATTCACACAGAAAATGAAACAGGGTTTCCTTCTCATTTATATTACCGCAGCTGCGGCAATGGGCGTTGTAGGGGATGCCCAGCCTGGTTGCGTGAAGCCCCATTGACCAGTGCCCCGTGATAACAGCAGTGAGCTTGGCGATATCTCTACGCGGTTTAGTCAGAATCTCAGAAGTTCTTTCCAGTCGTAGGAGGGCCACATCTTCCTTGATATAACGCAGGTCCTCAGATTTCGCCAGTTGGAATTAGCAGCCCTTAGATAGTGGGTGGATATCTTACTCTTAACAGCTGCCATCGGGGCGCAAACACGCTCCGCATGAGAGCTGTTAAGGGTGGCACCTATTTTGGCTAGTTCGTCAGCCCTCTCGTTACCCTCTATGTTCCTGTGTCCGGGTACCCAGAGTAGGGTGATTCTTTGTCGTGTGTCAAGGCTGGTTAATGCTTCCCCACATACTTCAACAGCCTTGGAGGTCGTCTTCACCGATTGTAAAGCCATGATAGCCGCCTGACTATCTGAGCAGATAGCGATATTCTGGTTGTTTTGTATGTCCCTGAGAGCATGACAGGCCTTCATGATTGCAAGCATTTCTGCTTGAAAAATGCTGGCATGATCAGGAAGACGGTAATATTCAGAAATACTTAGTGATCTGCAGAAGATTCCAGTACCCACGCCACAATCCATTTTAGACCCATCGGTGAAGAATGTGATGTCAAAATCCTTGACCACCTCACTCTCTTTCCATTCACCTCTAGTTGGGAATCTGACTTGAAAGTTCTTCCCAAAGCTTAGTTTGGGCACGTTACAGCGTTTCGTTCGTCCAGTGGTAGCTGGTTTAGGATATTGCTGTGGCCGTATGGCCTAGCACTCCAGCAACTTAACGCTTTGAGTTTGACTGCGCTACATGCTGCCAGTTGGTTAATAAACAGATCGATGGGTAGAAGATGCAGGACGACATTCAGCGCATCCCTCGGGCATGTTCGCATGCCCCCTGTGATGCTAAGGCAAGCCGATCTCTGCACTCTACCGAGTTTTGTTACATTGTAGCCTTTACTGAGCGCTGGCCACCAGACGAGTGACCCATGTTAGGATGGGTCGTATCACCGCCGTGTACACCCAGAGTACCATGTTCGGCTTGATACCCCATCTCTTACTAAATACTGTCTTGCAGGCGTAAAAAGCGATACAGGCTTTTTTAACGCGCTCCTCAATGTTCAACTTCCAGTTGAGCTTTGAGTTCAGAATAACGCCCAAATACTTCGAGCTGGGCGATAGATGCAGTTGATGTCCATTTAGTTTTGGGAGTGAGAAAGGCGGAATTTTTGTTTTTGTAGTAAACAGCATCAGTTTTGTCTTCCCCGGGTTTACGCCCAGGCCACAACTTGTGACCCATTTACTGACCAAACCGAGGGCTCTTTCCATGATCTGACTAATCACGGAAAGACACATTCCTGATACTATAATCGCTACATCATCCGCATATGCAACTACCTTAATCATTTCCCTGTCAAGCCTGGCTAGGATCTTGTTAATAACTACTATCCACAGTAGTGGAGAGATGACACCACCCTGAGGTGTTCCTCTGCATACGAATTTAGTCAGATGACTACTTCCTAAGTCACCATGGATTACTCTGGTCGTTAGTAGTGTCACTATCCACGACCCAAGCCGTAGCGCTCTAACGTTTTGAGTACGAAGGAGGATAAATTAATCGGCCTGAAATTCTTCGCAGTCTCATGCCCTCGTTTGCCTACCTTCGGTATGAAAACAACTCGAACCTGTCGCCACGACTGGGGGACGTGGTTGAGTAGCAGAAGGCTTCTGAAAAGTATCAGCAGCCGTGGAACTACCAGATCCAGCGTTTTCTGAAGCATAATCGGTAGTATGCCATCTGGACCTGGCGATTTATAAGGCGAGAAGCTGTTGATTGCCCAGGTAATCTTCTCCTCAGTAATCATGGAGAAAACGAAGTCACTCTGCTGTTCATCTCCATTATTCAATCCTGGGCTCTGCGTGCAAGTGCTCCTGCACCCAGGGAAATGCGTATTCATTAGGAGCTCAAGAGAGTCACCAGTTGATTCCGCCCAAGTGCCATCCTCTCTTTTTATTAAGGACGGACACGACCTTGCTTTGGACAAAATCTTGCTGATTCTAGCTGAGCCTTTGACGTTGTCCAGTGATTGGCGCAGATCGTCCCAAGCTTGGACCTTTGCGGTTCTAATAGCTTTTTTTGTAAATTTTCAGGCAGAAATTCCCATGTCTTCAGCCTCCATTCTGACAACTGTCAGATCAGAAGAACTAAAGTGCGGACAGAGAAAGGCATTAATACATTTTTTTTACTAAAATGCAGGTTCTTGGCTTACCTTGGTCTAGGTTGCTAATATTGTAGAATAGATTGTATTGCTTATCCACGAGCCCCTTTATAGATTCATCGTGAATCCAAGGCTCCTGATCCTGAATAAGCCCGATGTCGATGTCTTCCTCCCTTAGGAAGACGAGCAGATTATCCGAAGCAAGCTTAGAATGCTGGAGATTAATCTGCACTATCTTCATTGTTGTCATGAGTTTCAGCTGCTTCGATACACATGTCTTCCAGCAAGAGGTCGGCTCCGTCCACCGGATCCTGCTCTTCACCGGAGTTTGACCGAAACACCTTAATCTTGGCATTAGGTATGCCAAATCGTAGCTTGAAGTCCGCTTCTTCTAGTGCTGGCAGGCACTCATCGTTTATGAGGAGCATATACGACTGGCTTTGCTTTTGCGGCTCCTCAGCTTTTAGCACCACCCAGTCGTTCATCGGCACCTTCGGGTTTTGGAGTCGTAGGGCTAAGAGGAGCTTCGGCCCCTCCATCTGCATAATGGGTAGCCATATGCGAGCCCTTGGCCTCTTCGGCACCTTATTGGTATTAGTTTAATAAAAATTATAATTCTATGTACACTCGTGAAGTTGCGCTTATCGTTCGCTATACGCTTACCCAAGAAACTTTATCTTTGCATTCGTTATGCCGTCTTAACTTATGTGTAATGTGTATGTAATGTATTTCAAAAATAAAGACTGTCCCCTTAAATAGAATTAAATTTAAAGTTTCATGATCAAATAAACATTTCCTAAAATGACTACTGTCAATAAATTGGTCTTATCTTCTTCGTCCTGACGTCACCTCGCATGCACATCCTTTGTCTTCGAAGAAACAATAAGGTGATTTGATCCAGTGTAATTCTCCCCCACGGATAACTGTGAAATCATTATGGTTTATATGCCTGACAAAAATATCAAAATGATTGTAACTGTGGCCTTAGCGACAATAAAACATAACCAAAAATGCATATAAAGAAATGTCATAACCTTTGTACACTGTTGTTTTTACGGTGGGCTATTAATTCTTAATTGCATAAATTTCTCGACCCTCATTGCACAAAAAAGGCAAGTTCACCACCTACGCACGACATCACCCGAATTCATTGCATTCGTCATAAACGTGTCCTTTGGATGTGCAGCCGACTGTTTTTAGTTTCTCAGATAACGACCTCCAGGATGCCAAATACATCTTAGAGTAGGACTTTTTATTCACTTAAACATTTTCATGTCGGGGAATCTAACAAGGACACAATGAAACGATATACATAATGCCATATCGTCATACCCTGGAGTTAAATATTGTCAGGAGATTTCTGACGATATTTCATATGTGTTTTTCAGCTCCCACCCCCCTTAGCACATTGCATGCAGATTATGTTTCTTCCTTTTATTATTAAGCAATAAAATCATGTCATCTCGTTTGCGGCCGTCGCAGTTATTCCTTTTTTTACTTTTTCAATGAGGCCTACGTCAACCTTTTGACGTAACCACGACACAATTTTTGACTGTGGCATTTGTGGTCGTCATAAAATCACTCGAGCAGAATTTATGCAAAAATAATACACCGCGAAATGAATATCGTCTTTTTCCGTGCTCTTTGTGCAGAAATTTACTTTTTATTTCCTTTTTATAGAGTGTACACAGTTATGTCGTATCTTTTTTTATTTTATTTCTTTTTGATCCTTAATACCCATCATTCGATTCTCAGAAATGATAAAGCAGCATCGTATTCGAACAAGGGGTCCTGTCGTGAATGCTGTGCTTCTCCTGGGATGAATGAAGAATGAAAATATTTTTGTTATACGAGTCTGATACGAGCTTTCCTGGCGCACACAGGACGAGACTTTTTTCTATATCGCGTGATTAATATCGAAGCTGATATGTTCGCGAAGCGTCTTTGTCTGCATATAGTACGACGTTGCCTGATTCAATTTCATTTCATGTCCTTTATTGCACTCGAAAATTGAATCCTGCGGAGGTATAGGAAACGAAGCGAAGACAACGAACGAACGACGTGTGTCATAGTCCTGTGATGTGTTTACAATACACTCTGGTCGTATTTTCGCTCTATATGCGGATATTGCCGCGAATGTATAAAAGTGCCTGTGCAGGACGAAATGAGTTCTCTCAATGAAGGACTAAAGTACACCCCTAAACGGCTGTGATGACAGCAAATATATATCTGGTTCACATTTGATGGTCTGCAATTTATCTTGAGAGGTTTTCGGTTTTGTTCTTGAGCAACATGTGAACTGGGTCTTTTGTTTGCGGATGACTGCTATTGAAAATGTTGTTATCGTCCTCGTAATAGATGGGAACAAGACGGACTAAAAGTGTATTCTGTTCGTTTTCGGATGCCATTGATGATGTATTACAATATCAATTTGAAATAATAACGTCGTAGATCTAAATGACATTTTCTATATGACAGCTCCCGTCCCCGGCTTGATATTTTCCATGAAACCTATTCAATTCCCCCGATAGTAAATTATTGCGTGGAAATCATGCAATGTATCAGTTTTATTTAGTTTAGCAAATTAAAAAGACATTTCGAAGTTTTGCAGAATTCTTTAGTGTTTTAAGGGTCGATGTTTTGAACGCTGAGTTCTCTCCGCAACTTCCAGCGCAAACAGTTCAATGATTTTGTACATAATGCAAGTATGTATGTACAAATGTACGTAGATAATTTCATACAGATCTTTAGACTAAGTATTTCAAAATAGGCTCAACGGTCAACGTGAAATGTGGTTTATTTCAAACAGTCACGAACACGGTTGCCTTGTATGGAAGAGCCTATACGACCCAATACGACCATAGTAAATTGAGGACTTGACTACATTAAGAAAAATGACACATATACGATACAGCCGACGCGGCTTAACGCTAACAACAGCAAAAGTTGCAGTTAACAGTGGCGAAACAACTTCACTCGGGGCCCTCCCGCCAATTTCTCGAGTGGGCCCTTTACATTGAGAAAAGAACAGAGTGAAATCATTCGAAAACACTCTTGAATTCATTTTTTTTTGAATTTTTGTTCTGTCAAATTCGAAGAAAATGTATCAATTTGCCAGATCGAAAGATGCAAAAAATGGATTCAGATGCTTCGTGTGTGTTGGCAGCTTAAGTTGGTAACTTGCTAGATAATTAAAAAAAACGACACATTATTAATTAACACTGTATTCCTTGTTTCAGCTTTAAAGCTAAGTAGTCTCTAGTTTAAATCCTTCAATTTAAAGAACGTTTGTAATGCACCACAGTCCTAATGAGCGTGTGTATACTCCAAGCAAGATAAAATATTTTAGTCTTCAACGTCATATACAGGCCGTACTAATTAGTCTGAATTAAGTTTAGTACCATTCAGGGGCGAACCCAAGGGGGGGATTTGGAGGATGAAACACCCCCCCCGAAATTTTAAAATGAAAATTATAGGTATGAATAAAATTCACGCAACATATCTTTATTGATAAATCAAATACCTAAGTTTTAGAGTGCCCATAGACCTTCCAATCGATTGAAGCAATTTTTTGATTGCCCGATAAGTTAGATGGTGTATGTGACCATCTAATCCATTTTTTGATTGGACGTGTGGAACATTTTGCCATGCAATTTTTCATACAATCTGTCATCATAATCATGTGTTTTCAGTTGCTGATTTATTGATATAAACCAGTGGTCATTCATGTTGTGGTTGTGGCGGTCATTGGCTATGTCCACACATGCGTGCTTTTGTCTTCCCTATCGTCTTCAAGCTCCGTTTCCACTTTCACCATTGAACTGATTGCGTCAAGGAATGAGAAGAGATGCTTCATTCTATCCACATCTGTTTATTATTTATCGTTAGATGTGTGTCGCGGCTTCGTTCAGGACAGATTAATTATCAATTTTTTCGTTTATAGTATTAATAGATGGTTCGTTGTTGACATATTCAACATTTGCAGTCGCGTTCAAGAATTAATACCTTTCTTAAATAGCGCAGACATCCCAAGTTTCAATTGTCAAAATGACGAAGACGAACGAAAATTGTGTGTCTACAGGCCCATTCTCCATCGAAAGTAGCAATGGATCTTCCATCGCCACAAAATATATAATTTTCGCTGTGTTGTGTTGTCCCGTGTGTCGATCGGACAGTATATGGGAACTCTTACGCCTAAGGTCTAAGAACATTTAAAGCGTTGGATTTCATGAGCCACTTTGCAAATACAAATCACCCCCCGAAATAAATTCCTGGGTTCGCCCCTGGTACCGTTCTAAAACTATTTTGTTCGTGTTTGACAGTTCATGACAAAGTGGATTGGGATTTAGTCCGCAAGTTTAGAAAAGGATCACCAAAAATGTTTTAAGATAGTTTATTTGCAAAGGGACCTAAAGTATCTTATTGGCCATATGGTACTTGGCAAGGAACAGGGTGGGTCGGATTACAAGCCGCAGCTACAGTTATAGCAAATGTCATGGAGCAAATTTTTTTTTGATAAAAATTTGAGGATTCGGATAGTTTCATGAGCTTTCAAAGATTTTAGGACAATATTAAATTTGTTTATCTAAGGTATCTGGTGAGAGAGAACCAATAAATTTAGCATTTATTTGGACTTCGAAAATCATATGTTTCTTCTTGTCTACCAAAAATATCCTCGCTAGAGTGTCGTATTTCGCAGTCGTGCTGTTTTAATTGTTCGAGAAATCTTTCATGTGGCTTTTGAGTCCCTAAATCTCGTGGGCTCTCACGCCACGCGGCCCCTGCGGCCCCTTATGCGTCGGCCGTGCATCTTAAACTTGCTGTTTTGATAATAAAAGCGATCATCTACAGTAGGTTACCACTTTGTAAGGAACACCTAACATTTGAATTCTTTTGAATGACACATATTTTTATGCCGATTCATTCTCTTTCCAGAAAGTGTCACAACATTTTTGACAGAAAAAAACATAAAGTTTTGGCCCTATTCAGGACCAGACAAAGTCATTCACTATCATTCGAGCATTTCAATGAGTAACATACAAATAGCGAAAAATTGCATCGTGATCCTTATGCAATTGTTCGCTATTTGTATGTCACTCCTTAAAATGCTCGAGACAAAGCATGACAGTTTTGAAAGAACTGTATTATCAAATATGAAATAATCGATAAAGTACCGTTTAAAAACAACTGCTTTTAATTTTTGGATTTACACTATGTAACAACCTCTGTAAAGTTAAGGTACATTTTTTATCCATAAAATTTTCTCTCCGCCTAAAATGTTGGCTAAGTTTCAAAATTAAGGTTGATGTCGCTAACAAAGTAGCGACAGAATTCCATTAGATCAGCGATTCAGTACAGTTTTGGTGAATTGCGTGACGTGTCATAATTCCAGTAATTTTACGCAACCACTAAAATTAGTGGAACGTTTTCCACTAGTTACCTAATTGAATGGAGAAATTATCCCTGAGAAATAAGCGGCGTTTACTGTACTCTGTACATATATCTCAAATCAAATCAATTGTCAAAGACACTCTGGCAGACCTCCAAAAAATGTCTACCAAAGAGATACATACCTGGAAAAGACGAAAGCATATCGCTCCATTGCAACCCTTGAAGCCACAACAAATTGTCACACATACTTTGATTTTCCCGTATTCGTACACGGAAATTTTTTTCTCCTCTCTTACGTCACTGTCCAAAATTGCGATTATAACACTGGCTCTCAACCTATTTTCTCAACTGATTTTTTTCGGAAAAAAATCGTTGAACATTTATATCTCATTTGACGTTAGTTCCGCAATTTTTCGCTTTTGCACATTCCTCCTGGATTATTAAAGCTAGCACTTAGTTGGAATTATAATGTGACTTATTTTAAGTACAAAAAATCGCATTAATAAAATCTGATTTCAAAACTCATTTCCATTAAATTTTGAGAAACGCAGGAAAATTGCGGGGAATTCGCTCGTTCCGTTTCGTTCCAACTTCTGACATGAGTGACAAGTCCCCGTCTGTTTTCACATCTTTAAGAACTGTATTCGCGAATAACTTTAAAATTTAAAGTTTTTAGTGAGTTTCATTAATTCAAATTCCTTAACAACATGTTAAACTTGAATAATGAAGTGCGCTGTAAAGAATTGTGCCAGTGATTCACCAAAAACATTGAGGCTGAGTTTCATGTTTCGTATAAGTTTCATGTTCTGGTGGTACAAATTGACGATTTTTTAATAGACGTGGTTACGTCGGATGGTAAAGTGATAACTTGTAAGGTGTAGACAACATATTACTGAATATCGCATGTACCTTTTTATAGGTGGTACTATCAGTGACATAAATGTTTTCGGTCAAAATATGACTTCGGTGAACTTTTCTTTGTGTGGCACGGATTTCTATGTATTTTTCATGATGCTTACCAGTGAATCTCGTAAAAGGCTCTATTAATCCGAAAAACTGAATTAGTGGCGGTGAAAATGAAATACGTGAGAATGTTTGTAGTTGCATATTTCATAGATAAAAAGTGATTTTTTCTCGGAAAATTGGGGTGAATTCACAGTAGCGCCGTCTAGCATGTATTTTCTCGTTCTTTTGTTCCAATCGTTCCAATTTTACCTTCACGTCAAACCTTTTTTGGTGATTGTTTATGATAAAAATATGGCGCGAAAGATTCGAATAGTGAACTAAATAGAATATTTCGGACGTCCTGACTAAAAATATGTAAAAATAGATGGAATCGAAGGATGGGGTCATAGGGCTGCCATCATGGGCGTAGCCAGGATTTCGGTCAGGGGGGGGCAAGCCCAAAATTTTTTCAACATCATGATTTTCTTAGGAGTTGAAATTTCCGGTCGCAGAAATATTGTTAGCAAATTTTAGCGTAGCCTGGCTTGTGGTTGGATTTGGGCAGAGGGTCATGGATTCAAGACTCACCGTGAACGAATTCATTTTATGGTGTTTTTCGAACTCACGACCTACGTGACGGACTATGATGTAGCTCATATTGTAAACAAGTATCCAGGATAAATAACATTGCTGGGCGTGCTGTTGATCTCAACACCTCAACAAAACAGCAGTTAAGATCTTGGAAATTGGCTGTCACTCATCTGCGGCCCTAGTTTATTGGTGGACTGCCACGCATGTTATTTCTTTTTTTCTAATTTTAGAGTAAAATTTTTTAAATGGAGATGAAAATGATTTTCTTCTGCATTCTGATTACATTCAACTGGCCTCCAATATCTGCCTTTTAGAGGGTAGTTTGTCTATTTTCAGTGCATTTTTTGTATCTCGGACTGCATATTCCACTTGCGAAACAGTTTGTTTCGTCTGTCACTTTCATGATAGCAAAGTAGCATCGTAAGAATATTTATAAATCCTTTATTGATTGAAATATGGTTACCGGTTTTAATAAGATTTCTTCTAAATTTATCAAAGTATCAATGGCTTCAAAGACCCGCTCTTTGGCTCACTTGCGTTGAGTCGCACTCTAGGATGCTAGTAATCTAGGGGTTCGGAGATCGAATCTCGGCGTGGTCCAAAATTGCCGTACATGTGAATGGAAATATATGTATAGTGCTTACAACATTATATACACTCCGAAATGATATGCAATGTAACGTTGACTCGAAATTGCCTACAAACGGTTGAGTTAACGCACCCCACAATGGTACTGAGAAGGAAAAGAAGAACTTGAAAGACACTGAAATATGAGACCAGTTCTTTACAAGGTCCTTAACCCTGGAAGGTTATGCTTATTTTTAGTACGGAAAGGTGCTTCGTTGATTCGACGACGCTCTATTTTGACGCCTCATACAAATCACCCTTTCTCAAAATATTTATAAAATTTGACAGATTTTCAATCGTTAGTTTAGAATGGAAAAACATCGATTTTGAGTAATGTAAGGGAATTGATTTACAAATCAATTTTTCTTAATTCAATGTTATTTGGCCTGAAATATAAAACACTAAATTTAAAACTGAGATAAATAAAAACTTAACATTGATATAATTAAAAAATGTGCTCGAATCATAAAACACATATTCTAAACGTACTAGTAGTATAAAACACATATTCTAAACGTACTAATTGGGTTGAATGAGAAGCTCATGTATATACAAGAGGCACAGCGATCCATTTTGGGGTCCCAGCACGTGTTTTTTTCACTTCACCTATTGCGGATTTTACAGTGGATTGTAGAATTATTTACAGTAAATTTTGGAATATCTTCTCCCTGAGTTCCCTCGATTAATTCTAATTCTATATACAATGTCTAATTTTCACATTGAGTACCTTGGAGCCGATTTTTATGAGTTCGACGCAATTTTCCTGAAATGAGAATTTTGAGCCATTTTCCTGATTTGTCCTAGGTTTGTCCTAGTAAATATTTTTTCCATAATTTAAAAAAAAATAGGTTCCACCATTTCAAAAATAAACATATTTGTTACGAGCTAGTTGTATGGACACAGTCTTATCGTCGAATCGACAACCAGCCATAAGAAATACTGGAGTTCTATAAGTTACACAATATTCATCCTTCGTCGTTTCGACGACGCCAATTTCCAAAAATCCAACTTACCCTGCTAACTTCGTCTAGCCGCAATGTACCTGGCAAGTACATAGGCACGGTAAGTGCTGTACGAAAACTCCGCTCCAAATAATGAGAATTGTCACGAAATATGGGATAAATTTGATGATGCGTTCGACGAAGCATGACCTTCTAGGACTGTATACCATTTGTCACCCTTTCAGATGAAAATAAGTCGAATTCCACTAACTTCCCGAAGGGACCTAATGGTTGAAATTGTGTACTCCAGCTCAGAAGCCATGAAATGAAACAGGAAATATGGAGTCCACGCAGTCACAGTAGCACACTCACAAGTGAAATGTGTGTGCTGGTACGCAGCCTGCGTCAGTTACGAGAGGCCACTCGCTGTCATCTATTTGTATGCGCCTCCTGACTGCAAACTGTCCCAATCATCGCTTCTCTGGCAGCACTTGGAGTGGCAGAAAAAGCAACTGCTGCGCCAGCAGCAGAAAATTTTTGAAAATGTTGTATAGTGCAGCGATTTTTTTACTACATCGATAAGGATTTTTTTCCAACTTCATCGACCAGGGGGGGGGGGGCGACCGCCCCTCCCTGCCCCCCCCCCCCCCCCTAGCTACGCCCATGGCTGCCATACAAAACCAACCCCCCCATATTGGGTTCTTCTAGGAAAAACTTTTTTATTCGGGCACAAATTTACACTAAACCTCATGAAAATGTATTTCTATTGATGTTAGAAAACATATGCAAAAATGAATGAAATCGGACCATGGGGTCAAGGGGCTACCATTACAAACACAATCTCCCAAATTTGGTTCTTCAAAGAAAAACTTTTTTATTTTTCCACCAATATCAACCAAACCTCATACAAATGTTTGCTTTTGATGCTATACTTAAAAATGGATGGAAAGGAGCCATGGGGGTCATGGGGCTGTCGTACACACGCTCCTTTCCCATTTTGGTTCTTCTGAGAAACATTTTTTTTTTGCTACACCAATTTCACCAAACCAATGAAGTTTTCTAAGAAAATTTTTTTATTTGACCAATTATTCCAAGCAAGCCTCACTCAAATATTGTTTTATCGGCTCTACGTTATGTGATAACGGAAGGAAAAGAATGGAGGGGGAGGATTAAATACAAGTCATACGTACGCCCGAAAAAAACTTTAAGCCCGAGGAGAGTGAAGTGTATCCAAATTTCGGCCGCGCTCGAAACTATAGCCTCGTTTTCTTTATTCTTCATACTTTAACGTGGGTTTTCCTTGTTCTTCATTCTCCAACACGGCAACATGAGTTTGTTAAATTTAGGTTTTGTTCCATGCGCCCATTTCCAAGGGTGGATTAGGACTTTTCATGAAACATTAACCTATCGAAATGGCCTGAGGTCCACTGCCATTTGCTTAAATAATGGCCTCTGATTTAGCTCGGCCCATTTGTGCCTGTGGCGCGCGAGAGCAGAATGAACCCCTTCATTCGGTTGCGTTAGCGAACCTTCTAGTGTAATATTCGACACGGTTGTATTCTGTAGTATAGTGGCTACCCAGCAAGCAACAAGGGACGTCCGTGCACCCACAGTAGAATGATGGGTTGGGGAACCGCGTCTTTTTGTGCACCACGGAAGACAAATATAGTGAAGCGAGCAGAAAACCTCAGCCGTCTGTTCCCACCGTTACTAGCCTTATTATTCAATAATCGCAATTTCAACCCCTTTTTTGCCTGTGGATGGATCTTTCTTATAGTGTAGAGGAAAAGGAACAAAGAGAAGCACACACTCCGTTCTAAGCTACAGCAAGCCTAATCTACACTGTTGTAGAGGCATTGGCTCCGTCTCCTACGGCATGTCCATATGATTTTGGTCATATAGTAACATTTTCATTTATCCTTATTTTGTGACTTCAGCCATTTTTCTACTTCGTAAACCAGTCACTTACCAATCGTATGACAATGCAGCGAAAACGAAAAGAAAATGCGACTATAGTGAAATTGTGTTGTATCTTCAGGCCTGAATAGAGATCGGGCGGAATGAAAATGAAATTTTTGTCCGCGGCGATTTTCTCAATGAAAATGCATACTTACTGTCGTGGAATATGTGGTAAATGATGGGTAATTCCATAAACTAAAATCCGAGAATGGTTTCACAATTTGTCTCTGCCATTTTATGTGTTATTTTTCGATTCCCCGGTCATTAGATAATTTCCGCGATGAACTCGTCGTGGACAGTGAATCGGTTTGACGTTTGCAAAACTCACCACACCCGACGGAGAATATGCTACAGAGTCGACTCATTTTCACGTTGAAAATGCATTCGGACAAGGGGGAAATTATTTTTTTAGTTATTTTTAAGATGATTTAGGACGTAAAACGCCTTTGCAGCAATTTTCGAAGCTAAAATTTTAAATTCACCACGGTTTTTATGCCGGTTCATTACCGTTTCATTTTCATTCCGCTCGAACTCTATCCGGGGCTTTCCCAGATAAAATTATAAGGATCCATTAAATTCGGACACAATCATGAACCTCTTCATTGTTTGTTTATTGACGCTTTACTATTCGCTGTTTGTGTGTCAGGGTTGCCTTTCTTGTTGGAGACGATCCAGTTCATCTTAGATATTGTAGGATTAGGATAGATTTGATTATCCTGATATCGTTAGTATAATGGGAGGGAGATTCGATTTCGGATAAAAATAGAGCCATAGACGTGTAACTACAAAAATCACAAATATACCTATCAGCCAACCATATTCTCTATTTTATCACCAGACCATAGACTTTTGCCCTTTTGCACGAATCTTCCCAACAAACGAGACGACCCAAACCCAATTGTCTGCGAACATGGTTTTTTCTTCTTCTTTTTTAAATAAAACGCACCCACTAAGGACCACTTTAGTAGCATTTCTAATTAGATTCCGTTCATTTGCATGCAAATAGGGAAAGCGCAATGGATACTCGTTCAGTTCGTATCTGTTCTGTTATCGTTCCCATTTGCCGCGGCCGCATCTCCTTAAAACACCCCATAACTTACATCTTGCTCATTTGCGCGAATCGCGTACATACATATAACTGCTTGAAGAAAATTGTTAGGGTCGAGTGAGGTGAATGTCGTATTTTCCTACTTTTTTTTTTAAACTTTTCTACCAAATTTTTCCAATTTCTACCAAATTTTCGATTACTGCTGTGTGTAATTTGTGCGAGGTACGTCGCTTTGCGCATATTGTACACAAGGACCTGACTCGAATTTGGTTAATTCTTAAGCCAATTAAACATCAAAAAGAAATGAAGAAAATATACGCGCAGTCGGTAATTTTAAACGCACTCAGTTTTGTTTTAGCGAGCGGAAGTGAAGAATTAGAGAAAGTCATTCCATGGCTTTTTTCCATATGTCTCGGTAACATTTCATGACGAATTCAATTACATTCTAATCACAGTGTTTTCATGGCTCTTTGGCTTTTTTTATTTGACAGTTTAATTAGGTATTGAAAGGTCCTTCCTGTGATACCTACTCGTAATATTCACCCCAATCAAACGGGACGATGGAGTGCGATTGTCGTTAATTGTAATGCAAGGAAAAAGAACGGGAGGATTAATATTCAGAAAACATTGAGGCGGTTTTAGTTAATTATCGTAGGGATGTTGGGGGTTTTCTTAAAAAATGATAAAGCGAATGATGAGCGAATCATTAAGGCATCAATAATTTTCTTGGACAGTTTTATCGGCGAATGTTTGAACAGACGGAAAGAGCATGTATTTGTGAGAAGATAAGTCGTCCAATTTGACTAATTAAAAATTTGATTAATTTAATTTGATTAAGAAAAACGAACTGTCTTAAGAGAACACAGTCGGCAGCTTCGTAACTGAAGAATTTTGCCCGGTCAAGAGATAGTGCTTGTGCTTATAAGATGTTTTGAGCCCTATAGATGGTGGATGCATACATTTCTAGTCTTAAAATTTGTATGAAAAATCTCGGTTACTGTTATGTGTGAGAATTGCCACTGGTTATGTGCATATGGCTTCAAAGTTGCTACTCAGGACATGATTTTTTTTTAGAAGACTGCGAAATAATATATCATTAACAACAAAATATTATGGACAAAAATTATTTCTTGTTCACCTCACCCCTGACTCTCAACTAAATTGTTTGGTATCATGACTCAGAATAAATCATTGGAACATGTATTATCCTATCAAAATGAACCCTCGAAAGTGTGTGCATTCACACCTAATATCCTTGATTGTAACATCAGTCGACCCTAATCACATCGTCGATTCATCGGTCCTCCGACTAAAAAATCCTTGCCTATACCAAGGGTGCAACCGTTTTCGATATTCAACAGGAAGCTCAAATATGTACTGTGAATGTGGCAGGAATACAAGTAGGACAACAAGCAACACGGGTGACACAAACAATGCATTCAATGACGCTCCGGTGAAAATGAAACGGAAAACTACTTATAGATGTCTCATAAATCTTTTTAGCAATTTCGCGATTGACATCCGAAATAAAGCACCTCTTCGGGGCAAACTACGTGAAAAGTATATGCTCGTACAGCGGGAGCCGTCGATATTTTCTTATAAAGAATAAAAAAAGTACGAATACCTTACGACAAATCGCAATACGGACATACATATTTTCCCCCATTCCGTTTTCCTATTTTAGGGAAACTTGAAGACGAAGAATAGGTTTTCAAATTCAATAAAACCAGCACTTGATGGAAACACACAAGGACCTAATTTTTTCGATTTTGCATTGCATTACTCGGGTGTGCGCTCCCTTTACGACGTTCTTGCGCTCACTCACTACTCGTACTCGTACATAGAAATGGGAAATGAACGAAACAGTTTTTGAAATTAAATTTGCGCTTTTCATCACGGCTACCGTACCATGTATGCAAAGTTGCGGAATCGGAATGTACATGTACTGTACACATAGTAACCCTTATGTGGGCAATCATGTAAGAAATCCTTCTTGTGATTTCGTTGTGGTTCAAGGATTCTCAACAATCTTCCGGTTCCAGAAAGAAACTAAGGCACGTGGAAGAGGTTGTGTATATGTTTGCTTATTCATTGGGCGTAAGCGTAGCTGTACAAGGACTTGTTTTCGCGGTGAAAGGGTTGTTTTTTATTATTTTGTCAAATTTCCGAGAGAGGTAAATATTTTACCGGTCTTATCGTGTATACATATAGTATGTAGGTATACAGATTTTGGGTTTCCACTATTGGACAGTTTGTAGGAATAAAAAAGAATAAGAAAGTTGGAAATCTGAAGAATACCTTTATTATACCATTTTCTACACTGGCAGATTAAATAATTTAAGAACAGTTACTTTGTGCAAATAATTTGTTCAATTCAAACTAAAAGCACATGGTTCGGTCAGCTTCCTCAGCAATTTCGATTGTACCCGCAACGTACATACAACAAATACCACAGAAATTATCCCTATCCTGGTGCTCCAGTTCCTTGAGAATGGCCCAAAGGCCGAGCTTTACTAAACATAGTTTTCGCCGATTTGATGATTTTGACTTTTACGACTTTCGCCACCGCCGTCTATATATTAAGGCCGCAATATGTAGACTCGTAAACGTCAAATCCGTAGATTAAATTGCATTGCATTGCAGGGCCGGATTTACCATATGGGCAACCTGGGCAGCTGCCCAAGGCGGCAGATTGTGAAGGGCGGCAATTTTTAGAACTTTCCGTTGGTTCACTGAGAGAAAAAAACGCACATTCATATTAAAAGCTCCACATTTAAATTGAACGCAGTATTCGTTTGAAAAATCTCGTTTGATTTGAACGAGTTCTCATTTACGCTAAAAGAATTTCTTTTAAAACAAAAGAGTAGCTAAGCCCCAAACGGCGGTCGTTTAAATCAAAAGATTCCGCATTACATAGTAATGTATATGCATTCCTTTACGTAACAAATACACATACATAAAGGACGCGATGCCAAAATATCATTTGTTTCAACGTAGCACAACAGGTAGTTAATACTTCTGGCCGGTCCGATGAGTCTCACGTGTTCATGTTCATTGTGTACAAATGTGTAGTGTCTAACAACAAACGTGTATGTCATTAGTTAGAATCTTCGTCGATGTTAAGAGTGTTTTCGAGAATGTACTTTTGCATTCATCTGGAGGAATGGACGCTTCCACACGTGCAATTTAAGTTTAGCGGGTGTTAAAATAAAAGTGTTATGTATTAATCATATTAAAATTAGACATAAATAAAAAATAAAGTGTTTTCCTGAAGTTTTCATAAGTTTTATTATTTATTGATTTGTCAACCCAGGTAACAGTGAGTATCTAATCGAATGGAGAATGGACAATCAAACGGAATGTATTATTTTATTTCAGCAGAGTTTGCTTTTAATTCCATGTAAAACTCAATTATTTTGAATGGGGTAATTTCTATGAAATGAAAACGGGATATGTTGCTTTCGAAATACATATCGTTTCATTAAAAAGAATGCTTCGTTTAATTTAAATAACGAAAATGTATGTATGTGTATGTATGTATATAAAAACGAAGACGTTTGATACAATTGCCTTTCATTTATTCAAAATGCGTTACCTGTTTACAATCAAAGAATAAGTGTTTATTTCAATGAAGAATACGTTTAAATCGACTGGCTCCTTCTTTCCAGGTAAACGCAAATTCTTTTAATTCAAACGCCTTTTTACAACTCATTATGCTTTTGAAAGAAACGCCACTCGTTAGAATTAAACGCATTTGCTTGTGGAGCCAAATCAAAAGCGCAAATCGTTTGAATTAAATATATTTCGTTCAATATGAGTGAATATTTCTCTGAGTGTTTCAAATTCTGTGAATAATCATTTTGGAAAACTCAAGGAACAGTCACAACAATTAGACAAAATTATAACTTCCTCTCAAATTTTTTCTAGTTACTCAGGCATATTCTAGCACGCCCAATCGCATATTTACCGTATTGTAATGGATAATACTTGTCCATAAAAAATTGAACTTACAAAATTTACAGCTGGTCAAAATGCTAGCTAATGGCTGAAATATCGCAAAGGAGGACCAAGCGCAAACGGGATATATTTTTGTGGTGCACATTTTGATGAATATTTTGGAGTTCGAGCTGTTCCGGTTCAAAAGTTACACCCGGTCAAAATGCGACCTAAGGGTAGAATAATCGCAACAAAAAAAAATAATAGGGG
Organism: Microchrysa polita; assembly: GCA_949715475.1. Taxonomy (NCBI): domain Eukaryota; kingdom Metazoa; phylum Arthropoda; class Insecta; order Diptera; family Stratiomyidae; genus Microchrysa; species Microchrysa polita. Next base: position 61,600,318 of record OX454421.1, on the reverse strand, counting down.
CGATTAGAAAGTCGATTTAGAGTATACAGGGTGTCCCGCAACTGGTTAGCCATAGACCAATGGTAGACTCTACAGGATGTTTTAGGAAAAATGTCGCCAAAATTATTTCTCTAGCTTTTACCGTTAAGGACTAATTGCCTTTTTTGTGATTATTGTCAAAAAACACGACTTTCTTCGAAAAACTCCTATTTTCTAGCTTCCACTTTAGCCAAATCAATGTTTTTCATATTCTTCTGAAAGTACACAAAATTTTCAATAAAAGGACATATCGAACGTTTCGAACGGTTTCGTATCTTCCGAGATACGACGTTTTGAATTTCGCAGAAATGTCGATTTAAACTTTTAATGTCAAAATTAAACCCGAATTTCGTAACGATACATTGAAGTGGCAAATCTGCAAACTTCACAAAAGTTGGCCTAATTCTTAAGCTTTCGAACGGCATATAAGAATAAAGCACAGAATCATCCGGTTTGTGAATAATATGTGTAAAAGGGAAAAAAACATAGTCCGTAAGTGGAAGAAATCTTGCTTTTACGTGGAAATAGTTCAGTCATATAAGCATTTCCAATAGAATAAAAAATGAGACCGAGGCTAATTTCGGGCGCGGCCGAAATTTGGATACCCTTCGCTCCCCTCGGGCTAAAAGTCTTTTCGGGCGTACCTACGACATGTATTAAATCCCCCTCCCCACATTCTTTTCCTTCTGTCTTCACAAAAGTTCCGTTGCGTCGGCGAAACAATATTTGTGTGGGGTTTGTTTGAAATAAGTGGGCAAATAAAAATATTTACTCAGAAAATGTATTGGGGGATGCGGGAGCATGGCCCTATAGTACGATTCCATTTGTTTTGACATTTTCAATTGCTTTGATAAAGACACATTAATTCAAGGTTTTGTGAAATTGGTGTAAAAAATGTTTCTTAGAAGAACCAAAATGAGGGGTTGGGTTTGTATGGCAGCCCCATGACCCCATGGTCTGACTTGATCCATTCTTACATATGTTTTGCGTCATCAATAGAAATACATTTGAGTAAAATTTGGTTTAAATTGGTGCACAAATAAAAAAGTTTTTCTTAGAAGAACCTAATTTAGGGGGTTAGGTTTGTATGGCAGCCCCATGACCCCATGGTCTGATTTGATCCATTCTTAAATATGTTTTGTGATATCACTAGAAACACATTTGTGTGAAATTTGGATGATATTGGTACACAAATAAAAAAGTTTTTCTTAGAAGAACTTAATTTGGAGGTTAGGTTTGTATGGCAACCCCATGACCCCATGGTCCGATTGGATTCGTTCTTACACATGTTTTGTGTTATCAATATAAACACATTTCTGTGAAATGTGATTGAAATTGGTACACAAATAAAAATGTTTTTCCTAGAAGAACCTAATTTGGGGAGTTTGGTTTGTATGGCAGCCCCATGACTCCATGGTCTGATTTGATTCATTCTTACACATGTTTTGTGTTATTAATAGAAACACATTTGTGTGAAATTTGATTGAAATTGGTATACAAATAAAAAAGTTTTTCTTAGAAGAACCTAATTTAGGGAGTTGGGTTTGTATGGTAGCCCCATGACCCCATTGTCCGATTGTACCGATTCAAACATACAAACTGCCTGCAGCAAAAAGAAGCATCTGTGCAAAATTTCAGCTTCATAGCTTTTAAATTGGCCGAGTAAAACGCGTCGCAACAGACAGACAGACAGACAGACGGACAGACGGACAGGCGGACATCGTCCAATCGAGTCCCCAAGTCATGCTGATCATATATGTATACTTTTTATATGGTCGGAGATGCTTCCTTCTATGCGTTACAAACTTCATGACAAAGTTAATATACCCTTTCACTCTATGAGCGAAGGGTATAAAAAATACAGTAAGGCTATTTTTTTCCTGGTCTTGATTCAGTGAGGTCCCAGGAGTCTAAAACTTATTTTGCTGAAATAAATTTGATCGGAAAGGTCCCAAAAAAGGACACTATTTAATCCTTGACTGGAGGTTGGCGTGCCGGTTATCATATCAAAGGGGACGCCGAGGACATTACAAATCCGGTGTTTGATTCCTATTTCAAGGACCCTCAACGGAATAAATCGCGTTTGAATGGAAAATTTTTGTGTTTCCCGTAACTTATCATATCTGTATCTTTCCAAAGCCATAACTACGCGAATAATTCAAGTTGCCACTTCCTTTTTCATTTTTTAGAATCTAATTTGCTAATGAAAAATTGGATCGGAAAACACTGAAAAAGGACATAAAAGGACACTAATTAATACCTGCATATTAAAATGTTTATCCTTTAGACGATGAAAATGAAAAATACTCTCACAATATTAATGTGTACACAGCGAACCTTCGTACAAATAATTCAACACATAAAACAAATTGGTTTATACTTACCGTTATAATTAGTAAAGTAGCATCTACAACAGTAGCGAAAAGTATTTTTCCATAATGCATAACAACCAAGTCTTTGCTTGATGTATAAATTTTACTTCCTTTTCAAGATTGAAGTCGGTTTGGTACATTTGCTGGCTATGGTTTTTTTTTTCATTTATACGTATTATTCAGAAACTGGATGACTCTGTGCCTTATTCTTATATGCCGTTCGAAAGCTAAGATACTACGCCAACTTTTGTCAACTTTGCAGATTTGCCACTACATGTACCGTTACGAAATTCGGGTTTAATTTTTACATTAAAAATTGAAATTGACATTTCTGCAAAATTCAAAACGTCGTATCTCGGAAGATACGAAACCGTTCGAAACGTTCGATATGTCCTTTTATTGGAAATTTGTGTACTTTCAGGAGAATATGAAAAACATTGATTTGGCTAAAGTGGAAGCTAGAAAATAGGAGTTTTTCGAAGAAAGTCGTGTTTTTGACAATAATCACAAAAAGGCAATTAGTCCTTAACGGTAAAAGCTAGAGAAATAATTTTGGCGACATTTTTCCTAAAACATCCTGTAGAGTCTACCATTGGTCTATGGCTAACCAGTTGCGGGACACCCTGTATAGAAATTCCAAAGTCGTAGGTGCTGCGTTTTTAAAGAAGCAGCTCAATGACAAAAAAACGCAAAAAGCGTGAACGAACTCAATTTTCCGTAAATGCCGGCTAGACTTGTTAAATACGGGGCTGTTCCACAGGATTTATCTCAACACATACTCACATACTCTCTGTTTTAATATTCCTTAAACAAATTATAAATTGTTCTAATTTTCATAATATTTGATTGGATTACATGCTTCAATATTAATTTGCTACACAGTAGTTTTTCGTCACCCAGAAAACATAGAAGCTGGCGTAAAGGTCACTTCATTTCAGTCCATTGCTTATCAGGATTCGTCCGGATGCCATCTGCCGATACTCTCAGTCTCGAGAAGCCTACCGCAAGAAACTCAGCTTGGAGGACTCAATTTTAAGCTGAAAGTACGGATCCTTGCTAAAACAACTTTCAACCCATGAAAATGATGTTGAGATTCTTGCCAATGTCGTTACGATTGTCGTTAATATTCCTGCTGAAACCACGTACCACGGAATCTACCACCAGACGATCGAATAAAGTCGGTGCGTTACGGCAAATTCAAAATCGCTCTTTTTCTCGATTGTTTCAAGTCTACAGTGGAGAACATAAGCGAGTGCTTCTATACTTTTTATTTACCAGAACTTCAGGCAACGTTCACCGAATGGATTTTAGACTGATCAGTTTTTATCCTTGAGTATCGATGACCTCCAAAACTTCCATCAAGCTTGACTCGCAGAATTGTCTTCAACGGTTTTGGCAAACTTCTTTCGTAATCAAAACCTGGAGATCTATGTCCTTATCTACAAACTGAATCCGTTTCACAAACTTCTCATGTATAGCATTTGTTCTACAGCCGATATTCGTAGCACGAGTTTCCCAATATTCTTGAACAATATTTCCAGTGTAGGCTCTTGGAATGCAAGACATATTTTCTTGGTGGTAGCTCTCTGGCACACTAATGATCGCTTCGGCTAATTACCACCAACTCCGTCCAGGACGTTTAATAAACTCATACGCTGCCTGAGTCACTTTTGGTTTTAATAAACTTTCCCAAATTTTTTCGTTTAAATTGTCGAATTTGTATTTGTCATTTTTCTGCAGTGAAAAATACAAAATACTAGCACTGCCAAAACATCATTTAAAATAATAAAAATCAGCGAACAGACTTTTGCCGATTAATATAGACGAGTCCATGCGTTTCGACGACTTGAAATTTCAATTCTTGTTTAACCTTCCGGCGGGCGCAATACTAATCCTAACACGATCGGGCGCAATGCATCTGACAGATTAAGTGCAGAAAAAAGGATGAAACTAAGTTTCTGTATATTTTAGACACTTATTTATTGTTGCATTGTCTTTTTGAAACAGTTCTACGAAATTTTAGAAACAAAAACTCGCGCACAAAGTTTGATACCCTTCACATTTTCAATTTTCTAAGAATATTCCGCATTCAATAGCTTCAATATTTAAAAAACCTCCAATAACTCGACCGCTTAAAAAAATTGAGCTAATTTTACTGAAATCACACTATTGAACGATTTGGTGGGCCTAAAAGTTAACACAACGTTATTACGCAGTGTGAAGAGTATAACATGTGGAGGGAGATTCCGTTATACGTCACTCTTCAATAGTCACATTGAATTTCGGTCCGATCTCTAAACAACGATTATTGTTAAATTACGACGATTTCATTGTCGCGAGTGCGTGTAAATTATCACCAAGTGCGTTTGCTGTTTCGCAGATTAAATTTCTGGTTGCAAAACGTCGATTTTGCACGAAACGAGACGTTTTTTATATTACAGCCACATCTTGTTGGTTATGGCGGGAAATTCGCAGTCGCCGTCGTCACCCTGCTCCCCGCGCGTGAAATTTATTACGACGTACACAGTGGCCCGCGTTTTCTTGGTTATGGGTGAAAACTCATAGGTGCCTTCGTCACCCTGCACCCCGCGAGTGGAGCGTTAAAGTACATCAGCACGGGTGAACCAAGGCGAGTAGTGAGACAAGTGCGGCATTCGACTTGACAGAAGTAATCCGGCCAGTCCTCCCGGTTCGGCTCGCGGTGTGTAAATTTGTAGCATCAAATTGCGTAATCAACTGAGCCAACGAGTGAAAAGCACACCTTGCAGTCTGGCTGCGGAAAATCGTGCAAAGTGTTAGCATGCTTGCAATCGGGCGCCGAAGTGTGTGGGCTAGTAGTGCCAAATTACAGTACACAAGTTCTAAGTGAAGAATTTATCGTGTGTCAAAGTTGTCGTCTGAGTGCGACGAGGAAAACTCAATTGGTTTTTCGTGGTCGACCAAAAGTGTTACGCAACTCTATTCGCGTGTGCCTATTAGTTCAATTGTCTGCCTGTACGTGTATGACAAGCTGGGCCTAGGGTAGTGGATGATCTTTTGCACCCATTCCCCCGTCACCAGTAAGCGAGCGAGCGCTATCCGTCGCGGATTTTGACTCAATTGACGTCGCCCCATCACTCAGCTAATCTTTCCGTGCGTGAGATCGATTGCTGTTCCCGGTCGATTCGTTATCGGTATCGCGCAACCCCTCCCCACAGCAGGTGACGGACCCATAATCGCGCCCCTTTTGACCGAGTTGAACCGAACGAGCGTGTGTGTGAGTGCAGCGCTTTTTAACGGATTGTCGATCGCGCTTCTCTTGCGTATGGCTCGTAGAGAGAGTAGCACAATTGGACACTTGCGTCGACTTCAGTCCGCAAGGACGGTACTTTTTTCTTAGTAACAACTCTATTTTATATTTATTCGCAGGATGAGTAGTGATGATCTGGGTACTTCATCGGAAGATGAATTACTCGTCTCCAGCCAAGAGACAACCATCATACTCAACGAGGCAGAGGGTACCAGACATAGTACCCCTATCTCAGAAAAAACATCAACATCGGCTGAGAGTACCAGACAGAGTACTCCAGCCTCGGTTAAAATGCAACCGACGGCATCAGGTGCTGCAAGTGGTAGCACTAAATACAACAAGGCGTTACACATTCTTAACAAGATTGCTAAGAATGAACAGACGGGTATTGCGCACAGCAAAGATGCGGAGGACAAAATAAAATACCAGCGGGTGGTAGAAGAATATAATGAACGCCTTAAGTTGAAGGAGCAAACGAATTCCAAGCGGAATAGGTCTCAAGACCAGGGCGCTCCAGCAGCTAAGAGGCTTAGAGCGATCCAACCCTCGACTTCAACAAAACAGCACGTCGATTCTGGAAGCAAGTCGGTCAAATCGTACAGTGGGGTGGTCAGGGATCACCTACAGGTCGCTTTGGTAGACAGGCTCTCTACCTCTGGAAAGATAGCGACAGACGTGTGGATTAAGATCGAGGCTAAGCTTTCGGAAATGACGGTGGAACACGTCATCGACAATCAGAATGGGCCGCTGCCTTCTTTCGACTCGTCTGTGATGATCAGAGGATACAGGGTTATCACATGTGAGGACGGGTACTCTAAGGACTTCATTGGTGCGTGCGTTGCTAAGATAAGTGACAGCTGGGAGGGTTCAAAGATTGAGCTAATTCCCACCAAAGATATTCCTAAGAGGCCCAAAGCTCGCATCTGGTTACCCATCGTGGATATGGAAGGGCCGAAGCTCCTTCTTGCACTACGGCTACAAAACCCCAAGGTCCCCATGGACGACTGGGTCATTCTTAAAGCTGAGGAGCCGCAAGGACAAAGCCAGTCCTACATGCTCCTCATCAACGATGAGTGTCTTCCGTCTCTAGAGAAGACAGATTACAAGTTACGCTTTGGCATTCGCAATGCCAAAATAAAGGTCTTCCGATCGAACGCCGAGGATGAGCAGGATCCGATGGACGGAGCCAACGATCAGCTGAAGGACATTTGCATTGGAGCAGAGGAGGCAGCAGAAGAAAATGAAAGTAGTGCAAATTAATCTTCAGCACTCTAAGCTAGCCTCGGATAATCTACTCGTCTTCCTAAAGGAGGAAGACATTGACATAGCGCTTGTTCAGGAGCCCTGGGTTCGCGATGATTCCATTAAGGGGCTTTTGGATAGGCGATACACTCTTTTTTACAACAGCAGCAGCACAGACCAAGGTAAACCAAGAACGTGCATCTTATCCAAAAAATGCATTAATGCCTTCCTATGCCCGCAATTTAGCTCATCGGATCTAACAGTGGTTAGAATGGAGGTTCCAGAGTTGGGAGAGCTGTACATCTCCTCCGCCTACATGGCCCATGATAGGTCGGCGCCTCCGGAAGAGCTGATGCGGCTGACAACCTACACCACTGCGAGGAACACTACTCTCCTGGTAGGGTGCGACGCAAACGCACGACATACCTTATGGGGGAGCACCGAAATAAACGAAAGAGGTGAGGACCTGTTTGACTTTATCATTAATACTAACTTTACAGTATGTAATACGGGAAACTGTCCAACCTTCGTTTTCCCGAGCTCGCAAAATTACGCAGGCTGGGAGGAGGTATTGGATATTACACTTTTGTCGGATAGTGAGAGATTTAAGGTGGAACAATGGAGGGTGTCTGACCTTAATTCTTTTTCAGATCATAACTGGATACTTTTTAATATAAATGTTTTCATAGAGACTCCAAAGCCTTACAGGAACCCAAGGACCACAAACTGGAAAAAGTTTCGACTGATTTTCAAAAACAAACTTCCAAATCCCCCAAATCACTCGATAAGCTCCGTGGAGGAGCTGGACAAGGGAGTTGAAGCATTAGAGAAAGCTATGGAAATAGCTTTTAAAAATGCATGTCCAGTGAAGCGGAGTAGGAAAACCCTTCCGCCATGGTGGAACAATGACCTATCCAAGCTTAGGAAGCTTACTCGGGACATTCTCAATATCTGCAACAAACACAAATTTTGGCAGCCATATAAAGACTGTCTGAAAATATACAAAAAAGCCATCAGAACAGCAAAAATCCAAGCCTGGATCGAGTTCTGTCAATCCTTGGATCACATCAAGGATTCGGCGAGAATTGGAAAAATTTTGTCAAAAACACATTCATGCCCGTCCCTGATAAAAAGGGACGATGGCTTCTGGACCGAATCTACTGGAGAATCTCTTGAGAGTACAATATAACGAAACTAGGTAGGGTGCAAAGAACGGCATGTCTTGGCATCACAGGGGGTATGCGAACATGCCCGAGGGATGCGTTGAATGTAATCCTGCATCTTCTACCAATCAACCTTTTTATTAATAAACTGGCGGCATGTAGCGCGGTAAGGCTTAAAGAGTCCGGTGGCTGGACCTCCAAGCCATATGGTCACGCTGATATCCTCAACCAGCTGCCACTAGATGAAATCAAGGCTACAACAGACTTTGCAGTGACTACACTGAGTCTTGAGAAAAGCTTTGCTGTCAAGATTCCGACTAGGTGCGAATGGGATACGGGTGAGGCAGTAGGGGATTACGAAATCTCTATTTTCACAGATGGATCTAAAATGAGCTGCGGGGTAGGTTCACGAGTCTTCTGCGATACACTTAACATCTCTGAATCCTACCGTCTTCCTGATCATGCTAGCATTTTCCAGGCGGAATTGTTTGCAATCATGAAGGCCTGCCTCGCACTCGGAAATATTCAAGACAGCCAAAACATAGCCATCTGCTCAGATAGTCAGGCGGCTATTAAGGCACTTAACTCTGCGAAGATATCCTCTAAGCTTGTCAAATGCTGTGAGGAGACGCTAAACAATCTTGGTAGAAAGCACTCAATCACACTAATTTGGGTGCCTGGACATACGAATATAGATGGAAATGAGCTGGCAGATGAGTTGGCCAGAAAAGGGGCCTCTATGGACACCTCCTATGAGGAGCGCGTACACGGTCCGATGTCAACCGTCAAGGGACAGATTTCCTTGCATTATCTTACGATTGCAGGCGGTTACTGGCGAAACATAAGAACCTGTGCCATATCACGGAAGTTATGGCCATCATATGACTGGAAAAGGACGTCCGAGATTCTAACAAGACCGCGGAAGGATATCGCCAGACTTACAGCAGTTATTACGGGCCATTGGCCAATAGGGGACCATGCGGCCAGGTTGGGTATACCTCACAACTCGCATTGTCTTAGCTGCGATAACGCAAATGAGAGAGAAACTCTAACTCACTTTCTCTGCAATTGCCCAGGTCTCGCTATCGAACGCTCGGTCGTGCGTTTTTTGATAGTCTAGAGGATGCGTCGGAGGCGAAAATAGGGGAGCTGCTTCAGTTCCTCAATTGTACTGCGTGGCTCTAAACGCCTCTCCACTCATGACATCTAACCTTCTGTAACCTCCTTCTTTATTAGTTTAACGGAATATGTGGTTTCAAAACGGCGCCTTCTGCGCTAATTGGGCTTCTGGTCTGCTTGACCTAAGCCACCACTTTTACCTACCTATAACATGTGGAAATTTTCATAGAAAAGGAAAAAATAACACAATCGGGCGCAATACATCTGAGAGATTATTTCACCCCCTCCCGCCCCTCAGACATATGGTAGATAGAAACTGAAAACTGCTTTGGGTAGTTGATCGATAAAGATTAAGCTACTGTGAGTTTCAGATCTCTCCCTTTTCATATCGCTGATTGGCGCAACAAAAACTGGTCACTTAATCTGTCAGATGCATTGCGCTCGCCCGAAGGTTAAACAATTAAGAAACTGTGAAATGTTGATAGCATAGTGACGGAGGGCGGAGATTTGAATACTGCCCAGGGGCGCCATAGAGGTCAAATCCGGCCCTGTTGCATTGTTGTTGCTTCTCGTGACATTGTTGTTGTTTGGCCGTATCCGACGAAGAATTTAAGCAGGATCCGTGGCGTCATCGTACAGCTGAGTTGCTGCCTTGATATATCTAGATGGCGTTGCTTTCGCGTTAACCCACCCGCAAGTTACCTCATATCCAGAATCAATTGACTATAGTTTACCGAGGTAAAAGATGGGCACAAATTCCTGACCTATTTATACAGGGTGGTTCCCGCATAAGTCAATGTCAAGTCGAATGTGGATGGTACACGCTATTGGGCTTTGATAGAATTATGACCGCTATATTCCGTATACTAAAATGAGAAATGTTAAAATAATTAAATGTTACGCTCCAACTGAACCTGATAACGTCGAGGCAAAGGACTACTTTTATGAACAACTCAATAGTATCCAGTCACCTAAAGGCGATGTTGTAGTGGTAATGGGAGATTTAAATGCTAAGGTTGCTGCCAACAATGACGGATTGGGGCACGTAATGGGGAACACGGTTTGGGTAAGCGGAACGATAACAGTGGGAGGTTTGTAGAATTATGTAACATCCACGACTTCGTCATCTGAGGAACTATGTTTGAGCCTAAGAATTGTCAGAAGATCACCTGGACATCTGTTGGTTGGCAATGAACCGTGAAACAAATCGAACATTTTGCCATTTCTAACAGGTTTCGAAGTCGCCTTCTGAATGTTTGTAATCTATGGTTGCTAAAGTTCGTTTGTTGATTGCTTCCGTGCAATATCGGCGAGACGCTCCGTCTTGGCACCAAATTAAAGTATCCAGCTGTAACACAAACATTTAACGATTACCCCGCGTAGAAAACAGGTCTATTTATTAGCTGCTGGCTTAAATGTAAACTAGGATGACAAAAAAATGCGTCACTAGAGAACGCTAAGAGCACCCTTGACCCGAATTCGGCCTCTTGCGTAGAATTTAGTTCTCCGTTGCACATGCTCTTCGTTAATTTTGAGAAGGCTTTCGACAGTGTGAATCGAGAATATTCACTCCCAATCAAGAGGATAGTTGAAAAATGGCTGTATGTCGGAAAGTGATAACGGTGTTTTTTTTTCAAACTTGGTGACATCATTTTCAGTAGCCAGCTTGTATTTTTTTAATAACAGAAGGCCTCAAGTCCGGAGTCTCGCTAGGATTTTCCTACGATAACAGTTCAAATGTGAAAGTCATTAGGATAGTTCCAGAGGTAATAAAAAACAAAATAACGGTATAAAATCAAAATTTTATTTGGAAAATGCGGCTGGTAATGAGTTGAACTTCCATTAAGTGATATTCGCTCAAACATTTTATCCGGGATAGAATTGTGTAGGTTTGACCCCTAGGTTGCATCCTATCAACGCTTCTGTTTCTTCTAGTGATTAGTTATGTTATCCATATACAACTAGGCCTGAAGAAAGCAACCGTGGCATTCAATGGACTGAAATCGCACCTACAACATTTGGACAATGCTGGGACATTTACCTACTCACCTATGGATGACCGCTAAGTGCACGAAGTATTAGATAAATAATGGGCATTTTCTGAGATTAATGAATTTATTGATCATGGTCCTAATGCTGAAAATCCTTCAACATATTTTCGAGATGTTGATCACACCGCCCTTACGATAGCAGTGCCTCACTATCGTTTCCAAGAGGGTACCCTAAAGAGCAAAGTGTTCATTATTTCTCCTAGAAGCGAAGACATTGATCGGGATAGATGGACTAGACGCGACAAGGACGAACGAGCCGGGCGGTCTCGGCAAGGCAAGTGCAGCCGCCTTGTAGACCGTCCATTTCGGATAAATAAGTACCGATAAGTGCTACTCTGGTCAACATCTCTACACGGCACGCACGGTAGTTAGTAAGTAGTTGCTGACTACTGCAGGAATAAAAACCGCCATTTCTTGATCAGTTCTGACGCCAACGCCAATGGCAATATGTGTGGCGTTCGAATGCAATTGTCTTTTGTCATGGTCTCGTGTAAACGAACAGCTCCGCCCGAAAACGGGCCTAGGCTACTTCAGCTAAGCTTCTTGGATATTGGGATGTGTCTAGACGCTATCTAATAAAACCATCTAAAAGCAATATTGGAGGAAAGCACTTGAAGTTGTTAGACTTACTAAGTTGTTTTGGTGGAGTTTCCCAAGGAAACTTCTCCTTAGTACGTACTTAAATGAATCAGTCTCATCAGACAATCGTCCGATTTGCACACGAGGCTGCACGGAGTACCTGCTAGCCGATTAGTTACCAGTTGTAGTGTTATTCTCGACAAAAAGAAAGTGAAATGGCCACCCGATCTCTCCCACCCTAATGCTCATTTCAGCCCGACTTACTTTTTATACCCTTTGCTCATAGAGTGAAAGGGTATATTAACTTTGTCATGAAGTTTGTAACGCATTGAAGGAAGCATTTCCTACCATATAAAAAATATACATTAATACAGTAATTGTAAATTCGAGAGCGAAAAAAATATCTAACTACCATCACAATTGCCAAAGCAATGTGAGCATTCAACACCGGTACACCCCTGCACGGTCGAGCGTCATGGTGGTAGCCTTCACGGCAAATCAAAAATCTCCATAATTCTCCCGCTAAAAATTCAAGTGGTCGTCTTGTGCACAGATAGACAACAGACACAGGACCTGATGAGTGTGTCTATTTGTACGAAACCACAAAACTTTGGAAAAAAATACCAAAAATTGAGGAAAGTGAGGGAAAAAAGTTTCGTCCCAATTGGGATTCGAACCTCCGACCTTCAGTCACAAGGTCAGCAACTCTACCTACTGAGCTGAGCAACTCTACCTGCTGAGCTTATAGCTTAGAGGTCCTGATGCACAAATTCCAATGTGACATTTCCGAAAATTGAATAACTCGATATTTCTCCCGCTGGGGCTCTTCTCCACCAAACAGACAAAGTTCCGCGTAGTTCCCATAGAGCTGGTAAGTTGCCATACCATAAATACTACAGACATGCACCGCAGTTGGTGTATAGAATGGAACGAAAAGTCAAGATTTTCACAATTAGTTAAAACTTTTTTATTTGTGCACCAAAATCAACCAAATTTTACACAAATGTATTTCTGTTGATAGCACAAAACATTATGTAAGATTGGATCAAATCGGACCATTGGGGTCATGGGGCTGCCATACAAATACAAACCCAACCCCCCAAATTAGGTTCTTCTAAGAAAAACTTTTTTATTTGTGCACTAATTTCAACCAAATTTCACACAAATGTATTTCTATTGATGACACAAAACATATGTGAGATTGGATCAAGTGGGACCATGGGATCATGGGGCTGCCATACAAACCCAACCCCCCATTTTGGTTCTACTAAGAAACATGTTTTACACGAATTTCACAAAACCTTGAATTAATGTGTTCTTATCAAAGCAACTAAAAAGCTCAAAACAAATGGAATCTTACTATGGGGTCATGCTCCCGCATCCCACAATTAAATTTTTTGAGTAAATATTTTTATTTGCCCACTTATTCCAAACAATCCCCACCCAAATATTGTTTTGCCGACGCAACAGAACTTTTATGAAGACAGAAAGAAAAGAATGGGGGACGGATTAAATGCAAGTCGTAGGTACGCCCGAAAAACTTTTAGCCCGAGGGGAGCGAAGGATATCCAAATTTCGGCCGCGCCCGAAATTAGCCTCGGTCTCGTTCAGTTACATCCCATCTGCCTGCAGGAGGGTCAATGTAATCTTCATACAAGTCTGGCGACCTACCAAAATATAAACTACTCTCGCTGCTTGAAACGCCGGGTGGGTGGGGGAGGAGGGAGGAATAGATTTGGTAGACTTAATTGAAAACAATTGGTATAAGGATATAAAACGTCCAAAAAGGCCTACGCTGGACACAAAATGTTATTCATATGTAGACGACGACGGGGACAAATCGTGAAGGTGACGCAGCTGTTTGGGGCATTCGGTGGCTCAGCGTGAGATGACACTCCATCTCTAAGTTGCAGGGGCCTGGGTTCAAATCCCACTGTATTCATGAGGTTTGTGTTGTTTTTAAAACACATGCTCCTATGGCCGCTGGTTCAACAATATAATCGTCCCGGACCTCCCCATTGTTGTTACAACGACCAAGAACTGCCAAGCCCCCCTCGACTCTAAAATAAAAACTCTTGAATCGTTACTACGCAGCAATAACACAACAATGGCGAACATGGTCTCAGAAGTGGAAATAGATGAAATTAACTATATACCCGTCAAATGGCATCCTAGTCTATTTTTTTTTCTGACTATGCTACACACACACATTTTCAAGGAGATTAGTGATTTGTGTTAGGGAACAAATCTCCAAATTCCCCTAAACAATTGTATATCAATGTGGCATGATAGCCCGTCCTCGGGTTTTGGCTTGGCCGCCTGAATCGTTGACCTCCAATTGTCGCGGTTACGAAACCTTGTCATCTAGTTTCAGAAGCCCAGCAGCTGGTGGGCGTCTTCACCTACAGAGTTCTCGCAGCGAGCTCTCGGCCGTCCACGCAACCTCGCTCCGTCAATTCGTTGTCCGTTCATCACCTTCATTGGCAGGCGATTATCTTCCATTCGTTGTACCTACATGCCCCGCCCATTGCAAACGTTGAAGCTTTACGATTTTCGATACTTCCAGCTCATCGTACATTGATACAGCTTGTGATTGTACCGGATGCGTTCGCGAACGGCCCCGAAAATTCGCCGAAGGACCTTCCATTCGAATCTGTCCAGCAAAATATGTTTAGCAGCCATTACATAGCACGGGTCGGATAATCGTTTTAGACACGCGGAGCTCCATGTTCCTGTGCGCATGACCACCGGCATGTTACAAAATCCAAAAACACACTTTAGACTTTATGCCTATGGGCGTCTTTCCATTCAGCCTGCTCGGTAGAACTTCCTTTGTGATTGCATTATAAGAGGAGACCCCTCAAGACATTTTTCTAGACCAATCTAACCCATTCGAGTGGAGTCGTATCCCAATAAAATCATATGCCCAATATTTTCTTTACAGACCATCTACCATTCTATCCTTATCATGAAGAATAATACTTCTACGATTTTTTCTTTGTAGAATTTGCAGTTTTCTGTCTGGCACTATTGACAGCCTCATGAACAGATTACTCCCATTTCCTGAGCGGCTCTTGCAGATAAAATGGAGCCTCCTTAATTTGGATACGGGAACAAATGGCCTTGGTGGCATTGACCGTTGAAATGCATTTTTCATTTTTGGCCATTATGCGTCGTGTAAATTGTCAATGCCAGGCATATTCTCTTCCAATAAGAATCAAAAAACAAATAGTGAATGTTTCTTTCGCGCATAAAATACAAAACTTCATCGTCAAGATACCATGCGAAATCGAATTATCCTACCCCTTTGGACCTGAATTCCTGAATCGTAAGCCCCTTTTGTCTGATGATACCAAACCAAAACACACGAAGGACATTCAATCCGTTTTAAAACTTTACGTTTTGTTTACATTTGTTTCAAACCGCCAGTGAACTTAAACTCATTTGAATTCTTTTCTATTCGATTTCGATGTCCCTTCCCTTGCGACTCGTGTTTCGTTCAATTCATTTTACGCATATGAGGAAAATTCGTTATTGAAAATGTTTACGTGGAGTGACTCTGCAACAGTGTGGAGTGGAGTGAACGAGATGAAAAAGGACTCGACCTGGGCACATATGTGAAAATAATGTGAATGGGGAAACAAAATCAAAGGACATCCAATATTTGCAATGAAACTGAAACGAAATTGAGTTACTTTGCGTATTTGCAATTTCGTTTTGAATTGTATTCCGAGGGGTTTTACACAAATTAAGGAGATCTTATTCATGTAGATAACGTGAGTGGTTTTTACAAAATAAAAAGAAATGTAAATTTCCTCCCCCTGGATGAACATTAGGGTATCAATTTCAGGCACAATGAACAGCAACTTTCTATACTATTCATTGAACCAAATTTTAAAATATTTGGCAATTGCTAACATTGCATTGTGCGGTCTAATTTGGGCAATTGGATCGGTTTAGTGTAGGTATGACTAAGATGATATTCCAAATTAAATGGATCTTTGGAATTATCTCAGAGTTTTTCAGGATCCATATGTCTAATAAATTAGTACTAATTTATAAGAAAAAAATAATCGACATAGGGTGTTTTTTAACTCAACACCTCTACAAAAATCCTTAAAAAACATGCCAGACCAGAAATATTCTCATTCTACTCGTATATGCAATGAAGAAAGTATTTTTGAAATTTTTAATATGTCAAACATTAAACTTGGTTGCTCATGCAAATAAATTTCTTTTATTCGAATTGAAAGCAACAACGTCCATAATTGAATATTAAAATTTTTGATCTCCCCCTCCCACACACACATTCACACTGAAGAGGGAATCAGCCCAATTCATAAAATATTTATAAGTCGAACGTTCTAACAAAATTATTTATAGGCGTCTGGCTTGGATGTGTAGTGTACTCATACTGGGTGGCGTTTGCCTCGCCGTATACAATACCGTATGCTCGCGGTATTCGTCCTGTGCAGAATCATACACTCTCTACAAAGAGATCCAAGCACTAAGTGCGTAATGTATTCCAGAAAGTTTGGCTTCTGGACGAGAAAGGAGCAAGTGTTAATCATTTCCAGGCTCTTTATCATGATTGAATTGCCCGAGGGGATTTGCAAAGGATAATAGAGGCAAAACGGACCGATGAGGATTTCAGTTTTAAAATATGCTGTCTCAATTCAATCCAGAGTTACTATATGACTGCGGGATGGTTGGATTGAATAATATTTGCTGACTTTGCTAAGAAATTCGAGTTGAAAGAATGTAGTCCTTTCGGCTGAAAATTTTAAAATTGCCCTTTGCTGTTTGTAGTAGTCTGCCCCATATCAAATCTATTTTCGGAAATCGTTTATCCAAGCATATTTAGCATTGTTTTACAACAGTTCTGTATACTATCCCAGCCATCCTGCATGCAGAAACTAATATCAAATAAAATTTTAAGAAAGGACGAAAAATCAAATCGTTTTGGGGGAACGAACGTTGACTCATTTCAAATTCCGTAGATTGCAATTAGCGATTACTTGCTTATCGCTGCTCATTGGTTACTTTGGAAACTTTTGCTCTTCGCCTGATTCCGTCCAGCAATCTTCTCGGAATTATTCGAAAGGAAAAAAGCGAATGTTCACCTTACGATACGATTAATTAAGGATCCACTTTAATTGCTAATTCAAATCCTGTTAGGACTTTAAATTAGTAATTAAATTTTCGAAAAATGTCGCTAAAATGAAATCAAATAAGAGAGGATTAGCTAGAGAGAAAAAACTGTCAACAGGAAACATTTAGCCGTTCTTTACAATGTCGATAAGAGTCGGGCATGATACCGACGGTAAATTTTTAATGTTGTTTATTGGTCTGCTGCCATATTACAAAAAAAAGCTCCATACATAATCTGATCAGTTTGTGGTGCCTAGGAATTCTATTGTATGTATAGGCCTGGATAGACCTCGGGCGGAATGAGAATGAAATTTTAGTCCGCTGCGATTTTCTCAATGAAAATGCATACATACTGTCGTGGACTATGTGGTAAATGCTGGGGAATTCCATAAACTAAAATCCGAGAATGATTTCACAATTTGTCTTTGCCATTTTATGTGTTATTTTTCGATTCCCCGGTCATTAGATAATTTCCGCGATGAACTCGTCGTGGACAGTGAATCGGTTTGACGTTTGCAAAACTCACCACGCCCGACGGAGAATATGCTACAGAGTCGACTCATTTTCACGTTGAAAATGCATTCGGACAAGGGGGAAATTATTTTTTTAGTTATTTTTAAGATGATTTAGGACGTAAAACGCCTTTGCAGCAATTTTCGAAGCTAAAATTTTAAATTCACCACGGTTTTTATGCCGGTTCATTACCGTTTCATTTTCATTCCGCTCGAACTCTATCCGGGGCTTTATGTGTTATTTTTCGATTCCCCGGTCATTAGATAATTTCCGCGATGAACTCGTCGTGGACAGTGAATCGGTTTGACGTTTGCAAAACTCACCACGTCCGACGGAGAATATGCTACAGAGTCGACTCATTTTCACGTTGAAAATGCATTCGGACATGGGGGAAATTATTTTTTTTAGTTATTTTTAAGATGATTTAGGACGTAAAACGCCTTTGTAGCAATTTACGAAGCTAAAATTTTAAATTCACCACGGTTTTTATGCCGGTTCATTACCGTTTCATTTTCATTCCGCTCGAACTCTATCCGGGGCTTAAGTATGTACATTATCGCAGTTATCACATTTAAAACGAGTTAAGAATTGCAATTGATGTAAAAAAGGGGATCGTGATGTTGAAGGATACAGCTATAATATAGGAATCTCTAAAAAAACCTTCGAAATAAGATTAATTAATCTAACCGTTTTTTCGGTGAACGGAAATTCTTCAAAAGTGCAACGGAATTCAACCGCAATTTAAACTTCTTTGAATTGGTATAACCTAAAAGAATCACATTAAAAGTAGTTACAATTCCCGAAGATATGCGTTCAAGAACCTCGCGAAGAAGGGGATCTTCTATTTGCTACACCTACGCCCAAAGGTAGATCGAGAAATATGTGGATTTATCAGATGAAAAAGCAGCAAGTACGTATTGGTTGCAACAATGAAAATACAAAAATAGCCACCTGACTGTAGAAAAAAGCTCCATCCGATTTCCGTATCCACCTTTATATGAAAAGTCGTAAATATGCGACTCAGGATTGTTGAATTTCCATCCACCAATCCGACACTACACTGGGTTTGCCCTTGTCTCTCCAGGACCACCTTTTGATATTACTCCCCAGCGTTGGGTAGCGATTACAATCGTTATGCTGTTCTTTGTGGGTTACTGTGGGAACGAGTAAATTAAAAACACGAGCGAATTGTTCGAGTGATGATAGAAGCCTCAAGCCTCAATCCCAATATTCCGTTCCGTTCCGTTCCGTTCAGCTGTCAAAAGTAGACCTTACGGACTGGGCATGTAAACGCACACAATGGTTGTAACGGAACGGAACGGAACGGATCGGAAGAGTTGACCATAATTCAACTTTTATGGATCACATAACCTCACTTTATGGAAAATGACAGTTTAGGAGCATAACAAATGGATATGGATGACGAGTAGTACATCGAAGCCGTACATTAGGTACAGTAAGTATAATTGAAAAGACAACCTTTTCAAAACAACAACACATTTTAAGAAACCCCGACTAAAAAACTGCTCTACGTATTCGTCACGTATGACAACTGCCAGAACGGAACGGAGCATTGTGCTTTGCACTAATATTTTGACAAAACGGAACGGATTGGATGGTTAACGGAATGGAACGGAACGGAGTATTGCGATTGAGGCTTAACTTGTAAAATGTAAAAGTAGTATCAGTAGTAGGTTGATCGTTGCTCTTATACTCCAACAGTTACACAAGTCACTCTGTCTCCCAATTCAAATTAGGTTCGTGTAGCCACTTGAAAAATATTGCTAGAAAAGTTTCCAAAATTGTTAGGGCTAAGTTTAGAAAAATGAATTACCTTGATCACCTTTTAACGGTAAGTGTCACGTGCACATCTTTCGATTTTATTCCTGAATTTAATTTCTTGATATCTTTTATACCCTTCGCTCATAGAGAGAAAGGGTATACAGTAAAACACGGATAAGTGCACATCGATAATGCGCAATTTTTTCGTGCACTTAAACGTGTTGTGCACTTATCCGTGCTTCATATAAACTATCTAATTTACGTAGCATAAATGGAAACTAGTGGTAACAACTGATATTGTGTGGCTATATTTTGTAACGCTGTAGTCAGGGCTGGCCCTAGCGGTGGACGAACTGGGCAGTCTCCCGGAACCACCACTTTCAAGTGGCCACCACACCATGGAAACTTTTATTTTCGGGGGGCCACCACTCAGAAAGGGCTCCACTCTCTAGGGGCCTTCACGCAACAAGATAATCAAAGCATACCTGATGCAAAATCAATTGAATCGCTGGGAGATGTTGTCAAATAAAAATGAGGTTGCAAACACGCTGGATGTTTCACATCTTATCAGAAATTTTTAAATGTCCGAACCACAAAAACTTCAGGATAAACCTAAGTCTATTCTATAAAAACAAAAATTCAGTGGAATTACCTGGTTCCAATAATATAGAAATTTCGATTGAAAAGTCAAGCAATGCTTATGCGCAAATATTTTCAAAAATAGCTGTTTTGAAATTCTAAACTTAGGCTGCTTAGACTACAAGCACTTCGATATGTGTACCGATAATGAGCATAACATTTTTTAAGAATGAAAGCCACAGAAATAGAGTTGGAATTTCGTAAAAAAAAATTCGGATGGTATTTCCAATGTTTGGCGAGGGAAAAGCATTGATACACCTTGACGGATTTTTTACAGCTTTGACATGTATGTGGCGAACACATAAAACAGATCAGGAAAGTGTGTATGACCACATTTTTGGGATTTATTTTGAAGCGCATAGTCCGACAATTAAATTTTTCCTTCAACGATAGCTCGACAAAATAATCAACATTTGCTGTAATTTAAGGATGATGACAAATGATTAAAAAATTTACAGGGTAAGTAAATACGTAGAGAGAAAGAGCTAGCTGACAGTGGCAGCAATTCCAATTTATTTTCCTTAAACGTAAAAGGAATTTTATGAAACATTTACAACTCACCAGTCGCAGAATTTTAAAGCATTGGTTTTTTAGCCTATACGTCCAAAGCACGTCTTCATTTTTCTATTTGTTCGCCAAGCTCAATTTGACAAAATAAAAAATATACCCTTTCACTCTATGAGCGAAGGGTATAAGGAACCAGTAAAAATGTTTAAGAAAACTGCTTTGTGGCTTATCTTTGTAAAATGTTTATAACGAAGGGGATAATTTTCATTTGCCATTCCCAGCTCTCGCGCTTGCAGTTTCACCTTACTAGAATATATATTACGGTGATTAACTATCAAAATCCTATTAAAAAAAAACATTGGCAAAGCGAAGACTTTCGCGACATCAAAAAGATTGCGAATCACTGATATAACGTGTGCAAAAGACATTCAGGCCAACAAGGTCAGACATTGGGATGTCGTGCTACATCAACACAATAATTTGGCCCAAGGCCACCAAAATGCTAAGGCCGGCCCTGGCTATAGTTTTCAACAATTAAATTTGACAGAACCATGTACAAGCGACTTTGTAAAGCGTTCGAACTTTGGTAACAAATATTAACAAATTGACACTATACATCTTTTTGAAATGATCAATGCAGGGATTGTTAGGGATAGTAGTGGACCGATCGAAATAAAAAGACACGATGAAAATTAAACACGTTTATTATAGAGAAGAAAACTAGTCAGAATAATATCGATTATACACGGAAGTTATATAAGTGAAAAATAACATATGAATGTATGGAATGCAAAGTGAACTACGATTTTAGTATTAATGTACAGTCTCAACACTTCCCCTTAAGACGGCAATCGAGCAAGCATTCTTGTACATTCGTGCAGTCCACACGACTTGGCACACCACTCATGCTTCGGCTTGGTGAGACCCTTGGTCAACATATCGGCTACCTGCTCTTCCGTGGGCACATAATCGATTGTTATCGTCTTATCCTTGAGTACATCGCGAATGAAGTGATGACGAAGATCAATGTGCTTGCTCCTACCATGGAACACTTGATTTTCGGCCAATTTGAGTGCGCTGCGATTGTCACAAGAAATCGTGATGTCAGCTTGTTGATCGAAACCCAGCTCTCGCAGGAGTCCATTCAAATAGACGGCTTCCTTCATTGCTTCGACTAAAGCCATGTACTCGGCTTCTGTCGTGGATAAAGCTACTGTTCGCTGCTTTTTAGCTTCCCACGATATCGGTCCATTGTTCAGGAGAAAAACGTATCCGGAGTAAGATCTGCGATCCTCAACGCAGCTACCCCAATCTGCATCGACATAGCCTTTCACTAAAGGGGAGCCACAACCAAAAGAAATTCCAACATCAATCGTACCTTTTAAGTACCGAAGGACTCGCTTCGCAGCAATCCAATGTTCAGGACCATAGCAATTGTTAAACTGCCCAAGATGACTAACTGCATAGCTGATATCCGGTCTTGTAGTACAGGCCAAGTAATTAAGTGCCCCAATCAGTTCGCGATACGGGAGGTTAGCATGCTCCTCATTCTTCTCGTTGCTTGTCTATTTGAGACCACTGGCAAGAGGCGTACTCACAGGCTTACAGTCCTTCATCCCAAAGCGTTCGAGGATATCGTTCACGTAACCACGTTGGTACATTCCAATTCCGCCATTTTCTTTCATGAATTCGATTCCCAAACAATAATCGACACAGCCTAAGTCCTTCACTTCAAATTGTTTCGACAATTCCTGTCCAATTTTCTTGAGCATGTCGTCATTTTTCGAAGCCACCAAAATATCGTCGACGTAAATTGCGATTAAAGTTGAATCGCTTCCGGAACCAATTCGAAACAAACATGGACCGCTTATATACCGCAGCAAAGATAAAAAGTTTTAGACAAATTTAAATTATTTTTGGACGGCATATACGGGCTGCACTAACTAATCGAAACTAAATTTAGTCCCGCTCGAAACATATGGCGAGGTGCTTGCCAATCCATAATGCCTAGACAAGCGGCTGTCTCTGAAATTTATCCGGGAAGAGCGAAGTCGTCTTGTTATTGGAATGATATCGTTTTCGACTTTCGTTTCGCTACAAAGTTTATATGAAATTCCTGGTTAGAAAATACGCGAGATTAACAAATTCCAATTATAATATTGTCCAAATAATGGAAATGTCAGATAAACCATTTCTAATCATCTGCACATTCCACAACCAATTCGAATAAAAAGAAGAAGAAGAAAGTTAATTCGCGAACTAGACTAGGACGGTATATTCACCCTATGGAAAAGGTACTATCTCCAAAAATGCTTTAAGATAGTGTAAATTAAGAGCCGGTATATAAGGGCTCATGGATCGGAGATAGTCGGCACCGCTCCAATCTCTTTTAAGCACGCATCCAACTTCGTATACCAGCTCCTACCGGATTGCTTTAAACCGTAAAGCGATTTTCTCAGATGACAAACCTTGTCTCCCTCCATAAGCGCCGTCAGCATTTTTCGTGCTTCAATTCCGGTTGAATTATCTTTCTCGATGGCGATAATACGCTGCAGAATTTCAGACAACATTTTAGGCGGTTCC
This sequence comes from Microchrysa polita, assembly GCA_949715475.1. Taxonomy (NCBI): domain Eukaryota; kingdom Metazoa; phylum Arthropoda; class Insecta; order Diptera; family Stratiomyidae; genus Microchrysa; species Microchrysa polita. Next base: position 61,577,310 of record OX454421.1, on the reverse strand, counting down.
ATCAGCACTTCCCCTTCTAAAATACCATTCAAATACGCTGTTGCGATGTCGAACTGTCGTATTTCCATAGAGTGTTGTGCAGCCAAAGATGTTAATAGACGAATGGAGCTAATTCGTGCAACTGGAGCAAACGTTTGATTATAATGAACGCCAGGTTGCTGGCTGAAACCTTGTGCCACCAGTCGGGCCTTTCGTCGCTCAATTTTACCGTCCGAGTTATATTTATTTCGCAGAACCATACGTGATCCAATAACTTTAACATTCTCAGGACGATCTACAAGGGACCAGGTCTTGTTTTTAATAATAGAAGTAATCTCACTCACCATCGCATGTATCCATTCCTCGGCATCTGACCCTTCCATGGCCTGTTTCATCGGAATCTCCGACAGGAATGCTTCCTCAACTTCTTCGCGCTGCTCCGTGTTGGTTTTGTAGACTTTTCGTGGTCTTCCTCTCGAGCCCGTTCGAACTATACACGGTCTACCTCGTCCTCTTCTCGGAAGATTGTTGCTGTTCTGATTCTCGCCAATACTGTCGCTAGAAGTGCTGTCCATATCTTCGCCGGTTGTCTCGTCGAAAACCTCGTTGCCCTCAACGTAATCAATTTCATGGAAAATTTGCTCCTGGCTGCCATCGACAACGTTATCAACGATGCATTCAATTCCATCTGAGTGATCAGGCTGCTGCCCAACTTCTGAAGAAGGATGGATCGATTCAAAAATACGCCAGTTCAAAATATCATCAATTCCCGAGTTCGTATTAGAACGATCTTCGACGCATACTTGCAGCAATTTATCACGATTATTGGATCGATATTCACTTTCGTCGGTAAATTGTATGTCACGACTGATGAGTGCTTTCTTGTCTTTTATTGACCAAACTCTGAATCCCTTGCTGCATTCGTCATAGCCGAGAAAAATTCCTTTTTCACTTCTCGGATCAAATTTTCCTTTGTCGGGTTTTTGGTTCAAATAATAAACCTGGCTACCGAATACTCTGAAGTAGTTTACGTTGGGGACATTTCCTGTCCACAATTCGAAAGGTGTCTTTCCGTCTAGACTTTTCGATGGCAAGCGGTTTCGAATATAGTTTGCGGTATTAATCGCCTCGGCCCAAAAGGAGGATGACAGGCCTGATTCGAGCATTATACATCTCGCCATGTCAAGAAGCGTTCTATTTTTTCTCTCTGCGATCCCGTTTTGCTCGGGGTTATAAGGGATGGTGAGCGTTCTTGTGATTCCGCGACTCTTCAAATAATCGTCGAACTCACGACTAGTATATTCACCTCCATTATCGGACTGGATGCACTTCACGGACTTTCCGGTTTGTTTTTCGACGAGTGCAATTACATCTTTAGTGGCTTGCATAGCCTCATCTTTCGTTTTCAGAAATCGCACCTCACACCATCTCGATTTATCGTCCACAAATACGGCGAAATACCTCGCTCCTCCCATAGACGCACTTCTCATCGGACCACAAATATCAGTGTGTATAATTTGCAATAGCTCGGATTTCTTACTGGCTTGCTTTGGAAACGGCTTCCTTGCCATCTTCCCCTGTAGACATGTATCGCACTTCGATTCGGATGAGGTTGACTCAAATTCGATTCCTTGTACGACTTTATTTCGACATCCAGCGATGATGTCTTTTACACTTGCATGCCCCAATCTCCTGTGCCAAAGTGCCATTGTTGCCTTCGAGGTGGATGCTGCCGCCGCCGCAGAATGAACATTGTTATTGTTTTCACTAATGTAATATAAGTCGCCGATCCGATCAGCACATAGCACAATACGTCCATTCATGTCCAAAACAACCGCTTTCTGTTTTTCAAAACGAACGACAAGTCCGCGATCCACAATTTTTGCCACCGACATCAAATTAGTGCGAAGGTCAGGCACACACAATGTCTTTTCTAACGAAACGTTTTTAGTTTTACCCGAAACTTCCGTCGTAAAATTAACGCTGCCTTCTCCCGTAATTACCGTGGACGCGTGATTGGCCAGTCTTAGTTCACAATTTGGATATTCGCACAAATCACTAAAATAGTTCGGGTCGCGGCAAAGATGCGACGTCGCCCCACTGTCAAGGCACCACTTTCGACCGAATTGTGCACTTTTATCACTCAAACTCAAACAGATATTTTCGACATTCTGCGCGAATTGTTTTTTGCTAGCCTTACACTGTTTGGCTAAGTGTCCGATGCGTTTACACTTGAAACATTGTTTATTCGCGATCGCGTTCGTATTCGTTTTCGGTTCAGTGTTAATTTTTGGAAATCGCGGTCCGGGTTTGTTTGCCCACATTACGTCCGATGTTGCGACACTATTTTTTCGCGCTTCACTCTCCTCGATTATTTTGATACGCAGAGCCTCCGGGGTGGGAAGGGTGTCCCGAGACTCTATCGCACAACGAAAATTTTCGAATTTAGCCGGCAGACTATACAGCAGCATTATCGTCAACAAATCTTCGTTCACAGGGATGGACATTTCAGCCAATTTGTCGACTGTATCGAAGAATTTGTCCAGATACTCCCGGGCGTCTTCGCTTTCAGTCATTTTCGACTGCATAAGCCTTTTTAAAAGCGTAGCCTTGCGAGCAGGCCCGGCCGATTGAAAAATGTTCATTAATTTCTGCCACACATCATGCGCTGTTTCGCAATTTTTAATGTTTTTCAGTTCACTTGGGTGAACTGAAAGAATAATGTCCGACCTCGCCTTTTGATCCTCGCGTGTCCACAATTTGATTGCATCGGCATTGTTCTCCGTCACTTCAGGTTTTGCTTTAAAGCCACTCGCGTATTCCCATAGGTCGTTCTTAACCAATATCGCTTGCATTTGAAGCTTCCACGTATCGTAATTGTTCTTCGTGAGCAACTCGATACGCACGGAATTAAACGCGGCCATTTTTATCGCTTTTCACAAAAAATCAAAATTCACGATTAGTTAACGATTCACCGATTTATTTCGAGAACACGGTCTGGGCCCATAACCTGTTAGGGATAGTAGTGGACCGATCGAAATAAAAAGACACGATGAAAATTAAACACGTTTATTATAGAGAAGAAAACTAGTCAGAATAATATCGATTATACACGGAAGTTATATAAGTGAAAAATAACATATGAATGTATGGAATGCAAAGTGAACTACGATTTTAGTATTAATGTACAGTCTCAACAGGGATCACTATTCTCAGTGGCGTAACGTTTCCCAATTCTTCTTGTGTTCGAGATCGAAATGGGGGCCCCTCACGATCGATTTTTTTTTTCACCAGAAAAAATTTATAGAGCATAACCCACATTTAAAGCAGTCTACATTATAACCAAAGGCGAAAAACATCATTTTGTAAAAAAAAAAATTCATTTTTTGAGACAAAATTGAATTTAGAATAATTAAATAGAATTATCTATTTCTCACAAAATCCAAGAATAGTCGCAGCGAAAGACAACATTTAGGAGTGCCCTTCTACACGGAGAGAAAAAATGTAGTGAAAGGTATTAAAATTGTAATGAAAACCATTGCATTTGTAATAATTTTTGACCCTACTGCAACTGATGTAAAAGTTATTACATCTGTAATGAAAAATTTCATTGTGCTGTAATAAAATTAACAATTGGTTGGTAATAAAATCTGCCAGGAAGATAATTTGGCGATAATAGAAAAAAAATACAAAAAGTAATTTTTTTTATTTTTACTTTTTTTTTAATTTTTTACTTCTATTTTATCCTTAACTTCTTCTTATGAACTTGAGAACGTCAATCTAGACTGCAATTTCCCGAGGAAGACGTATTGGTCATGTAGTCGTTAAGAAATGCGCCTAAAAAAATTAAAAAATTATCGCACAAATAGCTCTGTCGTTTTTGCCAAATAGCCACACATATAATTCTTTACTAGACGAAACACGTTATTTAAATTTTAGATTCGAACATATAGGACTCATACTAAATCGTTAGTGGAAAAGTATTCTGCAGATATATACTGTATTACTGACAAATCCAAAGGTATTCTAAGGACAGCTTACGTCCCTAAGGTTTCAGTAATGCCAATTTGATCCCCCTATAGTGCCTCAATATCGGTAATCTCACGGAATACTACTGAGTTAAAAGAAACGAAGACGAGAAACCAGGGTATGTCAAGAAGCAAACTCTTAGTCAACCAATCTTGTTAGCAAATCCTGGGCAATTGCTCACTTCAGACTCTAACTTCTTGAAATTTTATCTGTTTCCTGAGGTTCTTAATGACTAGTTGAGGTTACGATACAATAACACAGTTACTTCCTTCGTGTGCTTTGTTTGCTTTACTAAAACCGTTTAGTGCTGATTTTTGATTTTGGTAAATTTTTCGAAGGCCATTAAACATAACTTTAAAGAAAACTGTGTTCCTAACAACTTTGTTGCGAAAGCAAAAAACACCGATTAAAGAGCAATTTTATTATCATTAAATCTTAAATTAAGTAACGGTTTTATTCCTGCAATTTATAGAGTTGCAGTCCTTTTTCAGTAACGCTCTCGAGCTAATTACCATTCATTTACTAGTGTTTTAGTGTTTTTTTTTTTTACCGGAAATACGTTTCAGCTTTCATGTTGTTTTCCGTCTAGGAAGTGCTACCCAAAATACCGCCCCTTCCTAGAGCGGGCGCTGATTATTGGCCCAATTTTACGCAAGAACCTTCAAAGAGAGGCACTCCCCTGAAGTTGAACCTTTATTAATTTTCAATATTATTATGAGCAAAAACCTTTATAATTTATGGATTGTTCTGATGATTGTTGAGTTAAGTTGCGTTTCTCCGGTGCTAACAGAGTATAATATAATATAATATAATATAATAGAGATCCAAGCTTGAACATACCCAAAATTGAATGTTTTGCTACTATCCTAGATTCTAACGGCTCACTTACGCATTTTTCTGGCATATTAGTAAAAATGCATGTCTTTCGAAAGAACAGTTACCCAAGGATCTATCAAACAAAATTTTGTTATGATTTCGGATTTGGGGGCCCCTTTGGCTTGGGGGCCCGTGTTCCACTGCACACATGGAACACCGTACGTTACGCCACTGACTATTATCAAACTAACAGCTGATTGCAACAATCCCGTCAAAGGCGCCGCGGCTTTGAGGGATACATCGAGGAAAAAACATCGAACATAGATGTTGCGAATCGAGCTTTTTGTGGCTTTGGGACGTCAAATTGAGTGTAGCCTAAAATAATTTTTTTTTTGCATTTTCAATAACAATTTATGGATGTCAAAATTATCACTTGCTTTCAGAAATGGGAAAACAATATCCAAACAAATTTTGTTCACAAAAAAAAGAAAACCAAAATTTTCTAGCAACCTAACGACTATCTTAGTGGTGTCCTGTGATCTAAAGGAGGAGACTGACTGAGACTGCTAACATAACCGCTGGAATGAAAGAGACTGCCACTTTTGCTAAACATTTTTTTATCAAGACAATGTTTGATCTTAGCCTTAAGCTGCTCCCAAAACGAGAAATTTTTAACTCTCAGATTTTTCTACTTAAAGACAAAAATTATCCAGTAGACCTAATTTCCATTTCTTCAACATTTTCATAAATTCAATCAATAAATATTAGATATCTCGGGATATCTCGAATAAAATCGTATAAAATAGTCTTGTTGGAAACGTCTGCACTAATAAATTTTTCAAATGCACATGTGCACTTATCCGTCATGAATCGTGTCCAAATGTTGTTAACCCTACCAAAAAATTGCGTGCACTTAAGCGTGTTGTGCATTTATCCGTGTTGCACTTATCCGTTTTAAAATGTATTGAAAATCGCATTGAATGGATGGTGCATGAAAATTGTGTGCACTTATCCGAGTTTTGCACTTAAGCGTGTTGCACTTAACCGTGTTTTACTGTATTAACTTTGTCATGAAGTTTGTAACGCATTGAAGGAAGCATCTCCGACCATATAAAAAGTATACATATATGATCAGCATGACGAGAAATGAGTCGATTGGACGATGTCCATCTGTCTGTCCGTCTGTTGCAGCGCGTTTTTCTCGGCCACTATAAAAGCTACGGAGCTGAAATTTTGCACGCGTGCTTATTATTGTTGCAGGCTGTTTGTATGTTTGAATCACCGAAATTGGATCACTGGGTCATGGGGCTGCCACTACCACTTATTTTTATACCCGTCAATATGTGAAAGAGTATATTCACTTTGTAATAAAGTTTGCAACGCACAGAAGGAAACACCTCCGACTATGAAAAGTATATAATATTCTTGATCAGTGTGACGAGAGAAATCGATTGAGCGATAACCGTCTGTCTGTCTGTCCGTCTGTATGTCTTTCTGTCTGTTGCAACGCAAACTAGTCCCTCAGTTGAAGCTATCAGGCTGAAATTTTGTATGCAAGTTTGTTTTTAGTGTGCGCTGTATATATCGGAACGAATGGAATCGGACCAAGGCGTCATGCGGCTGCCATAGAAACCACCCCATGACAATTCTAAAAAAAAAACTTTTTTTGTTATGAACTAATCTTAACCAAATTTCACCCAAGTATGCCCCTAGAAAAGCCTCAAAACGTATCTAGGAACGGGTGGAATTGAAATATTACCTCATAGGGTGCCAAACCAGCCCCAGACTAATAAGTTCTTCTAAGAACAACTTTTTTCTTTTCAATCCTACCTTAACCAAATTATACCTAAATGTGTTCCCAGTAAAGCCTCAAATCATATTAGTGTAGTAACTAGGTGATTTCAGATTGCAAAGTGTGGTGGAATTTTATTTTTGTTTCTTATGTTTTTTGGGGTGCTGAACTCGATTCCGGAGCTTCCCACCAAAATTTCGTTGCGGAGCAGGGTCAAAACCGCGAAATAACCCAACATTTTCGGAGTTTTCCCGTTCTTTTGTTTATAACTCCGAAAGTGTACTTTTCTCAGAAAACCTGTCCACGAAAATATTAGAGAAGACATAATTGCGGGTCTAACGCGCCATTAATCATTAAAATGTGTTAAGCGGTATTTATAGTCGATAGTCATTTTTTTGGGTTGTTTTTTTTTTGCAATTGTGACCCTGTTTTGCTTTTGGTTGGAAGTTACGGATTCAGGTTCTGCTCCCCAAAATGCATAATGTATAAGAAAAATGCAACTGTTGCGACCAAAAATGAAAAACCGTTCAATCTCAAAATTTTATTAATAACCCATTTTGTCCTACGGTTGCGTTTTCGCAACGCTTTATATTTTCATGTTGCACGCTTTTCTGGTAAAAAATATAAACTTTATCCCCGAGCAATAAACGTTAATTTAAGAATTATCTAATCGACCTGTTTTTGCTCAAAGATGTATTTTGACTTTTTATATAATTTTGTAGGGTTTGAAAATGGTGAAAATTCCGTGCTTTTAGGTTCGGATGCTAATTTGTGTATAAAAATACTTACATCAAATATTTTCCTGAATTCTACGGAATTAACATAAGAAAGACTACAAGAGATGCGAAAATATACATAGTTCATCAAAAAGTTGTATTATGAGCGCAGAGCATACGCTCAAAATTTAAGGTTGCGAAAACGCAACCCTGGACTATAACGATATCCTCTTTATCCTATCCTATGGACAGATAATTTCCATTATTTTTACTACTAATTAAGTTTTGATGCTATTTAATTTTAGCTTTTATTGTTTGACTATGTTTAATTTCTTGAGATAACGCGGGGAACATTGTTTGCACTTAAGTTTTCGATAAATCTAAGAAATATTAGTAAAAAGTGGCTTTGCAAATAAAAAGTTTATTTATAACATTTAATTTATTTGGTTTTATGGCGCGGCCACTACCTATTATCGACGAAATGATTATTTTCAAGTTTCACGAGCTTCAACGGCCCAATATTCCTCAAATAAAGTGTGAAGTTTAAACTTTGTGTATAATAGAATAGAAGAATCCAGATATGTCCTTGGGAAGTTAGGTTTATCATAGAACCACCTGCTACAAATGGAAAGTGAAGGGGCAGTACTCCTGGAGGGAGGATCACCAGCCTTATATTTAGACAACATTCTAAGGAGGGGTTTCACCTATCTGATATGAGCGATCCGGTTTGGGCATGGCATCTAGCACCGGTTGGTGACTCCAAAAAACCTGGTAAAAATCGAAGGTGCACAGAGAATGAGGGGGGTTACGCATCCCCATTCGGACTCCACCAGAATACTTGGCGATTATTTTCGACGACTAAATTGATGGGGCGATCCATAATAATGCTAATGATAGCTTTTGTATCTAAATTTTAGGCTATTATTTATAAAAATAAGACGTTTTCAGTGTATGGAAGAGACTTTTCTTTGACCAAAAAAGTACACGTTAAGTCCTAGCGTTGCGTTTTCGCAACGTGCTCCACAGCCCAAAATACAAAAAATACATTTCTTCGAAATTTGCATATTCTTCCTATGCCAAACTACTGTGCGAAATTTCGTAATACTAGCACAACTCCTTGTTACCCCCGGACAAGATGGGTTAATATGGAACAATGTTAAAAATGGCAATTTTAAATTCTCAATTGTAATAATACCGCTCAACGGATCTATAATATTTATGTCTCTTTAGACGCGCAATTATGTGCGATCTAACATATTCATGGAAAGGTTTTCGCAGAAATAAATATTTTCAGAGTTGGGGGCCAAATAACGGAAAAACAGCAACAATTTTAGGGTTTTTCGCGATTTTGACTCTGTTCCGTAACGAAATGTTACTGGGAAGCTCCTGATTCGTGCTTGGCACCCCAAAATACATAAGAAACAAAAAAAAATTGCCTCTACCACATTTTGCAATCTAATGTAGGTACTAAGTTTACCACCTGGATACTACACAACCTATATCTAGGAACGGGTGAAATCGGAACACTACGCCATAGGGCTGCCATACAAACCAACCCCTGAGAATTAGGTTCTTCTAAGAAAAAGTTTTTCTTTTTAATCCGACCTTAACCAAATTTTACCCAAATGTGTTCCTAGTATAAGGTGACCAGATTCCCGAAAGCCCAATGCTGTTTACATTGCGGAATTTGGTTTTCCTTGGGAAAGCGTAAGGTTCTGTTAATACTAAGCAGGACTCTTAAAGGAACCCTAAGTGTCAATGTCCTCATTTATAAAACATTATCAACATGTGAAATACAAATGTATGTTTTAACACGAAACGCTATAACAAGCAAGGACGTAGCCTAGCCAGGATATATTTTATAAGGGACAAGCCCAAAATTTGTTCAAAGCTGTAGTATTCCTGGACTATAGTTGACTATAATAAATCAGGCTAGACTTTAGTAGAACTAGATCTTTATTCTATGACTGCTTATAATAAACTGACTTACATACTAGAACTACAGGGTGGCTCATTAAAACTGAACTAGTGTAAATCATGCGTAACTTTTTTATTTTGTAATATTTTTTCTGAAATTTGATAAGAATAAACTAGACACATGGGAGATATGTTTACACTACTTTCCAGGTAAATACGCGTTGAGGAAGGGTCGATTTAGGTATGTTTTATGAAAAAGTTTATTTTTGAACCATTTCATTCACAAAACGTACGTATGCAGACAGGTAGAATGGAATTTTGCTAACGATTCATTAGCTCAATGTTTAAAAGGTAATTGCTGCCAAATTACCATTATTAGACAATTTATTTAGAAATTAAGTCGTAAAAATGCGTCAGGTAATGACACCATAATAACAAAACATGTATGGAAATAAATGCTTGTCTCGTTGCTTAAATTTATCATGTTTTTATAAAATTACATTGATAAAATAAAATGGAAAGGACTCATATGCGTTAGTATTGAAAAAAAAAACAACATGAAAAGATATACGGTTGAGCACCGAGTTCAAATAATACAAATTTACACGCGGAATAATAATTCGATGGTCGAGGCACAGCGCGAGTATCGACGAACGCTCCATGTAAGAGTTGCTCCCTCGAGATCAACGATTCGCAGAGTTGTTTGCCGTTTTCGAGGAGAAGGAACCGTTAATAGCCCTCGACAAGCCCGGAGATGACGTGCGAGGACGGACGAAATCATCGAGTGGGTGGGAGCCAGCGTCGAATCAGATGCATCAACATCAACCCGAAGAAGGTCGTTTTAATTGGGGATATCGTGAGATGCTCAACAATGTTATGCGTTGTTTTGTCCGAAACCGACCAGACATGTGGTTTTAGCAAGGCGCTCCTTTCCATACGGCTGCAGCCACAATGGAGATTTTAACGGACGTTTTCAGCGAAAGAGTCATTTTCAGAGGATCTGCAATTAACTGGCCGGCTAGACCTCCAGACTTCACTCCACTAGATTTTTTTCGGTGGGGTACCTTAAGGAGAGAGTCCACAATGATAAACCAAGGACAATTCAGGAAGTGAAGCAAAATATTATAGCGGAGATCCGAGGTTTGCAGCCAGAAATATTGCGAAAGGTAATAGAACATACCGTAGAACGATCCCGTCTTTGCGAAGCCGCCCGGGACGGTCATCTAAAGTATATAATTTTTCGAACATAGTGTAAACATATCTCCCAAGTGGCTATTTTTTTATGTGAAAATTTCAAGAAAATCGGTTTAGAAATAAAAAACTTATTCATGGTTTACACTAGTTCACTTTTAATGGGCCACCCTGTAGTTTGACGAGTTTACATGGAGTGCACTTATCTACACCTTATGTATATAACAAACACTATGAGCCCGGAATTTTCTTAGGAGGTAGGGGTAGGTGTAATTCAAATCTACGATAAAAATATGAAGATTTCCCGTCACTTTAAGGTCCCTCTAGATTAGCAGCCAAATGGCGACACGTGCAGCCAAATGGCTGCTGTCATTCCGTCCAAACATGTCGCCATTTGGCTGTGCGTCCAGTTTTGATATTCAATATGGCAACTCAACGAACCGCTTTGACAACTGCTTGTCAAATTCAAAGTGAAAATTTTCCAACTTTTGTTTGTTCTTTTGTGTGAAAGTGAATAATTCTTGAATGGCCGTGTAATAATACAAACGCGCAGAGTCCGATTTTGATAATTGAATTTAAAAAAATCACAAAAATGAAATTTTGGTTATGTCATTTTCTGTCTACATTTGGCTGCTAGTGTGGATGCTAAGGAGCAGCCAAATGGCTGCACGCGATGCCAGTTTTTTGACGCGCAGCCATTCTGCTGCTAATTACATTTTAACGATAATGATACTCAATGCTTTTTCTAATTTTAAATTTTAGTGTTTGCGATTGCACTCTCAGTAGTATTGTGCGGATGGTGATGACTCTTACACTGTTTCTGTCAATTCAAGATCCTGAGACAGGAATCATGTAGTTGTTGATTTAAATTATGGAATATTTTGTGCCGTGCTGGGAGTCGAGTAGATTTTTTATCGGTGGTGCAGCAGCAAAAAAAAAATACCGCAATCATCGACCAGGTGGGGGAAGGGGGCAGTTGTCGGTAAAGCAGCTCCCCTTGTACCTATGCTTCGTTTACTGCAATAGGTAAACTGATACCTCGTTGGGCAGAAAATGTTTAAGCGGTTTGCGGCTTTCCTGGCACATCTACGGAGTGGAGTCCGAACAGAACCTTCAGAGCAGTGGAAGAGTGGCTTGAGATATTTCTGGAGAGAGTGTGGATGCCTTCATGGTTGGATTTTATGGATATATTGTGGTAAAAACTTTATCTGAAAACCCTGGCAGTGTCATTTGGTATGCATTTCCGTATAGAGGTTGATAGAGGAATCGGAAAGAGTATAGGTACAGTGATTTTTCCATTGTTTTGTGAAAAATAATCATTTTTTATTCCACGAGTGAAACTTGTGAACATTGGCAGCTAAACAGGCTTGAAATTTTTACCTAATATGAGCAGTACGGTGCGCTATACAAATCTGCCAAATTTCTATATTTTCCGCCCCGAGTTATACACAATTTTCGATTAGAAAAGACAAAAGTGCGATTTGGGTAGCTTTAACTCGCCAACGCCGATAGTTTGCCTCGGAATTTGGAGGACATGTGAGTGCCATGTAGCTCTATAATATACATGAATGCAAATTCAGAAAGATCGGTCAACGATTTCCCGAGTTATCGAAAATAAGCGATTACCAAACATAAATGTGCGATTATTGTGCTAGAAATGTATCGTACAGGAGTCAAACTTAAAACCTTCAATTTGCCACTCTCGACGGTTGTAACTTCTGAACCTTGACAGCTAGAGCCTTGACATTGTCACCAAATATGTGTGCAGTGTGCATGTCCAACGTGGATAGGCAGGACCTTAACATAAGTAGCTAGCTCTTCATGTGTGTTTAATTTCAGAACGATCGACCAAAGAGTTCCGGAGTTATTGAAAATGAACGCTTACCAAATGAAAGTGTCCTATTATCTGCCTAAAACACCTTTAAACGAGACCGAAGCTAATTGAGGGCGCGGCCATAATTTGGAGGGTTTCGATACCCTTCGCTCTACTCGGGCTGGAAGTTTTTTCGGGCGTACCTACGACTTGTATTCCCCCCCCCCATTCTTTTCCTTCCGTCTTCACAAATGTTTCGTTTCGTCGACAAAACAATATTTGTATGGGGTTTGGTTGGAATTAGTGGGCAATTAAAAATATTTACTCTAAAAAATTTATGGGGGGATGCGGGGGCATGGCTCCATAGTACGATTCTATTTGTCTTGACATTTTTTGTTGCTTTGATAAAGACACATTAATTCAAGGTTTTGTGAAATTAGTGTAAAAAATGTTTCTTATGTATGGCAGCCCCACGACCCCATGGTTCGATTTGATCCATTCTTGTATTTTCTGTCATCAATAGAAACACGTTAGTAGTCTGGCTGGTCTAGCGGTTAGTGCGCGCACCTTCGGTGCACAGGGTCATGAGTTCGAAACTCACCGTGGATCATGGTGTTTTTCGAACTCACGAGCTTGTGACGGACTATGATCTCACTCAGATGTTAAACGAGTACCCATTTATGGGGATAATTAACACTGCTGAGCGTGATGCTGATCTCATTACCTCAACAAAAATCAGATAAGATCTTGGAAATAGGATGTCACTAACACATCCTGCGGCCTTAATCCAATGCTGGATTGTCGTGCCTGTTATTTATTTAATAGAAACACGTTTGTGTGAAATTTGGTTGAATTGGTGCACAAATAAAAAAGTTTTTCCTAGAAGAACCTAATTTTGGGGGGTTGGGTTTGTATGGGAGCCCCATGATCCCATTGTCAGATTTTACCGATTCAAACATTCAGACTGCCTGCAGTAAAAAGAAGCAATTGTACAAAATTTCAGCTTCATAGCTTTTAACCGTAGTCATACCAACAGGGGTACAGGTGTACCTTTTTCACTTTAAATTTAAATATTTTCGACTTGCCAAAACCAAATACGTTGAAACACTCTGACATCTTAAAGTAAAGGGTTTTTGGTTATTTTAACAACTTTTTAGATTTTTGGTTCGATATACTTAAGAGAAAAAAGAAAAAAATTGTGATATGACATATTTACCGGCACGGGTACACCTGTACCCACTTAACTTTTTCAATGAATTGAGTGAAATACAATACAGGGTTTTCGCAGGTACTCGCTTGTATCTCTGGACGTATCATTCCAGATCTCTGACTCAACTCGTGAAATTTCGTAGAGGAGGAGTATTGTCCATGAGACGATGGTTTGGGTGATCCTCTCGTGAGCAACCGACCAGATATTGTAAAGGCAGAAGGAGATTGTGATCACGCACTGGTAACATGCTGGTCTCTTGATGAAAATGATCCTGGGACGACATAACGTGGCAGCGATACGTCGACCAGCGTTCTGACATGCCCGGATTTTATTCCAGTTTGTGTCACAAATGGTTTGAAACCACACCGGTCCTGCATAGCTGGGAATTACTCTACCTATCGCTTTGAAGGTGACCAATATAGTTTCCTTGTCCTTGCCCCAGGAGCTTGTCCTTGCCCTTAGGACGTTGTTTCTACTGTGCATTTTGTCGACTACGTCTTCGACATGGTCCTCCTGGCGACCATTCCCGATGGCAGCCCCGCAGCCACACAGGAGTTACAAGCCTCTTGGGGGCGGGCCACACACGTTTCCAACAAGAAACGGCCAAGATTTGCCAAAAAAAAACCTCCATGGCAAGAGCCATGAAGGTTCGATGCAGCAGATTTAATTAACGATCATTCCGCTTTTTTGTGCTGCTGGTATTTGAGGAGTGGCGAACCATTGCATTCCATCGGATGCAGTAAATACTGAAGACACAGGGGGAATATCCTCGTCTTATTCGCAATCCCTTTCAGAAATATCGCTTGTTTCTATTTCGAAACATTCTTGCTCAGCATCAGACGCAATATACTTATCTGGCATCCATTCGTCATCATAATTTGGAAAGAAAGGTTCTCCGTCATAGTCGCTATCGTGTGACAACATATGTAATTGATTTTGGGTCAATCTGAACAAAAATAAATCAATAAAAACGTACAAATGGCGGCAATAAGCAAAAAGACGACATGCGTACTTTTCAATGTGGATTTCCCCTTTTCTGTTACATGGTAATGAATTACTGCTGGAGTTCAGCGATCTACATTGAAATATATTAAATAAAATTATTAAAAAACTAAACTGATTCATACAATCGATTAGATGTTCCTCGGGTTCGCTCGTATTACATCATTGGTTCTAATGCAGATGTTGATACACTCACATTCAGCATTTTTTTAATACTTTGTACTTCCAATTTTTTTCAACTCCTAGACATATTTTCACATCGAATCGAAATTATTACATATCACCAGACACTTTGCGTAAAAAGTCAAGAGTGTTGCAAAAACATGCGTGCATTCATTCAATATATCGAATCTAGCGGTAAATCGAAGTTGGGTACAGGTGTACCCATGTCGGTAGAAATAAGAATAAACTTTTGTCGGTAGGACTAGGGTTAAATTGGCAGAGTAAAACGCGTCGCAACAGATCACAGGCCTCACCGAGGAGCTTATGTAGGGATTTAGATTTCTGTGTGTGGCATTGAGAATGCTGTACATTTATCAATGCTATATACTGTGCAGCAAAACGCTTATCCTAGTAAAGCCTCAAAACATATCTAGCAACGGATGGAATCAGAATATGGCGTCATGGGGCTGCGGTAGAAATCTATCTTATATATATTTATATATGTGACCGGGAAAGTTAAAAGGGGGCTATCTGGTAAAAACAAACAAGCGAGTAAACGGCCGATAATGAAATCGAGTCTGTGCAATGTGTTTAATTGATTTTTCGTGATCTGATTTTTATGAAACTTGGTATCTATATACTTTTGGTGATCCTGACTTGGACGCTGTTACCGGAAATGTAATTAGCGGGTAATATAACAGTTAATCAAAATGTAAAACAATGAGTGCATTCAGCGAGCACATATTGGAAAGAGCTACTGGAAAGTGTTCTCTCCCCGCGTCCCACTCACCCGCTAATCGGTCCACATACGATGTAGCGAAAATTTCCCCTATATAGCGTTGAATTGGAATGCTACATTTAGATGTGTAGCTGCTACTTGGACTGCTCGATCAACTGTCACGCACAGCTGCTCGACCATCAATACTGTAAATTGTTTATTCACAGTTCAGCTGAAAAAAATGTAATTTCTGAGCCAGGTTTTAGTGAACGTTATAAATTGTGCTATGAGAGTACGTATTTTGAAAGGAAAGTTGCAGTTTTAGGTTTTTTGAATTTTGGATTGCCGCAATGTCTACGGATGTATCAGCTGGTTAGAGAGAACTGACATTTCATGTAGCAAGTCCATTCAGCGAACACAAACTTAGCAGTTTTCCAATTTCTTGTGGTGGGGATATGTAGCACATCACAATATGTGCTCGCTGAATGCACTGAATTTAAATTATTTTTTTGACAAGTTCGAGCATATCTTCAGCACTTTCTTTGCTATCTTTTTTGATTGTTGATATGCAGGATCCATTGGTGACCACAAAAATGTTTCAGAGATTGCAATGTTGACCAGTGAGCAGTGTGACTTGGAATAACAGTAAATCATCCTGTAAAGATAACGATGCAATTCCGTTCAATTGCTTGCCTTGATTCTCTTCGTGCGCCAATTTTATTAAAACATAAGTAGTTATTTATCAGCAGGACACTTATACCTAAAAGTGCATACTAATTCCAGGGAATACCCGTAAGGACAAAAGGTCCTTTTTTACTAAAGAAGTCCAATATGAACAATATGGATTTGAAAATACAAGACTTGGTGAGACAAGTGCCCCGAAATACTAATTGTACATTTTCGAAATCTTCGGAAAGGATCTTCTCTCCTGAAAAGGACATTTTTGGAAAATTGGTTGTGTATATAGGCATGATGGATTTCAAACGATAGGGACGGATTAGAAGAAGCCATTGAAATTGTTTTGAATATTTTTTGGCATTTGGGGACACCAGAGTATCACTATATTCTTGTTCGAATCAAGAATATTTTATTCGCATTATGTACCCTTTGTTTTAGATTGCGATTTCAATGATATTTCCGTCAATAGTCTACTACCGGTACAGCAAATATTGTCGGCTATGTCTAATTTTACAGCTAATTAACATAAGTCAGGGCCTTCTTTTTCCCAACTGTGAAAAGAACTTTATCACGAGGGTATTACCTATATGTGACCGGGAAAGTTAAAAGGGGGCTATCTGGTAAAAACAAACAAGCGAGTAAACGGCCGATAAAGAAATCAAGTCGGTGCATAGTGTTTAAATGATTTGTCGTGATCTGATTTTTATGAAACTTGGTATCTATATACTTTCGATGATCCTGATTCGGATACTGTTACCGAAAATGTAATTAGCGGGCAATATAACAGTAAATCCAAATGCTAATTAATTTTTCGACAAGTTCGAGCATATTTTCAGCACTTTCTTTGCTATATTGTATGATTGTTAATATACATGATCCATTGGTGGCCACAAAAATGATTCAGAGATTGCATTGCTGACCAGTAACTGGATTAACAGTAAATCATCAATCAATCATGTAAAGATAATGATGCAATTCCTTTCAATTGTTTGCTTTGATTCTCTTTGTGTGCTGATTTTAATAAGACACAAGTAGTCATTTATCAGCAGGACACTTAATATCTAAAAGTGCATACTAATTCCAGGAAATACCCGTAAGGACAAAAGGTCCTTTTTTGCTAAAGAAGTCCAATATGAGCAATATGAATATGAAAATACAACACTTGGTGAGACAAGCGCCCCGAAATACTATTTGTACATTTTTGAAATCTTCGGAAAGGATCTTCTCTCCTGAAAAGGACATTTTTGGAAAATTGGTTGTGGATAGGCAAGATGGGTTTCAAACGATAGGGACAGATTAGAAGAAGTCATTGAAATGGTTTTGAATATTTTTTTTTGCATTTGGGTACACCAGAATATTGCGATATTCTAGTTCGAATCAAGAATATTACATATACATTATGTACCCTTTGTTTTAGATTGCGATTTCCATGATAATTCCGTCAATAGTCTACTACCGGTACAGCAAATATTGTCGGCTATATCTGATTTTACAGCCGACTGGTCAGTCAGGATCTTCCTTTCCCCACTGTGAAAAGAACTTAATCGCAAGGGTATTTTACACTCAGAAAAATATCCATGAATTATATTTTATTAGATAAAAGTATACAATCACAATTCTGTCTGATTGTGACTCGAGGCAATGGCAGTTTTAAGACAATGATGAAAGTGTTTTTGGTGTTGTGAATTGAATACCTCCTAGATATTTAATTATAGTCGTTTCTTTCTTGGACAGACAGGATAATTGTCCAAGTAAAACGCAAACGGATCAAAATTGTCCCCTTCAGTAACAGCTTACTATTGTGTCATCAGTCCCCAACGCGATGTTCTGAATTGGAACTTGCATTTGATATTATGCGCCGTGCAAGATTTAATTTAAAGGAAAGTATCCCAGGAAATTTTAAAATGTTTGACTTTAATGATTAGAAACCAGATAAACTGAAAAAAAATACATACCGGAAATTTTAGGGAAATTGTTTGCGGAGGCATCTGGGAGATGGCATTGGCAGATGATCCATGTCATAGCTGGATCAATTTTACAGATTGTCGTTTTGTATGGGAATTCCAGTAAATATGGAAATGCTCCACAAAGTGGAAAAGCACTTATGACAATAAGCGCGTTTTTTACCATCGCGATTAACGCGTGATTTAAAAGAAAAAAAATCGCGGGAAACTGCTCAAAGAACTTACAACTGTTCTACATTTATGTCTCACTGTCGTCGGCTTATTTTTTAGATTTGACCGGTTTCGTCACATAAGACAATGATTTATCTGAAAAATCTAAGTACCCCAATAAGGAATATTCGCTGTTTTATTTTGAATTGTCATTTTTTTAAAGGTACTCAAACTTAAAAAACGAAATTGCCATATTTTTCCCCTATAGATTAGCCATCTACATTTCATTCACCTAAACTCTATCCCGCGTAGGGTAGTGGCACGTGTGAAAATTAACCAGGTAGATGTATTTTTTTCTATGGAGTTCGTTACTCAAAACTACTCGAGATGATCAAGAAAACGCAACTGATGGTATTTTTCAACGAACCAACGTAGAAAATTCTTGGTCAAAATATGAAACTTTTATATGGGATGTAAGCTTATACTTTCACGTTATGTGTCGAGGACTTTCAAACTAACGGTTGTCCTTAAAACATGTAAAGTACAGCAAAGTTCTAGCGGCACAGAACTCGAAAGAATTACTTCCAGTCCCTAAACTGGGGGTTTCTGTAGGGATGCCTTTTAGCATTGATTGTCATCAAATTGCATCATAAATTGTGTTTGTAAGATGCACAGGAAGAGAGTAAATCCAAAGTGAGTATAATGACTTTTATCGACTTGACACCTTGACAGGGTCTTCACATGTTTAGGCTCGCCTCCCTACTCTTTCTATGCTACGAAATATTGTCAAATGGGGCATATTTTTTTGCGTTTGTTTGATTGAATTTTTCCTAAGCAAATATAATGATAGAATGTTGAGATATTATGAATTCTAAAAAATGAAAAAGGCATAGTGGCAAATTGAATTATTTGCGTAGTTATGGCTTTGGAAAGAAACACGGGAACACGATAATTTTTCATTTAAGCCCGGTTTATTTCGTCAAGGTTTCTTGAAATAGGAGGCAAACACCGGATACGTAATGTACTCGACGTCCCCTTTCATATGATGTCCCGCATGCCGACCTCCGGCTAAGGAATAAATAGTGTCCTTTTTTGTCCTTTTTAGGACCTTTCTGATCAAAATGTAGATTTGTTTTGATGAAAACTGAGCTAACTACCGTGTAGAGTAGGAAAAATACTTTCGAATGCAATTCATAACTCAATTTCGTATAAAAATGGAAGAAGCGAGTTTTTCCGCGCACCGCCTCAAATACAAACATGGTCATTATGAGAGACTCTGACATTAATCTTTTATACGCGCAAGAATGAAATATATTAACGGATTAGAATGCACTCAACGTCTCCTTTGATATGATATCGCACATGCCCGTTCCGCATGAACGACATTTCTGTGTCCTTTTTGGTCCTTTTTAAAATCAAAATTAATTGTTGACCTAGCTTGATATCTAGCACCCAAAATATTATAAAACAAAAAAATTACATTTGATTATTTTTTCTATTGAACATTAAATAAGAATTCAACTATTTAAAATTCTGTATAAAAGTCTACTTTATCTAATTTGATAATAAATTATAACAGTAAAATATCATTACTTACATTCTATACAATAATGCCTACATCTCATAAAATTTAGAAACTTATAAATCTTAAATTTCCTAAAAATGTTGTATTCGATACTACATTTTTTGTTTTCATGCCGCTCCCTCCCTCAAATGATGCAGACTTATATGATTTGCGGTATTGATTTTTACTTCCAACTTAGTGCATGGGACGTGTTGAAAATTTGGGTAAATTTGCTTTAGCGGTTGAAAAGATATTCAGAAATACACAAAATTTCAATTTCACATTGGATTTTGATGATTTGATGGCGAACTTCAAGATCGATTTTCGGACCCATTTTTTGAATTTTGGCAACTGCAGTTTTCACCATCGGGAAGAGCACATTTTTTTCTGTGGAAATCACTAAAAAAGTGAAAATCGAAATTTTTACACGATAGCCCCTTTTTAACTTTCCCGGTCACATATACTCGGAAAAATATGCGTGAATTATATTTTATTAAATAAAAGCATACAATTTTGTCTGATTGTGACTCGAGGCAATAGCCCTTTTAAGACAATGATGAAAGTGTCTTTGGTATTGTGACTTGAATAGATATTTAATTATTGTCGTTTCTCTCTTGGGCGGACAGGATCATTTTCCAAGTAAAACGTAAACGGATCAAAATTTCCCCCTTCAGTAACAGCTGACTATTGTGCCATCAGTCCCCAACGCGATATTCTGAATTGGATCATGCATTATACGCCGTGCGAGATTTAATTTAAAGGAAAATATCTTAGGAAATTTTAAAATGATTAAATTTAATAATGATTAGAAACCAAATAAACTGAAAAACTAAATGACATACAGGAAATTTTAGACAAATTGTTTGCGAAGCCATCTGGAGGATGGTATTGGCATGATCAATTTTCCAGATTGTCGTTTTGTATGGGATTTCCAGCAAATATGGAAATTATCCACAAAGTCGAAAAACACTTATGACAATAAGCGAGTTGTTTTGCCATCGCGGTTAACGAGTGACTCAGTCACTTGGGTTACTTTGCTCAAATAACTGAGAACTGCTCTATATTTTTGTCTCACTCTCGTTGGCTTATTTTTTAGATTTGGTGGAGTTCGTCACAGAAGACAACAAAACATTTGCTGTTTTATTTGAATTGTATTTTTTTTTAAAGGTATTCAAACTTAGAAAACGAAATTGCCGTATATTTTTATGCATTAGCCATCTTCATTTCATTCTCCTAAACTCTATCTCGCGCAGGGTAGTAGCACGTGTGAAAATTAACTGGGTACACAGCAAAAAAAAAAAAAAATGCCGGATATTCGAGCATGAAAATCCGATAGGATAAAAAAGCAAAATTATTTCGGAGTAAACATGCTCAAAATAAAACCGCCATCAGGGGTTTTATTAAAGAAGAATCCGAAACGGACGACACTCCTAAATTAAAACCTTTTTCGGACACATACGATTTTGGTATTTTGTATCCACCGATCGGGTTGAATTTGGTGGTAGAGCCAGCGCCCGCTCTAGCACTAATGCCGCCCCGGGCAAAAGGACAAATTGCCGCCCCTTAGGTACTGTATCAAACAGATTGATAGTAGCTATCCATACTATCTAGATCAGTGGTTCCTAATCTTTTTTAGTTCATGCCCCCCTTGCTTAAATAAGTTGTAAGTTCTAGGTCTCTTTTCATATTTTAAATTGTTTGAACATTTTTTTGTTAGTGCAGCCCATATTTTGGAACTACTGGATTTTTAGGAATATTTAATTTTGTCGTGAGTTCGGCCCTCACCATGGCTTCGTCGAGCACAAAAAAATCAGTGGCGGAACAACTTCATTCGGGGCCCTCCCGCCAACTTCTTGAGTGGTCCACCCCTACACTCAGAAAAAAAGCACAGTGAAATCTCACTGTGCTTTCGATTGATTAATCAATCGAAAACACGCCTGAAGGCCGATCCACACTTTTCAGTCATTTCCCATACAAATTGACAGATTGCCAGTCAATCAATTAAATGACAATCTGAACTTGTATGGAAAATGACTGTGACTGATGACTAAAAAGTGTGGCTCGACCTTAAACGACCTCTTCAGAAATATGATTTTGACGTTACAGTGTTTCCACTAAAATTAAGAACGTCGTACTAATTTTGCTAAGAGCTACTTTGACTCTTTACATTCTTATATTGGGAATAGCGTTCTTGCTGCAACGTTTATTAAATTAAATTATTAACGTTTAATTAATTAATCCGAATTCATTTTTTTTTAATTGTCGTTCTGTCAAAATCGAAGAACATGCATGAATTTTCCAGAACGTAGAATCAAAAAAATTTATTCGGACGCTTCGTGTGTGGGCGGCCTAAGTTTGTAACTTGCTAGACAATTGAAAAAAGCGACATGTTATAACAAAAAGTGCACAAATTCCTTTTTAAATATAGCCATATTATAAAAACTTAATGATTTATTAAAAAAATATAAAGACACATTTGAAATTAAATAACCAGTACAGTTCATGACAATGTGGATTGGAATTTAGTCCTAAAGTATAGAAAAAGGACTATCAACTAACATTTCTTAAAATAGTTTATTTGCAGATGGACCTAAAGAATCTTTTTGCCCATTTGGTACTGCGGGCAAGGAAAAGAGTGGGTCGGATTGCAAACCGCGGCTGCAGTTACGGCAAATAGCGCAGTGTATCCCTTCTTGTCTACAAAAAATATCTACGTCGAAGTGTTGCTTTTCGCAGTCGTGCTGTTTTTATGGTTCGAGAAATCTTTCATGTGGCTTTTGGACCCCTAAATCTCGTGGGCCCCACCGCCACGCGGGCCCTGCGGGTTCTTATGCGCCGCCCCTGCGAAAAATGATATCACCGGAGCGACCATTCAGCTATCATATCAGCTACTCTTAAGCGCAATTTACCACAGTTCAGCAAGGCCTTATCTTATAGAGTTTGTTTGGAATTTAAAAATTTTAAAGCTTGATGAAAAAAATCGAAAATGAATGCGAAATTTTGTTTTCCACTAAAACACTCAATACATTTTTAGAAAACTCTGCCCTCAAAAATGTTAGGCCAAAAATTGTGCTCGCTTTCATTACTAACCTCCTGCAGTTGCTTTCCATAAATTCCTTAAAAACTTCAATTAGCCGGATTGCTTCAGGCTTTTCAACGCGCATGGCTTATTTTCATAAATGTGCCATCTCGAGAATTTTTAAAGAGAATAAGATCGGAGCTATTTATTTCGCCAAATAGCCAAATTCCGATATTAGCATGTCCGAGCACAAATTAGGGAGCTCTGCAATGTTTTCTGTGGTTCGATTCCTCATCTTGCTAAAATCCAAACCAGCTTCTTCGTAGTTTGCCCTCCAATGCAAGATGAATCAATGCAATCGGGACCAAGGTAATCCATTGACGCAAAGGTTTGGCGAATTGTATTCAAATTATGCTGCGAAATGTCGATGGAAATTATGGAACACAACTCCAAACAAATTATGGATGAAAATAATGCCTTTGTGGATAACATTTCTACCAAAGGAGTCTGTTTTAAACGCCTTAATGTGCTCAGCGTTTATTCGACTCCCTATTTCCCATTTCATAGAAAGCAAACCGAAGACCTTCCCACTAAATCGAAGTTGATATTGATTTTTTTGATCTTGTTTTTTATTCGAGTGCTAGCCAAAAAGCCGCCCCTAAAATTTGGCGCCCCGGGCGACCGCACTGTAGGTAGGTAAATTTATTATGCATTTTAGAGCGTAAAGAGGTAAATGATCACCTATAGAGAGGTTACACAAATCTCATTTATGAGTTTCCCTGTGAAAATTGTGTTTTTTTTATTCCAAAAATATCGAGAATCACTCCTTTTGGTGTTAATGAAAGCATTCTTTTGAGTTCAAATTATTACACCAAAAGTGTACAGTGTACAGTGAAAATCACTCCGATTTTTTTGCTGTGTATGTGTATATACAATACATTTTTCAAATACATTTTTTCAATTAAATTAACAACTAAAACTTCTTTTTTTCCAAATTCTACTGAACGGAATAACTATTATTATCCATGTAATAATACACCTTTAATCTCTGGTTGTATATCAACGACTGACTTTATTTAGTATTTTACATTTTGACATTTGTGAATGGCAGTGTTGCCAATACTACAATTACTCTCTTTTTTCCAACGATTTTATTTTATTATTATTATTTATTTATTCATTTTTTTAAATTCATTTTTTTCTCAAAGATTTTATTATTATTATTTTTTTTTTAATTAATTCATTTTTTCCCATTAACGGTAACGTATCGGTAAAACGGTCTTGCGTTGCGATTGCCTGTGATGGTTATCGTCATTCCTCTCATCGACCACTGGTGCTGATGTTGTGCCACTCCTTCCTGTGGGTTCAGTTGGTGCTGATTGCTCATCGGTCTTTTTCACATGTGCCACATTTCTCCTATACATCGTTCCCGTCTCCGTGTTCTCAACTATCACTTCCGACCCTTCTCGTTTGATGACTTTGAAAAGAGTGGGCTCAAATGTTGATGTCAACTTGTTCGTTACAATTTGCCTTTTAAGGTAGACCCAATCGCCAACCCCCACGTCACTGGTCTTTGATCCTCGCCTTTTATCGATATAATCCTTGCCTTTAGCTTTCATAATCTTATCACGGTCTCGTAATTCGCTGGTTCGATCGAATGTTTGTTGCAGCATTGGTAACTTGTCTTTGATTTGCCGACCGAACATTAATTCTCCTGGAGATTTCTTTGTGACGGAGTGTGGGCTCGAGCGATACATCAACAAATACTTTTGTAAATCTTCGCGCCAGTTCTTGTTTTCGATTTGACTAATCGTCAACCTTTTTAGTAATGATTTGTTTTGGCGTTCCACTTCGCCATTCTGCTGTGGCCAATACGGAATAGTATGGATCAATTGAATGTTGTTTTGTTCGCAATATGTGTGAAATTCTTGGCTAATAAACTGTCGTCCATTATCGGCTGTAATAGATAACGGCAGCCCAAACCGGGCGAATATGATTTCCAGTCTCTTGATTGCTTCAGCCGAATCAATTTTATTCATTATTTCAACTTCCTTGAATCGACTATAATAGTCCACAATCACGAATAAACTGTGTCCCGAAGGTAGTGGCCCACAAAAATCAATTGCCAAATGCTGCCACGGCTGTGATGGCAATTCGGTTCGCTTTAAAGGTTCCGGTGCGCCAGGTGCACTTACCAATGTACATCCCTTGCACTTTTTTACAAAATCGTCCGTGTTCTGATCAATCTTTGGCCACCATACCTTGGCTCTTAATCTTCCTTTCATAACAGACATGCCTGGATGGCCTTCATGCGCAGCTTCTAAAACTTGTGATCGCAATTTCGAAGGAATTACAATTTTAGTTCCACGGAGTAGGATATCTCCCGCAAAACATAGTTCTGATTCAAAAATCTTGAACCCCGAGACTTCAACTGCCCACCCGCGACCATAAATACCTTCCTTCACCGCTTGTATTTCAGCATCTGTTTTGGATTCTGATATAATTTCTTCCAGTTTAACCGCTCTTGGTTCGGCGTGTGCTGTAATCCAGTTGACATAATCATCAGTTGCCAACCCCGTGTTTGACTCGGTTTCTGTGCTTGAGAGTAGTCGTGATAATGGATCGGCGATATTTGTTTTTCCTGGTTTATATATAACCCTGAATTGGTATGACAATAATCGCATGACCCATCTTTCTATCCTGGCACATGGTTTTGACTTCGGTGCGAATAACACTTCAAGTGCCTTATGATCTGTGACCAATTCAAATGGCTTTCCAAAAACAAAAAAATGAAACCTCTCTACTGCCCACACTAACGCTAGGGCTTCCTTTTCGGTTTGTGCGTAGTTTCGCTCGGTGATTGTGAGACTTCGATTGGCATACGAAATTACTCTCGGACCTTCCTCTTGAAATTGAATCAATACTGCTCCAAGACCCACTGGACTGGCATCAGCTATTATCTGTGTTCGGTCTGCCACTTTGTAGTATCCTAGAGCTTTATTCTGTGCGATACATCGCTTTAATTCCTCAAACGACTTCCGTTCTACTTCGCCCCACTTAAACTGAACGTTTCTTTTAATCAGGCGACGCAATGGTTCGGTTACTGTAGCTAGGTTTGGTACGAAGCGACCTACATAATTAACTAAACCTAGAAAACTCCTCACCTCCTCCATTCCCGTAGGTTCGCGAAATCGATTCACAGCTTGAACTTTGTCTTGAAGTGGTCTGATTCCTTCCGCCGATAATCGATGGCCAATGAAAATGACCGATTCCTGCCCAAATACGCACTTTCCCGAGTTCAGAGCAACATTGAACTGTTTTAAACGTTCCAAAACTGCTTTCAATCGCGAATCGTGTATTTGTTTTGTTGGACCAAACACAATTATGTCGTCAAAGTAATTCGCACAGCCCTCCAAACCGTTTAATATTTGCTCCATCAATTTCTGGAATATTTCTGGTGCGCATGAAATCCCAAACATGAGACGCTTGTATCTATATAATCCGCCTTTGGCTATAAATGTTGTGATTTCTCTTGATTCCGGTGCAATCTCGACTTGATAGTACGCGCTCTCGATGTCCAGTTTTGAAAAATATTTTGCGTGCCCCATCTGCGGCAAGAAATCGTCAATTGTAGGCATTGGATAATTCTCACGTTCGACAGCCTCATTAGCTCTTCTCATATCGACGCAAATTCTAATGTCGTTCCCTTTTGGTGTGATCACCAACGGTGATACCCACTGCGACACCCCAGTTACCCTCTCAATGATGCCTTTATCCAACATTTCGATTATACGATTGTTAACCATTTTCTCCAACGGAACCGGAATCCGACGATATGGTTGTACGACACCTTTAACATTTGGTTTCAGAGGAATGTCTATCATAACTCCTTTGATCTTGTTGAATTCTCGATTCTGGAACCTGGATTCAACTGCGTTCACTTCGTAACCAATCTTCAGTACTTTCAAATCATACGCTGTCTCGTATCCCAATAAAGTTTTACCGCATTCGTCTGCTACGAAGAACTTTGCAATTGTTTGTTTGCTCGCTACTTCGATGTTTGCAGTGAACATTCCCAAAAACTTTAATTTATTCCCTCCGTATGCTAAGAATCCAATTTCCACTTTTTTGGTCCGTTCAATGGTTCGAATGTTCTTCGCTTTAAGTTCCGCCCAACTTTGTCGATCAACTATATTGTAACGGGATCCAGAATCAACAGTTAACTGGATTTCGACTCCCCCGATTCTACACCACAGCAGATTCCTTCCTTCCTTTGCATCTGGTTGGATCATTTTAATGTCCTCAGTATCAATCGCAAATATGTCTTCCTCCTCATTTGGGTCCCTCCAACTATCATTGGATTTATTGATCATGTTGACTGGCTCTGTTTCTTTCCTAATTTTCTCTGGCACGTCCCAAGGTTGATCGTCTTCGAATGCTTTTGTACGCCCGCGCTTATTCCTATTCTGTGTTTCTTGCTTTGGAAACCTTGAGAAACATCGTCGCGCAAAATGATCCCTAGTTCCACATTTCGCACAGGTTTTGCCTCGAGCTGGACACTTCAAGTCGTTCGACTGGTGACCTTTAAACCCACATCTACCACAAGTTCCATTAAATCTGCCAGCATTCAGTTTAGGACGTAAGTTATTTTTCCTTGCCTCGATTTTGCAGACCTCGGCACTACTATAGTCGTTTGCTTTCTGTTCTGCCGCCCTTGATGCTAAATCAGCATTTCCAGTATCAAACGACATTTGCTGTTGTTCTACAATCTGCAGCGACCGAGCTTTGCTAATAACATCTTCAAGCTTACAAGCTCCCTGCTCCAAGATTTTCCGACGTAGCACATTCGAGCTACATCCGCAAATTATTTGATCTTTGATGTTTTCGTCTAATTGATTGTCAAAATCACAACGCTCTGCTTGTTCTCTTAATCTCATTACAAACGAATCAATTTTCTCGCCCGTTTTCTGTTTAATTTGCCTAAAGACGTGCCTTTCAAATGTGACATTTTTTCTTGGTTCAAAAAACTTTCTCAGCTTGCTAATGGCGTCTTCGTAGCTTGATCTTTCAAATGGCACGTAATTAGCCACTAACGGTCCCCGCTGCACTTCTTCATTCCCATCCGTTGGTAGCGAGTAAAAAATATTTTGAATTTTGGGACCCGCACAATGCAACATCCAGTTTAATTTTTCGCCATCTTCCTCAATTTTGTTCACCTTTGAAAAAATTTCGAAGCTTCTTATCCATTTATTCCACTTATTGCCGCTATCCAGGTCGTCTATTTCGAAATCAAACGCCGCTAAGCTCGCCACTCCTTTCGTTTGCCCTTGCATCCTGCAATTAATATCACTGATTTCATTCATTTCCTCAATTAGACCAACATTTCCTCCACCATTAGTGTCCTTTTAACCCCATTTAATCGATTACTCACTCTAACTTCTGCAACACTCCACAATGTCTGCTTTCCACAACGATTCGTTTCTTGTTTCCCAGAAAAACCCGCAGTGGTCGCAATTATGTCGCGAAAAAAAACCCACGTGACCTCTCCAAGAGTGAAAGAGATGACACTTCTGTATTCGCCACCCAAAGAGCCACTATCCAAATGGAATGGCTATACAGCTGTCATATCCATTGTACCAATTAGTCAACTCAACGGCTCTTCCTTTCGTTTTTTTATTCAATGTCGCTACCTGACATGAACAGACCGACTGTTTGCAATGTCAATCTTCTCAAACTGTGTCTGCATTGGCTCCCAAAGTGTTGGGAGCAACTGCAAACACTTGAGCCACTTGAGCACTGCATTCCCGTCTCAGTACATTTCTTGGTATCCGCACCAGAATCCTCCCAATGGATCAGTTCATTCGTGTCACTCTGCAAATTTGTGATGACTTCACTTGCTAACTTCAACCTTACAACCATTAGACTGCAACATATAAATATTCCTCTCTCTTTTTTTTTCTTTCTTTTTGACACATTATCCAGTTCAATACATCACTTACAAACCTTTCGAGACTCCCAAATGAGTCAATATATATTCTTGTTTTTCAACGACAAATCACACCGGCAACTAGTTTACGGTGGCTTTCGACTAATCACACCGGCAACACTTTCACGGTGGCTTCCGACTAATCACACCGGCAACATTTTCACGGTGACTTACTCAACTTTCTCTTTCCTACATTTCCGACAATTCACACCGGCAACTTTTTCACGGTGACATTCTTCTTATCCGACCGGCAACATATTCACGGCGGCTTTTCACAATTCCTTTCTCTCTTCTTTTATTCCTTCCCTCTAGCACTTTTACTTATTTACCTTAATTGTTTAATATTTCCGCCTTCCAATTAATTTTACCTCGTCGCCAATGTAATAATACACCTTTAATCTTTGGTTGTATATCAACGACTGACTTTATTTAGTATTTTACATTTTGACATTTGTGAATGGCAGTGTTGCCAATACTACAATCCAGAATAGATATTGTTCGGTGGAGACAGATAAATTTGTATAAAAATGAGCCAGCCATCTGCATTGTTTAACAAAAAAGGAATTTTTAGAATTGCATGAATATTTTTATTAAAATCAAAAATTGTACAATGCGCATTTTTTTTGCATTATGTTATGTGTACTGTCCAATTATACAAGCTAAAGGAGACACCCTGTCTGTGGCGGCTTTAACACTGTGTGACCGGTTTTTATCGACATTGCCACCATGACTGGCATTCGAAAATCAGAGACGTAAACGCTGGGGAGCACTGTGGGCAGATGTAACTCATAGACAGTGAACGAGAGGCACGTTGAGGCACCCTGGATAGCGTAGATCGTGCATAAAGAAATTACCGTATTGTATACTTCAAATGCCATTTAAGCCGGTTTCGATCACTGAGATAGAAGCAGATATCGAGAATAAGAATAATAATAATCTTTGATATTCATTTTTATCTCCTGGAAAAAATTAAGGTAAATAGCACATCGTGCTTTTACTTTTTCAGACATATTCACTCAATATTTTTCAAAACGCAAAATGGAAGTCTTAGTTACCTTACATTCTAAAAAGCTAAGAAATGCGTTTCAGAATAGCATTTTTGTCAAATTGTGCCGTTGCAAAAACAAACATGGTTAATTTGAGAGACTCTGAAATTAATCTTTGAGATATATTAACGGATTCGAATGTCCACGACGTCTCCTATGATATGATAGCGCACATGCCCGTTCCACGTTAACGATATTTTTGTGTCCTTTTTCGAATCAAAATTAATTGTTGACCTAGCTTAATATCTAGCACCCAAAAAATTAAAAAACAAAAAAATTGCATTTGATGATTTTTTCTATTGAAAATTCTAAATGAATTCCACTATTTAAAATTTTGTATAAAAGCCAATTTGCTATAATTTGATAATAAATGATAACGGTAAACTATTGAGGTTATATCAAACAATACAATAATGCCTATATCTCATGAAATTTCGAAACTTATAAATCTTAAATTTATATAAAACTTTGTATTCGATACTTATTTTTTTGTTTTCATGCCGCTCCCTACCTCAACTCATGTAGACTTATATGGTTGTAGACTTATTGGTTTTGATTTTTACTTCTAACTTAGTGAGTGAGACGTGTTGAAAATTTGGGTAAAGTTGCATTAGCGGTTGAAAAGATATTCATAAATACACAAAATTTCAATTTCACATTGGATTTTGGATTTTGATGATTTGATAGCGAACTTCAAGATCGATTTTCGGACTCATTTTTGAAGTTTTCGCAACTGCGGTTTTTACCAACAAAAAGAGCACATTGTTTTCTGTGGAAATCACTAAAAAAGTGAAAATCGAAATTTTTACACGATAGCCCCTTTTTAACTTTCCCGGTCACATATATGTATATAAAAATGGAGCGAAAAAAATGTATAGTAATTCATCAATTGAGAACGGCTGGACCGATTTGGTTGACATTTTTTTCAGTTGTTTGCAATTACCAGGAGAAGGTTTTTACTGAAGAAAATTTTGGAAAAACCCTCCGGAAAAGTCGGAAAATTGGAAAATCGAAAAAATTCATCAATTGAGACCGGCTGTGCCGATTTAGTTCAATTTTTTTCAGTTGTTCCCAATTGCCAGGAGAATGTTTTTACGAAAGAAAATGTTGGGAAAACTCTCCGGAAAAGTCGGAAAATTGGAAAAATCGAAAATTATTTTTTTTGCTTGCAATTTTCCACAATAGCTTTTTGAATGAAGAAATATAAAATTCTTAGTAGAAAACGCGGAAAATTCAGGAAGAAAGTGTTGGATTTTATCGGACGATTTGATGATTTTAGACGATGCAAAGGTGGAAAATTCGTTATGAAGCTTTTGATAATTTCGCATAATTGTGGAATTCATTGTGATAAATTTTGCGTTAAATTTTGTTTGAAGAAGCTAACGAGATAAATAATTGCTGTGCTGTGAATAACTACCAAACACGCGCAAAATTATGAGGACAGTGCATTTTCTCACGCTTTTACCTTCATCTTCTTCTGTTCGTATCCCGCATTGTGGAACAAATACAAGGACGAGATGGCTAACGACATTTTGCATGGAGCTCGCATAACAACTTCGAATTTCGATCTTGAAATTAACGACGAGATGCACAACGAAGCATTAGTTCTGATCGAAGACATGACCGTGCTCATGTGCGGTAGTCTGCTGTCGAAATTGGGAATGCCAGCGCCAAATCGTTTGATGGACTATCCAATTAATCGCGACTTGCAACGGGAGCAAGATTATGATCGAGAAGAGCTGGCCGAAAGAGTTCGAATAAATGTGCCGCTTTTGAATGCCGAGTAGAAGAGCGTATACGATTCGCTTATGAAGGTTGTTGACGATGGAACAGGAGGGATTTACTTTCTCGATTCTCCTGGTGGGACAGGCAAGACATTCGTCATTTCGTTGATTCTGGCAACAATTCGGTCGAGATGTCAAATTGCGATGGCTTTTGCATCCTCTGGCATTGCTGCTACATTGTTGGAAGGCGGCCGAACTGCACATTACGTTTTAAAGCTGCTGATGAATCTACTCTTGGGTGGGAAGCCAACGTGCACTATCATCAAGAGTTCGGCAACAGCGAAATTGATGCGAGAATGGAGCTGAATTTTCAAAAATTCGTACAAATCCGTTGACACCGTGATCGACGAGGATGAAGCGACCAACTATTCGACCGAGTTTTTTAACTCGCTTGATGCGCCAGGAGCCCCGCCGCATAATTTACAGCTGAAGTTGGGATCGATCATAAACATGTTACGGAATCTGAATCATCCGAAAATGTGCAACGGTTCGCGGTGGGCCGTCAAGAAACTGATGAACAATGTGATTTAAGTGACGATCATCGAGGGAAAATTCAAAGGAGAGGAAGAGCTTATCCCACGAATTCAGATTATTCCAACTGATCTTCCACTCCAATTAATGCGGATTCAGTTCCCCGGCTTTTGCAATGACAATCAATAAATCGCAAGGCCAATCGTTGGAAGTCTGTGGGATTAATATCGAATTTCCCTGTTTTTAGCACGGTCAGCTGTATGTTGCCTGTTCGTGTGTTGGCAAATCGTGTTCGTTGTTCGTTTTTTTTTTCGCCAGAAAACAAAACGAAAAACATTATTTATAGAGACTAGGGATGTCAAAAACCGGACGGTTAGTCCGAAAACCGGTACTTTCAAAACGGTTAACCGTTTTTTTTCGGTTTTTTCATCCTCCCGGTTTTAACCCGGACGGTTGTTTGCCCATCCGGTTAAAACCGAAATTTTTTTTTCCAAATTCATAAAATTTTTATATTTTCTTGATTTGTCAGTCTGTAATTCTATTGCTTGTCTTCTATAAAAAATTTCGTATTTCCGAACACTCTCCTTGGTGCTATTATTCCAAGATCCATCGCTTCGTCAAACTACCGCTCCTTGCATTTTTCCTTTCCGAGGCAGATATTGTTTAAGTTGCGTGTCACACGTGTATCTTTTGTGCGTCGTGAATGTATATGATGTGTATCAGATCAGTGCATTTAGAGTTCATTGTTATAGGAAGACGAATCGGCAGTTGCTACGACATCCGCGTCCACATCGATATCCGCGTCCACTTCAACATCCGTCGTGTCCACAAAGACTTCAACATCTACATCATAGTGCAGTCATATTAGCATTTCAAATAGAAAAAAATAGAGTAAGTGGTTTTTGAATCAGTGGGCTCCCAGGAATCTAAAACTCATTTTACTAAAAAAAATGTTGATCGGAAACGTCCCAAAAGGACAAAAAAGGATACTCTTTAATCCTTGACCGGAGGTCGGCATGTGGGGTATCAAATCAAAGGGGACGTTAAGTACATTACCTATCCGGTGTTTGTTCCATGCTTCAAGGACCCTGAACGGAATAAATCGAGATTAAATGGAGAATTATTGTGTTTCCCGTGTATCTTTCCGAAGCCCTAATTACGAGAGTAATTCAAATTGTCACTACGTTTCTCACTTTTCCGAATCTATAATAGCTAAAGATTCTACCAGTAAATTTGCTAAGAAAAAAAATGATCGGAAAACTCTCAAAAAGGACACTAATTACAAACCTTGATCGAACGTGGGCTTGTGGGGTGTCATATAAAAGAGGGCGTCGAGTACATTCCATATCTGGCGTTTATTACTTGTTTCAAGGACCCTCACAGGAGAAAATTGGGATCCGATGGAAAATTTTCTTGTTTCTCGTATTATGTATCTTTCCAAAGCCGTGATTTATCGTTTTAGCCTGAATTTTTCCATTTAGTGTCATTGAAACAGCAAACAAACACCGGATATGCAATGCACTCGACGTCCTCTTTGACATGACACCCCGCATGCTCACTTTCAATCAAGGTTTGTAATTAGTGTCTTTTAATGTCCTTTTTCAGAGCTTTCCGATAATTTTTTTTAGCAAATTTAATGGTAGAATCTTAACCTATCATAGATTCGGAAAAGTGTGAAACGGCCAAGGATTAAAGAGTATCCTTTTTTGTCCTTTTTGGGACATTTCCGATCAAATTTTTTTTTAGCAAAATGAGTTTTAGGTTCCTGGGAGCTCGCTGATTCAAAAACCACAAAAAATAGCCTTACTCTATTTTTTTCTATTTGGAGGCCTGAAATTGGATATTTTGACTGCACTATATACATTGTCTAGCAATAAAACTCAGTTAACTAATTTTGAAACATTATGAATACTTCTGACAATATTATTTGATTATCTTTTTAGTTCAACATGTTTCTCTTTTAGGGCTCCATTACACAGTCATATTTCTATACGAACATCAGCTTAACGAGTGTGCATGCATTATTTTGCTAAAATTCTAAGCAATTTAATGAAAAACCGGTTAACCGAAAACCGGTACTTTGAGCCCGGTTAAAACCGGACGGTCTAACCGGCTTTGCAAAAAAAACGAAAACCGGGTTATGGGCCGGTTTTTGACATCCCTACTCTCTACTGACCTTGATTCCATTCAAATAAATCACACTGAAAATTGAAGTATCTTTGTTTTATTACCACTGTAGAGTTTATTTGAAGGCGTTGAATTTGGGCGAGGCGAATATTTATAGGTATACATAGTTAGAAGGTTGATTGGGAGTCAAAATCGCTCATAAATTTTAAGTTGTGTTTAGCTGTAGAGTGGTATATTGTCAGACATTTAAAAGAAGACCGAGACTAATTTCGGGGCAGCTGAAATTTAATTACCCGTCGCATTTTGATGAGATTTAAGCTTCTTTTGTATTAGAGCATAGCGAGCTCTAGATTAGTTATTAATACAAAAGAAGCTTAAATCTCATCAAAATACGACGGATATTTAAATTTCAGCTGCCCCGAAATTAGTCTCGGTCTTCTTATGTCTGACAATATACCACTTTACAGCTAAAAATTCAGCTCTTTAATTTTCTTATTTTTTTATTTATGACGCCACCCACTCAAATTGGTGGTGCTTAGCTAACTTGTATCCCTCGAACCTAGACCCTAACACCAAATAAAGGACGAGCCCTATCTGGTTTTGATCTACTATCCAAGTCCTTGTTTGTGGGGTCGATACTCAGATTCTGATAACTATGTATTTTGATTTCTAATTCAAGAGTGGTGGTTCAAATTATGAGTCCAAGTGATTATTAAATGCCTTTGGGGAAGTCCACTTTTTTTAACTTCTTGTGGTATTAGCAAAATTTGAGAGAGGCATTAAACTTTTAGTAAGTTTTCTAGCTTATTTTGGAGCAACAACAACAACTAATGTACAAAATTCGAATAGCATATAAGCTTTACAGCTAAATATTTTCTAAAGACAAAAATTAGCGCATTCAGACACGTCGTGACTTGGTGCATTGCATAGTGCGGTCGTCCTTCTGCCTAAAGCCATCCGTGTTTTAGAAAATATGTAAATATTTTCAGAGTAAACTTTATGTTTCATAATAACAAGAAACATTTTTCTATGATTCGGAACAATAAAAAAGGAACTTTTTAAAGTTTTAAAAATCTTTCACTTTTCAAATATCACTATTGCCAATACAAATTTGCAACGGTCCTCAAAAAATAAGTCAGTGTTTTGGCTATATCTATATCTTTTGTTTGTGTGTCGCTTTTTGCATTCTACTGTGCAAGCATCGTCGAAATGATTTAAGTAGATATTGGCAACGCCGTCTAGATATTAAGGCCGCAATGTAGAATTTTAGACGTCAAAATCAGCTTATAGTTTTAGGTTATGTTCGCCAATGTTGCACTGCTTTGTTTTTGCTTTTTATTACGTCACTACTTGTTTTTGTTGTTTGTTCGTGTAAATAAAAAATTTAAGAGCTAAACTATGACGGCATTGTCCAGCTGAGTTGCGGCTATGATATATCTAGATGGCGTTGATATTGGTTACAATTACAAATGACATTACTGCCTTAAGGTCTGGATAGACATCGGGCGGAATGAAAATGAAATTTTTGTCCGCTGCAATTTTCTTAATATATATGGAAAATATCTAATGACCGGGGAATCGAAAAATAATACATAAAATGGCTGAGAAAAATGTTGGAACCATATTCGGATTGTAGCATATGGAATTCCCTATCATTTTCGACATGTTCCACGACAGTAAGCATGCATTTTTATTGAAAAAATCGCAGCGAACAAAAATTTCACTTTCATTCCGCCCGAGGTCTATTCAGGCCTTTAGAGCGAGAGCATTTGAGACCCTTCGCTATTCACACCATTCATTTACAACTGAAATTAATTGCTACATACATACATACATACTTATTGGGCTTCGTTTGAGGGTTTCTTAGATCAAAGGACAAAATAATCCGATTTATGAATATGTACCTACTTCCTTGACCGACACAAACCGTAAACTTAAACTTAGTAAAGAAATAAATTGCATTGTCGCCTGTTTGACAAACGCCTTTCAATAATCAGGTGACCAATAGCACATTATTGTGTAAATCAAATGAAATTATTCACTAGAGCCCAAACTGACCCTTCATATTTCAAATTTTACACAGATTCATCACTGGACATCTTATAAAACATTCCACTTTACATTCCAAGGAAGGGTCCGGTTCGTCTTATCCCAACCGTATTGCATAGTTAAACTTCCTTCTCGGCTTCTAGTCCAGTACAATAGGTTCAAAATAGCCCCAAACCCAAACATCCAAAAAGAAAAGAAATTTTTGATGCCAAATTGTTGAATACACTGCCCAATATATGCAGAAGAAAGTTACACTAATTTGCGCCATGGGTTAAGGGGGGAGGGGGTTGCAAAGGGGAGAAAATTCAGCTTTTTGCAAATATCTGGAAAACTAGGAATCTGACCTTAAAATGTCCTGAGAACGAAACAAACTACACAAAATTACCTTTGTAATGATATATAACAGTCTAGACGTTTTCTCGGAAAATTATACCCTAGACCTCAAAGTATATAGAGAATTTCCATTTTTTGAGTTTTACATTTCACACTGTAACTCTTGATAGAATAGACCTAGGGTGACAGGATCTTGTTCATTATATTACCAACAAAATTTACTTGATTTGAACCAAAAATTAGAGTGCTCCGACCATTGACGCCCCTCTCACTCCTCCTAACATTTTTCAAAAAAGCATGCCCGTAGCTTCTTTTCAAATTGAGCCAACCAGATCAAATTTGGTGGGATGCCTATTCTAAGCCCCATTATGCTCCTTACCAAAAATTATTACCATCTGATCAAAACTAAGGGTACCCCCCATACAAACTGAACCAAAATTCTAACAAATTTTACATTTTTTCACTTCTAAATTCTATCTAAAATGGAAAAATAAAATTTATCTCTTAGAACGTCATTATAACAGTTAATTGTAGTCTTCTGAATGTATGTTCAAAAGTTTGCATCAAAGCGTACACTACAAGTATCAACAAATTGGATTTGAAGGTCATTGGTACTAGTTCTAAGGCTATTTCCGAATATATCGAGTAACGTGTACTAGCAACCTTCAAACCCGATTTTTCGTACTTGTAAGGAACGCTCTAGTACAAACTTTTGAATATACATTTAGAAGACTACAATTAACTGTTATAATGACGTTCTAAGAGATAAATGTTATTTTTCCATTTTAGACAGAATTTAGAAGTGAAAAAATGTGAAATTTGTTAGAATTTTGTTTCACTTTGTATGGGGGGTACCCTTAGTTTTGATCGGATGGTAATAATTTTTGGTAAGGAGCATAATGGGGCTGAGACTAGGCACCCCACCAAATTTGATCTGGTTGGCTCAATTTGAAAAGAAGCTACGGGCATGCTTTTTTGAAAAATGTTAGGAGGAGTGAGGGGGGCGTCAATGGTCGGAGCACTTCAATTTTTGGTACAAACCAAATAAATTTTGTAAGTAATATAATGAACAAGATCCTGTCACCCTAGGTC
Organism: Microchrysa polita; assembly: GCA_949715475.1. Classification (NCBI taxonomy): domain Eukaryota; kingdom Metazoa; phylum Arthropoda; class Insecta; order Diptera; family Stratiomyidae; genus Microchrysa; species Microchrysa polita. The sequence continues at coordinate 61,539,702 of OX454421.1, read as the reverse complement.
TATTCTATCAAAAGTTACAGTGCGAAATGTAAAAATCAAAAAATGGAAATTCTCTATATACTTTTGGGTCTAGGGTATAATTTTCCGAGAAAACGTCTAGAGTGTTATATATCACTACAAAGGTAATTTTGTTTAGTTTGTTTCGTTCTCAGGACATTTTAAGGTCAGATTCATAATTTTCCAGATATTTGCAAAAAACTGAATTTTCTCCCCTTTGCAACCCCCTCCCCCCTTAACCCATGGCGCAAATTAGTGTAACCTTCTTCTGCATATATTGGGCAGTGTATTCAACAATTTGGCATCAAAAATTTCTTTTCTTTTTGGATGTTTGGGTTTTGAGCTATCTGTACTAGACTATTCTTCTTCTTTGGAATTAATGTACTAATAAGAAGTAATTCCAAAGAGGGTAATTATTGCAAGGGAAACTCATTCCATAGTGCTCCCTAATACACGACTAAACAATTTTCAAGACTTATGGAAGCCGTGTTGTTGATTTATATCGAAAGGTTTCAGATTTTATGGCTTCTTAACATGAAAGATAGTTGGACTACTATACATAAAGCAGAGGGTATGAGAAAGGGTTGGTTTTATCATTTAGCAGTTCGAGCTTATTTGCAAATTTTTTCGCTTTTGGCGTTTAACAGAAAGGAAGATTTCAGAAGTTGACATTGGCAACGTATGTACATTATTTTAATTTTGCTAACAAGTAAATGTGGCATGTATTTTGCTTTTGTAAATCATTTTTAATTTGAAAATTTTGTCTTTAAAGCTTCATTGAAAACCTTAGAAGATTTACCTCATAAGTCATATTTTTTTTTTTTAATCAATTGTATATCCTATACCCATAACCTGATATTGGGTATATTGTTTTTCTTACGCCGATATTATGTAACACCTTAAAGGAGCCGGAGCCGGAGGTATGACAAAGTATATACAATGTGTCCGAAAACTGTAAATAGTGATTCCTCATGTGATTTAAAAAAAAAGTTTAACCGAACATACCCCAAATTCTTAACCCTTTAGCTGCCACAGGCATTTGAAGATTTTTGAAAAAATCATTTTCTTGCTCGACGAAAACCTCAATACCTCAAAAGCTAGACTAGCTAGAAATGGGACAAGAGGTTTGGTTTTTACGGAACTTCAAATAAAATTTTTATGATTTGATCCAAAAACAATATATTTTTCCATCTCAGTTTTCTCCAGCTTCTGCCAAGGTGAGGTGCTAGTACGATTCTTTTCGAAATTGGTGCCCAGTCTGACGATAATTTCTTTTTTTACATCATTTTATTCTAGCTTCGTTATTTCTAACAGCTTTAACGCTCTAAGTGCAGAAAACTATAACTAGGGTTAATTTTGGCTCTAGTCTAGCTTTTGAGTCGTAGAAGAAAATTATTTCTTCAAAAATCTTCAAATGCCTGTGGCAGCTAAATTGTTAAGAAATGGGAGTATGTTGCGTACTACTTTTTTACTGGAAATCACATGAGAAATCACAATCCGGTGCATTAATGCGGCAGTTTCCGGACACCCTGTATATAAATGATCAGTTTCGGTCCTTGATTCGAATAAGACATGTCTGTCCCTCTGTGTGTGTGTCAGTTCGCACGCTAACTCCCGAAATAATTAAGCTAGTGTTTTGAAATTTTGGTCAGATGTTTGCTTTGATAAAACCTTGAACGGTATTGAAAATGAGCAAATTCGGACCAAGGGTTCTCAATGATAGTTTGATTCGGCCATCATTTTCGATAGAATATGGCCAGCGATCTGATATTTGAACCAATGCTTAATTAGGACATATACTTTGAGTTGATCCAAAATGAAGTAGGTCTGACTACCCTTACCTCCCCTACAAAGCTATATTCAACAATATAGAATGGCCTGAAAAATTCCAAATTTGTGTAGCTGTTAGATGTGTTTATAAAATATTAAATGTGTGCTAGATCCGACCCATCTACCCCTTCCTCCCCTAAAAACAAAAACTTTAAATCGAGTATTTTGGGTTTTGCATGTTATCTAGGTCTGTACATGGGTATAGGGTATGCACCCATCGTGCTATTCGTACGATTAGAACTCTCGTTCTTAAACATTCTCACAAACTGTACGATTTTCAATTTTTGCTGAACCACAAATTAAAAAAAAAAAAAAAGAAATTTGTTTTTGAGAAGTGCTTCACGTCATTGAGTTGATTCTCTATATTACCCTACCCCCTTTGAAAAGCTATCTACGCCACTGCTTGGTCATTGTGGCAGTGAGTAGCTCTGTTACGAGTTACATATTACTATTTTTAGAAAAACAGCACAAAAAATCATCTCTCACTGGGATATTAAGCATAAACCATGCAATTTATCGTGCAATCTGAAATGTCAGTTTCACGGTCCACACAACACAACATAGCGAAAATTATATATTTTGTGGCGATGGAAAATGGACATCCATTGCTACTTTCGATGGAGAATGACCGCCACAACCACAACATGAAGAAGAAGAATAACCAATGACATACACCCACCGAAATACAGACATGGAACGGCCGACTTATTGTACGTGAGCGTACGTGTATGGTCCCCGGACTGATTCCCCTTACCATACCTACACCTCCCTCTAGTCTACCTCAGCGTGTCAATTTGCTCCGCCCACTTTAGACTATTGTCATCCAACCGTCAATTGTCTTTGCAGTCGGCTTACGATTTTCAACGCGAATTGGATTTTGGAAGTGTTCTTCAAGTATACCGTAAAAAATTTATATCGAAACGTATCCTGCGGAGTGTGTTCCAATAGTGCTTTGTGAAAAATCATAGTGCAAGTACTGTTCCTCGTGCGCGATACACTCTCCTTTCCAAAATGAAGTGCACAGTGAGTGGATGCTGGAATCTGAAGAGATTCAATCGCCATGGGGTATCTTTTCACAGGTAGTAACTTTTATTTCTATAACTAGATGGTACAAAGTCCCCGTCGGATTATAAACAGTTCTTTTACACGCGCGTTAAAATAAATTCTTCAACTTTAAACAAGCACACACGAGTTTTGTTTACCTTGCGTCGATGTAAACAAAAAATCTATTTGACAGGCTGAATAATGTTCTGTTATGCGAGCATAGGCGTGGCAACTTTTACTTTCCGTAACGGGGGCTGGCTAGTTAAAATGTTTAATTCTTGACTGAAATTTGTTTTTTTGTCGTTTTTTTTATGTTTTTTTTTTTGTTTTGAACTATATTATAATGCTTCATTGCAGATTTCCATCCGACGCTGCGCGACGAAATGTATGGCTCCAGCACTTGAATTTGGCGGAATCAGATATCGGAAAAAGCGCAGTTGTATGCTCGGAACATTTCCGGCAAGAAAACATTTTCAAACTGCCAAATCGAGCAGTATTGAGAGAGGATGCGGTTCCGGAGCTGAAATTGTCGCATTCAAAGGCAAGCATACTAAAATACTATTATTATATTGTATTCTTATTTTACTATCTAATACAACATTTTTATATTACTTTACAGAGACCTGAATCCGTCCTTGGCAATGAACTCCATGCTCCTGCGATTTTCCAGGAATCTGTCGGGCCAGCAGAATGGGTAACACATAATAAAATCGTGGACAAGCAGTAAAATTAATTCTTGTTTTTTTTTATAGATGAACTCTAGCCAGATTCAAGAATTGACCCCTTGCGAGAATGATATTGGCGAGAGCAATGTTGATGATTCATTGGTAAAAAATGCAATAATTAATATTGTTCCTTTTTTCATATTTATTTTAAATCTTATATTACTTTACAGAAACCTGAATGTATGTTTGGCAATGGACTCCATGCTCCTGCGATTTTCCAGGAGTCTCTTGGGTCAGCAGAATGGGTAACATGATAAAATCGTGGACAAGGAGTAAAATTAATTCTTGTTTTTTCTAGATGCACTCTAGCCATTTCACTTCACAGTTTCAAGAACTGACCTCTTGCGAAAATACTGTTGGCGAATGGAATGCTGATGGTTTATCGGTAAAAAATGCTAAATTAACATTGCTTCTTTTTTCATAATATCGTACATATTTAGAATGACAGCCCATTGCCAACTTCGGATCAGTTCTATACTTCAGGAGAAGTGGTGAGTTTTAAAAATGTTTGAATAACGAAAGGAAAAACCAATATAAACTTTTTTCAGACACCTGCATACATTATTTTTGGCAGAACTGATATTAATACGGCTTTAGCTGAGGAATATAATGTGCCATCCAAAAAAACTGTAGATATCATAGCAAACAATTTCACGAAAATATATAAATAGTTCTTATTATTTTAGATGCACAGCTACAATATATCAAACACTGGAGCTTTTCTTGGTGGAAATCCTGAGGACGAGGTACATTTCTCCATCTCAACAGAAATTGTAAATTTGCTAATTAGTAATTAAATAGCAAAAAATATACCCGAACATATATAAACATTTTTCAGACACCCGCTAATGTTTCGCCCCAGGACTGCTTTGTGCAAAACGAAAATACGATATGCTCTGGTGAGGATGCTGAAGCCGAACGTAGTTTTCATCTGTCTACGGTAAAGTTAAATTTAATTTTCGTAAATTATGGTGAAGAGGCTTTTGTGTTAGTCAGTGTTAGAATATATTTTACTATATTTATATATGATATACTTAAGAGAAATAATAAATTGCACATTATAGTTTGTAACGTATTGAAGGAAGCATCTGCGGCCGGGCCGAAATCGTTACAAAATCCACAATTGCTTGCATGCTCTGCTGTCAAATGTATTTATATAAAAATGTCCTGCTTTGGGTTCACTTTAAACTTTCTTTTTATAAATATTAATAAGGTACATTTTGGATAGGATACGATAAAGCCTACAGTGTGCAGTGAATGTACAGCGAAAGATGAAGCTGTCGAAAAAATGGAAACGATGATTAAAAAGCTTAAAGATAAGCTGGCTGGAAAAAACAAAACTATCCGTATACTTCGGCGACAAAATGCTCGCTACAAAAACCAGTCACAAACAAGTAAATACGAAAAAAAGCAACAAAATGTTTTTTCTCGGCCAAGTATCGAAAGCGTAAAGGGTGCAAATATAAAAATTGCAGAAACACAGTTAAGCGGGTTTAAGTCTGCATCCGGCAAAAAATATGACCCGGAAATCAGAGCCTTCGCTTTAAATTTGAATTTTATATCCCCCAAGGCTTACGAATATGTACGGGCAACATTTATTAAATGCTTGCCGCATAATCGTACATTGAGGAAGTGGTATGAGGGGGTGAATTGCAGTCCAGGATTTACGAAGGAGTCCTTTGATGCAATAAGGAGAGTGGTAGAGTCCACTCCTGACCAGAAAATTATCGTCAATGTAACATTCGACGAAGTATATATTTATTTATTTATTTATTATTCATTGCACGGGCATATGCCCTTTATAAATGTAACAATTCATATACAATATTATTTGTTTGACTTGAGCTCATTTACAGTGATTTAATCAATTCATAATACATATTAATAATAAAGTCGATTTTTAAGTTTAGATTTAAATAGTGACTGCGAAATATCGAAAAAATCAATTTTGTCGTTTAACTTATTTCCCTCATAGCAAGTACGATCTATGGTGTTATTTCCAGTATAATTCGCCTGATAAAATTTGACATTGAAGATATTATTTTTGTTATGCCTTAGTGATCTATTAGGTACATTTAATTTTACTAGACTACGGAGCTGTATGCTTGTTACCTGACTATTTAGAATTTTGTACAGAAACATTAAATCAGCTTCTATGCGACGAGATTCGAGAGATGGAATACTGTATTTTAATTCAAATAATTTATAATTGTGACAGTAAAAAGGAATAGGTTCGTGGTATAGGGCAGCCAAGTGCCTTAAAAACATATGTTGGACTTTCTCAAGAGTATGAATGTCAGAAGAAGTAAATGGAGACCAAATGGGAGATGCATATTCAAGTATTGGTCGAACAATCGATAGATACAAAGTTTTATAGGTATTAGGATTTTTGAAATTAGCACATATTCTGTTAATAAAGCCCAGCATACGATAAGCTTTAAGAGATATATTGGTTATATGTGAGGAGAAAGATAGGTTTGACATGTATAGGACACCGAGATCATCTTGTTCATAAACAGTTTTAATTGAGGCTGAGTTTAAGAAATACGGAAATATAATAGGCTGACTACTTCGCGTGAATCTGATAATTTATATATAAGGAAGCATATCCAGTGGGATAGTCAGCGTGCCCTAGGATACGTCGATTTGGGAGATGGTACTCCAAACAATACGGCAGCAACGCAAATGTTAGTATTCATGGTTGTATGCTTAAATAAATCATGGAAAATTCCGGTCGGATACTTCCCTATTACTTCAGTCACAGCGGAACAGAAAAAGAATATGGTCCAATTTTGCATCGATCATTTAAAAGACACAGGTGTTATCGTCGCAGGTGTTACTTTTGACGGTCTGCATTCAAATTTTCAAATGGCAAGACAACTTGGAACAGATATTCGTACCGTTAGCCTCCCCGATGAAAATCTGATTGAGAACGAAGTCGATTATATACTTCATCCCGACCCTTGTCATATGCTTAAGCTTTGTCGAAATGCTTTTGCTAAGCAAAAAGCGTTTATTGATAAGGACGGCAATATTGTAAAGTGGGAGTTCATTGTGTCGCTCCAAAAACTCCAGGAGGAAGAAGGACTGCACTTGGCCAATAAGTTGACAAAAGCACATGTTTACTTCGAACGACAGAAGATGAAGGTTTCTCTCGTGGCCCAAACTTTTAGCGATTCCGTGTCGGATGCCATGAAATTTTGTCTAGAAGTAATGAAACTAAGAGAATTTGCTGGATGCGAGGCAACAGGGAAATTCATTCGTATATTTAATGATATCTTCGATGTGCTCAACAGTAGGAAACTCTCAGCCCCTCAAATGAAAAAACAGGCACTCTGCGAACGGAATGCTGCAGCAGTTATGGAAATCGCAAGAAATGGTATTGCTTATATAAAAGGACTCAAGCATTACCCTAGTGGCGAACTGGTAATAATGTCAACATTACGTGTAGGATTCGTCGGCCTTATTAAAGGACTGCAAAATACTGAAATTTTATACAAACGTTTCATTGAAACACGTTTATTAAAATTTATAATAATGTATAAAATCAGCCAAGATCCCCTGGAGCTATTTTTCAGTTCTATAAGAACTGGGTTAGGGTATAACACCAACCCTACCGCCCAGCAGTTTACTTCAAGGTATAAAAAATTGCTTTATAGGGTCCAATTACGAGACGGAGGAATGGGCAATTGTTTACCATTAGAGCAAATACCTATTTTAAATGCCAACCAGCAAAGTGCTATAAAAGAAATAAATCGAACTGCTGAACGCGCCGGAATGCTCGAAGAGGTAGATGATGAGCAGAATGACGAAGTTGATTGCAACGACATGCAGCATTTACAGGATATTATGGATGAACATAACTACAACATGGACCCGAGAATGTTGACGGAATTCGTGATTTCTGTTTCGGAATATATTTCAGGATTTGTAGTTCGAAGCCTGTTCAAAACCCTTCGATGCGGTTATTGTATTGAAGCAATTCAAGGAGAATTTAACGAAGAGTCGCTCCTTGCTTATAAGACCAGAGGGTTTTTGAAGGTGCCGTCTAGAAGTTTGGTTTTTGTATGCCGAAAAACCGAAGAAGAAATTAGGCTAGCTAATCGTTGCGCCACTGCTTCTTTACTGAGCAAAAAAAACATTTTTATCAATAGCAGTTAATGTGCAAAAACAGTGCCTGGGAAAAAATTTGTTTTCTGAAACAGAGGATACGAAATGCCTGCATTATAGCCTTTTAATTAAAGCTATTACTGAAAAGTATTTACAGGTGCGATACCACTTCGAAGCGAAAAAACAATCGCAAAAACTTCCAATAGGTTCCTATTTGAGAAGACTTGCACATTTCCGCAACGATTGAGCCGGTATGTGAAACTTAATAACATCCCTCTTCTTCTTCTCTGTACCGTAACCCCTTATGGGGCATGGTGCGTTACTCAGCCGTTTATAGACTACTTCGAGTCAACGTTACATTGCATACAGTTTCATAGTGTATATAATGTTGCAAGCACTATATATTTCCTGGACCACGCCGACATTCGATCTCCGGACCTCTAGATTACTAGCATCGTAGAGTGCGACTCAACCAAGTGAGCCACAGAGCGTGTCAACATATCCATACCTACATAAATATAACGGCCTAAAAACAAAGATAAGAAGTAATTCCGCCAAAGACGGTCCCAAGCCCGTTTGTAAAGGTGCTGTAATATTCGAAACAACTTCGATGAAAAATATACAGTTCTTGAAAGGAAGAGGGAGGTGTGAAGTCCATTTCTTATTGATTACATTAATGGAATAGTATATAAGCTTTGAAAAGTGATTTAACAAATAAAAGATTCCTTGACCGATTTCTAAATATTTCACATGATTTAATTTATCATAATAAAATGCGGATCCCCCTTTTTAACGCCACTATCATTAAGATTAAAAGTGTATATATGGATTTTTGCAAGAAAAAATGTATATCTAAATTTCAACATAACCCTCATTTCAACCAAACCGCCGACAGATTATTCATATTAAAATGTATTGGAACAACAATTCCATACGAATCGTCAGAAAAATTAACCACAAAAAATAAAAATATTCAAACTTTTGGCGCGTTCTTCATGCCCCTTCGCGACCATGCATACCGACTGCACTGCGTATTTACAACTACCATGGCAATACGCACACAAGCCAGCAAGTATGCCAAGAATTGGCCCAACAATTTGGCAGAAGGGCCTCTCCATATCTTGTCCCTCGGTGCATACACCTTCCAATTTATCTGACAATCAAAAAATTGCTTCACTCTATTGGAAGATCTATGGGCACTCCAACGAAGGCTTAGTTAGTATGTATATTGTATAGTAGATGCCTGTTCCGCCATCAGTTAGGTTCTTAAACGTAATTCAACGCAGTCGAGCAAGGCTTTGTACACGGGAACCTTTTAAACGGAGGTAAAAAAAATAGCCAAAGAACGATGGTCGTTTGAAGTCAGGGACGTAGCCAGGAAAGAGTTTCAGGGGGTCCGGAAAGTGCTTTAAAAAATCATTAAAAATTGTTACGATAAAATAAATCTTAAAATATGGCACCCCATTTTAATTCAGCTCTTTTCATAAAACTGTTTGTCTAGACATCATTACACATTCACCAAATGGCAATCGTGTAGCTGTAATCTCCTCCATAACACACTTAACCAAAGCTCGATATTTTGAATAATCTAGATTTGCTAAATATAAATACATTTTCATAGATTTTGTAACACGATTTTAACCAAAATCTGAAACCAAATCTCTACAAAATCGTGGTAAAGTGTGATGAACTCCACCTTTGAAAAAAATGTAAAGACTGAATTTTGCTCTGACCACGGTTCTGTCCCCGTAAGCGTTTTTCACTTTTTTACAAATATAAATCACCTAGATCAGGATTGTCCAACGCCCAGCAGGCCACAATCCGGCCCGCGAATGGGTTGTATCCGGTCCACGAGCACCCTCGCAAGAATAAAAGAAAAAGCGAAATTTTTGTCAACGAACTAGCCCATCTGGTTTGTGTGTTTTTTTAAATAATTGCTCAAGTGGTTTAATAAAAATTTTTGCCGTAATCTATGTAATTTTTTTTCCGGCTGAATTGTTTTTGGTGCAAAATATTGAAGACAAATTTTTCTACAAAAAAGTTGTTAATATGTGAAAAGACAGAATCATTCCAAACAGAAGAAAAATATTTCTGTATATTTGACAGCTGTCACCTGCTTACAGTTAAAAGCCGCGTTAGCAACAAAGCCCGCCGCCGCCATTCATAATAACCTCCGAAGCCAAAATGCATATGAAAGAATTTCTGTTCCTTCATAAAAATGTTTGGCTCAATGGTGAAATCAGCAATGTGGCCCACTCAAAAATTAAGTTCGACACCCCTGACATAGATTTATATATATGTACATTATATAAAATAAATAAATAACAAGCGCGACAATCCAGCATTGGACTAAGGCCGCAGGATGTGTTAGGGACATCCTATTTCCAAATTCTTATCTGCTTTTTTTGTTGAGGTAATGAGATCAGCATCACGCTCAGCAGTGTTATTTATCCCCATAAATGGGTACTCGTTTAACATCTGAGTGAGATCATAGTCCGTCACAAGCTGGTGAGTTCGAAAAACACCATGATCCACGTTAAGATTCGAACTCATGACCCTGTGCACCGAAGGTGCGCGCACTAACCGCTAGACCAGCCAGACTACATGTACATATATAAGTTATATATAAATTAGATTCTACTTCTTGTTGAAACAAATGATTAAATAACCTTTTCAGTCGTGCATAAAATTATCAGAGTGGCAATTTAGCCGGACTCTACTATAGTGCCAAGGCGTGAAACAATATTAGGACCATAATGTGAACGGAACTGCGCTTCGGCAGGAAATTCGCCCTTCACATCCCAGATCGGGCGGAATGGGCGCTCACGATGTAGGTGCTGGAGTCTTTGCACCCAATACCAGGATCTCGATTGCAATGGGCAAATGGCCTAGCGTCTTTCAAGCCGAAATCCATGCCATCGAAATCTGTGCCAGGGAGATCCTGGGACGTGGTCTACGTGGCGCACACATCGCCATTTGCACTGACAGCCAGGCAGCAACTAAGTCGCTAACTTAACACAAGTTTACCTCGAAGATGGTCAGCAAGTGCTTTGAACTCCTTCAGAGCCTCTCCAGCCGTAACTATGTTTCCATCTATTGGGTTCCGGGTCACAGAGGCGTTGAAGGAAATGAATACGCGGACGAATTAGCAAGAGAGGGCTCATTCTCCACCAGTGGCGCAACCAGGATCTTGTCCTGGAGGGGGCTATGGCCATCACCATTAGTGGAAATTTTAGTTCCCTCAGCAAGTTGGATTATGGTTTCCCGTGATGATGCTGTACAGTGGTGTTTTGCTCCCATTACAGCCATGCCTATTTTTGAAGTAAATTTTTTCGTAGCTTAGAGTCGTTAAAATGTAGAGTGGTATACTTGTAGTCAGCACGGTGTACCGACCATCGTATGAGCTTTCAACTTGAACAAAGTAATTTTTTGTTCAACGGCGGATGTGAATTGCTGCGATGATGGCTCGTTATGTTATGATATAACATCTAAGGATACAACTCTTGCACCCATTACATTGCATTTTTTACTAGATTATATTTGTACAACAATATTTAGGCTTCAAATATTTTACGAATTGAAGGACAGAAATATGTTTTATCGATAACTTATTCTTCGCATGTTAATCACGTAGACCAAGCCACCACTACACCAGACAATCTTTCATAACTTCAATTGCAATTTAAAATTCTAGTCGATAAAATTCTGAGATATGCTCGTTTATATTCTGCATTTTTACTCAATGATATTTCAAAAATTCTGGTAAGGAAATTGAAACTTGCACAGACCATCGAGACTGATAAATAACCTGTGCTCCAAGAACAAGAATTCACACTTTTATTAAAATATTCATCGAAACGCATTACTTCATATTTCATTTTGCATTTTTTTCTTTCCCAATTTCTGGGTCTGGGAGGGGCTTTAGCCCCCTTAGCCCCTCCCGTGGTTGCGCCACTGTTCTCCACACTCATCGGTCCTGAGCCCTTCTGTGGAATTAGCTGGAAAGCTGCTAAACGCGTAATTGGTAACTTGTCCTCGGACCTGAGGCATAACTACTGGACATCGCACCCTAGCTTAAGAGTTACTAAAGAGTTAGTGCGACCCTTCAGCTTCTCCGATATTAAATGTCTGCGCAGGATCGAGCTCAGACTATTAATAGGCTCTCTTACGGGGCACTTTGGGCTCCGCTACCATCTTCATAAAATAGGTTTATCAAGGTAGACATTTGCCTGGAGGAAGACGAAACCTCCATTTATTTATTAAACTTTGTTTTTGAAATGATTTTTCGCAAACCCCGATATGTTTAAGTACGTAAATATAAAAACACCGGATTTTTGGATTTGCAGGAAAATTAATTTTTATTAATATTAATTCGTATGCATTTCGGGTAGTTTTCCACCCATCCTCAGCAACACGATTGAAACATTTTTCTAAAGTAGTATGTGAAAAAGAGAGTAGCGGTATTTTAAAAAATTATTAAATTTTATACACATATGGCTTACACGGACACGAGTACATTGTATAAATAACAAAATTGTATCCGTAAGGGGGAAGATAAAGGTTGAAAGGCTTCGGCTAATTCCTATATCTTCTTCAGTTGTGGCATAACTGCGGACCCTTAGCTATGCAGGAGGAGTCTCATAGGAAAAGGACTTCGGCCAATTCCTATGTCTCTCTACGGGGCGTTACTTTCCCGCATTATCCGAGTAACCGCTGCGCCTGAGTGCTGCATTAACATCTGCAGCGTCTCAGGTTACTTAACGTGATAGGTGACAGAAAACATTTAAGTCAACCACTAAAGCAGCATCTTCGAGGCATGCCCATGATGGCCTTTACTCAACGATTAAACCCTATCATGGTTTAGCGATGTGCCGACAACTCATCCTAAGAAAAACTTCAAGTCAAGAAACCTGAAACAAAAGCCTCGGATTGGACGGATACAAAACAACGACGACCCCGCAAACGAACAACTGATTACTCTTTCGGATCCTGGAATGTACGCTCCCTGAATAGACCGGGGGCCTTAAGGGCCCTCCTGGATCAGGTAGAACAATACAAGCTGAGCATAGTTGCAATCCAGGAAACTAAATGGCTCAAAAGCGAGATTAACGACCTCAATTCGCACACTATTTTTACGAGTGGTAAAGAGGAGGGCAACAAGGAGTTTGGACTAGCTTTCGTCGTGAATAAGCAGCTCAAGGACCACGTTATCGGCTTCAAACCCATCAACGAGCGGCTGTGTGCGATCCGCATTAAGACCCGTTTCGCTAATCTCTGGCTCATTAATGCGCATGCCCCTACAGAAGTAAAAGAAGACGCGATTAAGGACGAGTTCTACAACGACCTAGAAACACTCTTCGACTCACTTCCATCAAACGACGTCAAGCTGCTGCTAGGAGACTTTAACGCCAAAGTCGGAAATGAAAGCTGGCATAGGGGAACTACTGGAGGTCATAGCCTCCACGACGAAAACAACAACAACGGTCAGCGACTTATCGACTTCGCGAGCGGCAGAAACCTGGTAATAAGCTCTACATGCTTCCCTCATCGACGAATCCACAAGCAGACCTGGAAGTCTCCAGATGAATACACCGTGAACCAGATCGACCACGTACTGACCAGCAAGAGATGGGCTTCTAATGTCCTAGATGTTCGATCCTATCGAGGAGCCAACTGCGACACCGATCACTATTTGGTGAAGACGACCTACAGGTGCAGAATCTCTTCGGTGCACCTAACGAGAATCAACCCTGCCAAGATCTTCGAGGTTGACAATTTGATTGATGATGCCACGGCGGCTGCGTATACAACAGCACTAGAGGAAAAACTGTCGCCCATGCTTGATGACATCAACAATTTAGGCATCCATGAGTTCTGGGAGGAGCTCAAAGACAGCATCAAGGGGGTCGCAGAAGAGGTCGTGGGCTATAAAGGCCGGCGCAGACGAGCAGACTGGTTCGACGACGAATGCAGGGCCTCGATTGAGGCGAAAAATGAAGCCTATCGCCAATACACACAACGCGCATCCCGAGCCAAGAAAGAAAGATATAACGAGCTTCGGCGAGTATCTAATAAGTTAATTAGACGTAAGAAACGCAAACATTTTGACGAGCAGTTACAGCAAATAAACCAAAGATTAGCCAGTAAGAACATTAGACAGGCGTACAAACTTATAAATAATGTTAAAAACGGATATCAACCCAGGACAAGCCTATGTAAGGACAAGGATGGTAACATCATCAGCGACATCGAAAGCGTCAACAAACGATGGGCCTCGCATTTTGAAGAGCTCCTCAATGCACCATCAACATCCCCCGCGGAGCCAGCTCTTGAGCAGTTAGCCGAACCAGGCCCTCCCGTTCTACCCCCAACAGTAGAGGAGGTGAGTCTTGCCATACAGTCGCTTCAAAATAATAAAGCGCCCGGCGCTGACGAGATCCCAGCAGAACTGCTGAAGCATGGTGGAACGTGCCTGACCAACGCAATACATGTGCTACTGCTGAAAATATGGAACGACGAGGAAATCCCCGAAGATTGGCGCAAAAGCATAATCTGCCCAATCCACAAAAAGGGTGACAAGCTGAAGTGTGAGAATTACAGGGGCATATCATTAGTTTGTACGGCCTATAAGATATTATCTAAAATTCTTGAAAAGAGAATTAATCCGTACGCAGAACGAATCATTGGCGAGTATCAAGGCGGCTTCAGACCTGGTCGATCAACGACCGATCAGCTTTTCACAGTGAAGCTACTACTCCAAAAGTGCTGGGAATATAACATCGACGTATACCAAATCTTTGTCGACTTCAAGCAGGCATACGACAGTATCGATCGAAGTGTACTGTACAACATTATGCTGAATTTTGGTATACCGGCAAAGTTAGTGCGACTCACAAGGATGACGATGACTAATACCGTCTCGCAGGTCAGAGTGCAGAATCGACTCACTGACCTATTTGAAACTCGTACTGGACTCAAGCAGGGCGACGGGCTGGCGCCGACGCTCTTCAACCTTGCTTTGGAGTATGTAATTCGAGCCATGAATATGGACAGCAGCGGAACGCTACTCATCAAATCGACTGAACTAGTAGCGTACGCCGACGATATCAACATCATGTCTCGAAGGTTGGGTGATGCAGAAAGCGTTCTGCATAACCTCAATAACGCCGCAAAGGAAGTTGGACTACATATCAACGAAAGCAAAACAAAGGCCATGATGCAATCGAAAACAAGGACGCCAGCAAATTCAAGCATCACAGTGGGGGACCTTAATATCGAGTATGTAGACAACTTCAACTATCTGGGTTGTAACTTATCAAAGGACGCCAACGAAACCGACGAAATCAAGCGACGGATACAACTAGCCAATAAGACATATTTCTCGGTCCTCCCTATAATTAATTCGAAACTTGCGCACAGGAACACGAAGCTCCGCGTGTACAAAACGATCATCCGACCCGTGCTATGTTATGGCTGCGAAACATGGACCCTCACCCAAGCCTCCGAAATTTTGCTAGACCGATTCGAACGAAAGGTCCTTCGACGAATTTTCGGGGCCGTTCGCGAGCGAGACCAATGGCGTATCCGGTACAACCATGAGTTGTATCAATTGTACGATGAGCTGGAAGTATCGAAAATCGTGAAGCTTCAACGTTTGCAATGGGCGGGGCATGTACAACGGATGGACGATAATCGCATGCCAAAGAAAGTGATGAACGCACAACGAATTGACGGAGCGAGGTTGCGTGGACGACCGAGAGCTCGCTGGGAGAACTCCGTAGGTGAAGACGCCCAACAGCTGCTGGGCTTCCGAAACTGGAGGACGAGGTCACGTAACCGCGACAATTGGAGGTCAACGATTCAGGCGGCCAAGGCCCGACGTCGGGCTATCGTGCCACATTGATGATGATGATGTAAAAGGGACATTAAACGAAAAAATTAATT
This sequence comes from Microchrysa polita, assembly GCA_949715475.1. NCBI lineage: Eukaryota > Metazoa > Arthropoda > Insecta > Diptera > Stratiomyidae > Microchrysa > Microchrysa polita. The sequence continues at coordinate 61,524,052 of OX454421.1, read as the reverse complement.
TTAAATATTGCACAAATTTTAGTTTTAAGTTTTTTGGAAGAGTCAAGAAAAGGTAAAAAAGAATAAAATTAAGTTAACATATTAAAAACGCGAATACAAAAGGATAAATTAAATTTATAATAATATATCAATTCAAAAATAAAAATTAACAATTAATAACTTTACTGTTTAAATATTTCGATTATGTACTATAACAAATAAATGGGAATAATAAAGAGCGTTTGTAAACTGGTTATCATTTATAATCTAAGGGAGACTTGTTCATATTTTTATAAGAGGTTGAAAAGTTCGGATTCAATGTTGCCTTTGTCGAGATTTAATGCGTGGGCGTTCGTGTGTATGGAAATACTCTCGTACGCATCAAGCTTCCGATCGTCGTTTATCCATTTAACCAAACGTACTTCGCTGGTTGACACGGGTAGATGCTGTTGTTCAATGACATGGGAAGCGAACGCTGATTTCCTGGGTTCGTTATTGAATACATATTGCTTATGTTCTTCGAATCGTTTTTTGATGGATCGCTTGGTTTGTCCGTAGTATTTTTGTTGGCAGCTGCCGCACGATATTTCGTATATTCCTGGTTTGTCAAGCGGGTCGGTTTTGTCTTTTAAACTGCCAATGAAGTTTCTTAACTTTTGAGGATTGGAATGAACTATTTGCATGTTATGTCGATGAAAGCAAGTTTTTAGTCCATTTGTTATTTCTGGAGCAAAGGTTATTGCTACCCTTTTTTCATTAATTGACTTTTCCATGTTCTTGTTTTGTATGAAAAGGGTTGATAGACGTTGTTTCATTTGCTTTCTTGCATGGGTCTTGATAATTCTTTCGATTAATTTTTTACCATAGCCATTTATTTTTGCAACTTCCATAATGTAATTGTGTTCGGTTATATAATTTTTTAATGTAAGAGGAAGACTTGCTAAGCGATGGGCTAAGGAGTGAAAAACAGCTAACTTGTGTTGTATTGGAGCATAGGAATCACTAGTGATGTAACGTGAAGTTGCCGTCGTTTTGTGATGTACAGCTATTTCTATATTGTCATCTTTTCGATGTAACTCCAAGTCTAGGAAAGCTAGTTTTTTATCTTTTTCTATTTCGCAAGTTAAATTTATATTTGCGTATTGATTATTTAGGATATTAAGAATCTCGTTAAGTTCATCCTTTCTTACAATGGCAAAAATGTCGTCTACATATCTATACCAGATACGTGGTAATAAATTCTTTTGTTTTAGGTCGGTTTCAAATTTGGCCATAAATACTTCTGCTATCAGAGGTGACAAGGGATTTCCCATGCTTGTACCTTCCTCAATTTTATAAAACTTATTTCTAAAAGTGAAATAGTTTGTGTCCATACACATTTTTGCAGCTTTTATGTATATTTCTAGTTTCTCTTTTTCGATGTCTTGATTTTCCAAATGTTTTTGAAGCGCTGTTAAAGCTTCTTTAATCGGTATTGATGGGAATAATGCTTCTACATCAAAAGATACTAGTAATTCATCTTCATATATTTTTAAATTCTGAATCAGATGTGCGAATTCAATTGAATTTTTAACCGAACAACTCTCGAATTTGGGAAACTTTTTGATTTCTCCCACTAGCCAGTTTGCGATTTTTGTACACGGGGCCATAATCGAAGAGACTATTTGTCGCATTTTTTCCCCGGGCTTATGAATTTTCGGCAAACAATATAGTTTTGGAACTTCCGGATTCGAAACTAAAAGACGCCACTTAAGTTTAGCTTCAAACTTTTCGCTGATTATTTTTCGAACAGCATTCGCGGCTGTACACATTTTATTCAAAGGTGATTTATTCATTTCTTTGTATTCGTTCTCTTCGATTACTTTTATTACTCTTCGTTCATACTCCATAGAGTCCATCACTACTATTTTATTCCCTTTGTCAGCTTTCATTATGTTAATGTCTTTTTGACGTAGATTTTTCATTACTTGCATTTCATTTAAGCGTTTGCCTCTCTTTGAGTTGTTGCTCTTTTGGATACAAGCTTTGGCGCATGCGCGGATTTCGTCTTTCGCTACATTAAATCTCGACAAAGGCAACATTGAATCCGAACTTTTCAACCTCTTATAAAAATATGAACAAGTCTCCCTTAGATTATAAATGATAACCAGTTTACAAACGCTCTTTATTATTCCCATTTATTTGTTATAGTACATAATCGAAATATTTAAACAGTAAAGTTATTAATTGTTAATTTTTATTTTTGAATTGATATATTATTATAAATTTAATTTATCCTTTTGTATTCGCGTTTTTAATATGTTAACTTAATTTTATTCTTTTTTACCTTTTCTTGACTCTTCCAAAAAACTTCGCTTTAAAATTTGTGCAATATTTAAAATTAATTTTTTCGTTTAATGTCCCTTTTACAATTTTGTTATTTATACAATGTACTCGTGTCCGTGTAAGCCATATGTGTATAAAATTTAATAATTTTTTAAAATACCGCTACTCTCTTTTTCACATACTACTTTAGAAAAATGTTTCAATCGTGTTGCTGAGGATGGGTGAAAAACTACCCGAAATGCATACGAATTAATATTAATAAAAATTAATTTTCCTGCAAATCCAAAAATCCGGTGTTTTTATATTTACGTACTTAAACTCCATTTATTTATTACTGGAATGCCCGGCGATCGCCAGGTCCAGGAGATCACTCTTTGGACGTGATTTACTCAGCACTAGTATGGTTAGGTGCTCCTCTCTGAAGGATCTTCTAACCTTTATCAAACGGGTTGATGACCTTCTAAATTAAAGGACTGTGACATTAATATACCTTTTAGGTAGCAGTGTCTACCTCTATTGTTAAGTCCAATTTGCTTTAGTTTTTCCAATATTGTCCGTTATATCCCAAGTAACAATTTCATCCCTAAAACACTTCGTAAAATATTCTCTTCTAACGACAATAGGGTTATAAACACTGAATAATAGTATAATAATAGCATCTGGTGCTGTTTTTTGAAACAATAAAACCTTATTGTAGCACTGAATTGCGCTTCGAAAAAGACATACATTCGGGGGGTTAGGTTTGTCATCATTTTCTGTCATTTTCTCGCGATTAGAAAAAAAAATTCCCGCAGCCAGCGACTGTTGTACGCCAGTCCGCCGCCCTTATCACTCGGCCAACCTCACATATAGTTAACATTGCTCGTAAACACTACAAGTGGTTATATAGTTGCTTCTACCGAAATGCTCAACACTTCTTTATCGACCCTTCTGCAATGCACCTGCTTCTTTATATGTCAATCAGTTGAAGTTGATAAAATCCACACATTCATCAATAAAATGCCGACATTTTCTACGCTGTGATTATCTTAATTGATTCATAAGTTAACAAGGAGTGAGGAAATGTTGGTTTCATGCAATATTTCCATGAATTCAATTCAAGAAACGTGGTATTCCAGAGCACTTCATAAGTGTCAATTCTTTCAAAAATCACAAAGTCTACCCTCCTATAAAACTACGCGGAACAATTTATTGGATGATCACAGGAATGTCAAACTATAAAAATGAAACCGACTGTGCTATAGAAGAACATATGCATGTGTGTGCGTGTTGATTTAGAGTCGGAAACTACGCTGAACAATTTATTGGATGATCACAGGAATGTCAAACTATAAAAATGAAACCGACTGTGCTATAGAAGAACATATGCATGTGTGTGCGTGTTGATTTAGAGTCGGACTATTGTATGTGTGTTTATGTCATTCAATAAAGACTACAAAGAAGTATTTAACCCTCATCCAGCGGAATAGGTACAGGTGTACCTTTTTCGTTTTTAAAATACTGTAACCTTTTTGCTATAGGTCCGATCTGTCTAAGATTTTCTGACATCTCTACGATTTTAGTTTAAAATATGTATTCCAAATTTCAGAAATGTGTGACCACCCATCCCCAAGTTAGGGAGCAAAATTAATCTTACACCCTTTAACGGCGGCAAAGGTACATTTGTACCTTCATATATTTTGTATGAGAGAACATTTACAAAGGACGATAATAAAATATTTTTGGTGAATGCTCATGCTTAGAGAGACTTATTATAGCATCAATAAGTTGAGAATCGAGTGATGTACAGAAGTATTTGATTTACAAATTTTATTTGTAATGATCAAGGTCCTTGGAGATATCGATTTATAAGGACTAAGGCTAACTCGTATAGCGGTTTTTCGTTATTTGACATCAATCTGAAGACTTTTACTGGAAATCCAAACTTTTTGAAGTATTGGCTTGGGGCTTGGGGTATTACGCCTTCTTTCCCCATAACCTCTAGTCGTAATTAGGTTTAGAGCAAATGCCAAAATTTTGGATTTTAGCGGTTGATTTTCTTTATCACAAATTCCCATAATTACTATTCCATCACCTAATATTTATTATTTGTGTAATTTGGGACGTCCACTCGAGTTCTTTTTGAAGTTTAAGCTGAAAACCAGCAGGAGCATCCAATCAAATTTCTAAAATTGGATGTTTGTGTGGTATATAAACTTGGTTGAGTAGTACGTCGGTACCATATACCTAGATACCGGTAACTGCTATAGATTATGCAACATGTCTTCGGTTTCTTTGTTGTACATTTTAACCAAAGACTCCACAATTCGCAAATCCAACATACCAAACTCTTCTAAAATCATTAATAACTTAATTTGAACCTATTTCTACTTTTCATTTGCAAATTAATTTTAGATTTCGTCAAATTAAAATTCCCGGTAACCCATTTTTTCAATTTTCTTTTTAAAATTTTACCTATTTTCTAAATTTACCCACTCCAAAAATTAAATCCACATAAGCCCAACTTCTTAAAATATCCACTTCGGCAAAAACAGTTACTAATTTGTGACTAGTCAACATAATGTAACGGTATTACGGTCAAAATTCATACAAATAGTGAAGATTTTCATACAAAATGTACTAAGGTACAGGTGAACCTTTGCCGCCGGCAAGCGTTGTAAAAATCTGCCGCTGGATGAGGGTTAATGAAGCACCTTTTTAGGTTAACGTTTAAGCAAGTGTTATCGAACTGCTGAAGCATGGTGGAACGTGCCTGACCAACGCTGTACATGTGCTACTGCTGAAAATATGGAACGACGAGGTAATCCCCGAAGATTAGCGCAAAAGCATAATGTGCCCAATCCACAAAAAGGGGGACAAGCTGAAGTGTGAGAATTACAGGGGCATATCATTAGTTTGTACGGCCTATAAGATATTATCGAAAATTCTTGAAAAGAGAATTAATCCGTACGCAGAACGAATCATTGGCGAGTATCAAGGCGGCTTCAGACCTGGTCGTTCAACGACCGATCAGCTTTTCACAGTGAAGGTACTAATCCAAAAGTGCTGGGAATATAACATCGACGTATACCAAATCTTTGTCGACTTCAAGCTGGCATACGACAGTATCGATCGAAGTGTACTGTACAACATTATGCTGAACTTTGGTATACCGGCAAAGCTAGTGCGACTCACAAGGATGACGATGACTAATACCGTCTCGCAGGTCAAAGTGCAGAACCGACTCACTGACCTATTTGAAACTCGTACTGGACTCAAGCAGGGCGACGGGCTGGCGCCGACGCTCTTCAACCTGGCTTTGGAGTATGTAATTCGAGTCATGAATATGGACAGCAAAAGCAAAACAAAGGCCATGATGCAATCGAAAACAAGGACGCCAGCAAATTTAAGCATCACAGTGGGGACCTTAATATCGAGTATGTAGACAACTTCAACTATCTGGGTTGTAACTTATCAAAGGACGCCAACGAAACCGACGAAATTAAGCGACCGATACAACTAGCCAATAAGAAATACTTCTCGGTACTCCCTATAATTAATTCGAAACTTGCGCACAGGAACACGAAGCTCCACGTGTACAAAGCGATCATCCGACCCGTGCTATGTTATGGCTGCGAAGCATGGACCCTCACCCAAGCCTCCTAAATTTTGCTAGACCGTTTCGAACGAAAGGTCCTTCGGCGAATTTTCGGGGCCGTTCGCGAGCGAGATCAATGGTGTATCCGGTACAACCATGAGTTGTATGAATTGTACGATGAGCTGGAAGTATCGAAAATCGTGAAGCTTCAACGTCTGCAATGGGCGGGGCATCTACAACGGATGGACGATAATCGCATGCCAAAGAAAGTGATGAACGCCCAACGAATTGACGGAGCGAGGTTGCGTGGACGACCGAGAGCTCGCTGGGAGAACTCCGTAGGTGAAGACGCCCACCAGCTGCTGGGCTTCCGAAACTGGAGGACAAGGTCACGTAACCGCGACAATTGGAGGTCAACGATTCAGGCGGCCAAGGCCCGACGTCGGGCTATCGTGCCACATTGATGATGATGATGAAGTGTTATCGAAGTCTTATTGGATGTAGTCGTGAATTGATTATATAAGAACATGATAAGCTTTCCGGAAAGTGTTTTAAGGAGTTTTTATCGGATCAAAATACTTCAATAAGCGATGTCATACTATAAACTGATTTTGTGTTACTATATGATTGCTACAGGATGAAGTGCGTCTGTAAAGCATACGAATTGTTACTTCGGATGGTGGATGGTAAGGTAAGTGTCGCTAGTGTCGGTAAAATTAGGAAGGAATTCTTCTTTTGTGAGTTGATAGTCGAAGTTTCCAGCTCATCCCTAAGTTTTCTTATAAATATTTTTGATATGACTAAAAATGGGCATATGATAGGTAATGATAACGATAAATCAGACGTTGCGCGGTAGATGCACATATCTCGCTTCTCACTCTATGTCCATCATTTCAGCCGAATAGCATCGCATGCAAGTTCAATTCTCGTTGAGGCAGTCTTTCTTACAAATACAACACAAAGCGGTGAATCGGATTTCAGCCTTTTTCCAGGATCTATTTTAATTCTGAGACAAAGTTATCCAATGGTTGTTTCGTTAATATTTAACTATTCCTATGTGCGGCGAAATCTCTTTTGGGAGATTCGAATCTTGTATATTTCCTAAATGTGTACAGTCCGCTAAAATTAATCTTTAGGTCAAATGAACTACTAAAAAAGATAAAAACTCATCGACAATTTAAACGTGAAAATTAAAATGATAGTAAATAAATTAAAACGATTAAACCAAAATTAGGTAGCACAAAATTGACCCCTCCCGAAACAAAACCCTGGCTACGTTCCTGTTTGGAGCAGTAGCATAAAGTAAGAAATTGGAATAGAGATGGAACTTCATATAACATTAAAATCTACTGAAAAACATTTTACCTTTGAGTGTGTGCTGTAAGTAACGTGTACATACAGGAAGATATCTTCGTGTATGTATATACTTACTTTATGGTAGTAGCTTAGAGTAGAGCTAGTGAAATCGAGAGGCCTAGCTAAAACCCTGAAAGCCAAACCACCCTGTTCGAAATGTGTCCTCTGACTAGATGAATCATGCAATTGCATCAAACTGAAGGAGTTCATCCGCGAAAATATCGCGGGCTAATTGAAGTTGAACTGCTGCGCAAGGTGGATGACACTTACCGAAAACGACTCCTAAAAATATACTAATGAAAATTGCGCCATGTAATTTCTTACAGGAGAGATTTTTAATCGCTTACAATTGCTGGATAGTCCTTATAGTGCGATTCTTTATTTCTATGCCATTCAACGGTATTTAAATTTTTTTATTTAGGTAATAAATGTGCTTCTTTACTTAAAAAAAAATAATTCCTTGTCTCTAAGGAAAATGGCCCACTCACAAAATGCTTTTTATGGGTGTCAAAATTTTGCTCCCCGGGCGACCGCGCGGCTCGCTTCTCCTCAGAGCGGGCGTTGACCATTCAGCGAAAAGATTCGCCGAAATGCAGTTGATCTGTGGCAGTGAATGGATGGAAATAAGTGAAAACTACTCCAAAAGTTAAGTAATAAAAACGGATCATTGTTTGGCTCGGTATGCTGAGTGCCAAAAAATATAGTATGCATTTTCGACGTTTCAAAACCCGTCTGGTTTCTGTGTCCCACCCTGTACTAATAACTTACTCTTGGTAGAAATATAATGAAAGCAACAGCAGCAGCGCGAAATGTCAAGCACAATCCATTTTAAATTACTGACAAAAATGCTGAACCGCATTATTGCTGTTCAGCATATTTTTCAGCCATGCAATTCTGCTGCTGTGGCTGCGTCCATTCTGTTTTCAGCATCTTTACTTAGATTTCAAATAAAATTGGAATAAATTGGGAATTATTTCCTTTATTCTGAGTTTTTGTTTTTATTTTAAACCTGCCTAGTTGTTTAAGGGTTATTTCAGTTTTGTTCAGAAACATAATAAAACAAGACACTTTCAATAATAATCAGGAATAATCATGATTAATGCAACTGAGATGCCCTGTTGCATTAATAATCTCAATAAAAAAAGGCGCAGTGACAGACAGAAAGTTTTTTTTTCAGTTCCTCAACCTCAACATTTAGTATTCACTGACTTATAAGTTTTCTGCACCAAGTGATTCTTGTACGGTTCTGTTTGTCTCTATTCCAGCAAATACAACATCTTTTAAAATATGTCTTTGTTCATTTAAACCAGTTCCTTCTTCAAATACATAACATCATTTATAAACTCTCAACCGCAAATTTTACATTCTCCTGTGTACTTCACACCCAAGGATCGGATGATTTAAGTCTTTTGGTTGCCCATGCTGTGTGCATGCAGCGCCCGCTCTAGCACTTACGCCGCCCCGGGCAAAAGGACCAATTGTCGCCCCTTAGGTACTGTACCAAACAAATTCATAGTAGATATCCATACTATCTAGATCAGTAGCTCCCAATCTTTTTCAGTTCGTGGTCCCGTGCGAGGTCTGCTGATCCTGGCGCCCCCAAGAAAATAGGTTTGCAAAAATTGCCGTTGGCAAGGAATGCTTTTAATTTTATACGTAAGCTCAGGATCTATTTTCGCATTTTAAATTGTTTCAGCATTTTGTTGTTAGTGTACGTCTTAGAGAAAGCATAGCAATCCATCCCATGCGTTAGTCCAGAGTGGGCATCAGAAAATGAAAATGGCACCGTTTTCACACTATCGCAGTTCACAAATCTAAACAAAAATTTTATTCACATATCAAATTTTTGTTTACAATTGAGAATATAATATCCGCGTAATATCTATTACTCTCTTAAAATGCCAACGTGATAATTAACCTTTCGGTTGGCACATACACCTAGACAGACCATTGGTACTATATCTTGATGAAAAATATCGTTCAACAATATTTTCCACCCCTTTCCATATATATTTCAATGGAACCGATGGCCACAAGTGCGATCAAACGTTCGGCGAAATGTAAACTATGTCTAAAGAAACGAAAAAACGGCGCATCATCGTAAGACGTAGTATGTAAACTGTTTCTAGAACGAAAATTAGACCTCTTCAAAAAATAAGATTGATTTCACAGAGGATTCAGCTACACCTCAGGTATTATAGCTCGTAGGCGGCGACAGAAGGGTTAATAATTGCATCGACAGTATTTTGACGTTTGAATTATTTCGTGGAGTGTAGTGTAATAAATTTGGAATCAAACACATATGGATTGTGTGATCACATAGGCATAGCCCCTCTGGACTATAACAACGCATGGCATGGATTGCTATGCTTTCTCTAAGGTGTACGTATAGTCCATATTTTGGAACTACTGAAAATTTTAAGAAGTATTAATTAAATTTCGTGATCTCCGCATGCAGAATTTTTTCGTGAGTTCGGCGTCACAATGGCTTCAGAGATACGTCGAGCTCGCAAAATGATATCACTGGAGCGACCAAAACCCGAAGATTCATTCTATCCATACAAAAACTAGCTGACTGTTGCGATTCTTTTCAGAATCGCGGCGAGCTTTGTCAGTTTTAATCAGCCATGTCATCAGCTGTGGTCATCAAACGGATTTAGTAGTAGCGATTTTGTTTTAATCGAATAAAATAAAATTGTTGGCAATCGCAAATTGCCAACGTTTTGCAAGAACGGATTACCCCTGGCGAGTTTCGAGAGAATTTCGAGTCAAAATGATGGTGTTGAAGGAAACCATAATTCATAAACGGCATTCACATTAGAGTTGTGCTCGCGCCCCTTCCCTAACCGTCCCGCCTCCTTGGGAGGTCGCGCTCCCAGCTTGGGAATCACTGGTCTAGATGTATAGAATGGTTGTTGTAGAATCAATTCAAAGGGGTTTTCCTCTTTTATCAAGTGCTTCTACTCATAGTCGTTGCTCCAATACGATTTACATAGTGAAATCAGCTGGTCATTTTGGGATTTAAACCACCGTTCAGCTATCATTCATACTGTTAAGTCCACCACAGTTCAGCAAGGCGTTATAGAGTTTAATTGGAATTTCAAAATTTTAAAGCTTGATCTTAGAAATCGAAAATGAATGCGAAATTTTGTTTTCCACTAAAACACTCAATACATTTTTATAGAACTCTGCCTTCAAAAATGTTGGGCCTAAAATTTGTGCTCGCTTTCATGACATGAATTTAAGTTATCACTTAGCCGGATTACTTTAGGCTTTTCAATGTGCACTGCATGGCTTATTTTCATAAATGCGTCATCTCGAGAATTTTGAATGGAATAAGAGCTAGTAAAATCGGGGGAACCCAGCCAAATTCCGATATTAGCATGCTCGAACACGGCGGATTGCGAACCAAATAGTAACTTATAATAGGGTGGAATGGGCGATCAACTCTTTCGAACCATACAAATCACGAGGACCAGACGGTGTCTACCCAGCCCTGCTTCAGCAGGGTCTTATGACCCTGGCTCCGCTTTTACTAAGACTATTCAGAGCCAGCATAGCCTTAGGATACATCCCAATCACTTGGAAGCAGGTAAACGTAGCATTTCTGGCAAAGCCGGGGCGTGACCAAACCCCAGCGAAATCGTATAGACCAATAAGTCTAACCTCCTTCCTACTTAAGTCATTGGAAAAGCTCGTCGATAAACATATTAGGTGCCTGTCGCTTTTCCCGTTGCACCAAAACCAACATGCCTATCAGACAGGGAAATCATGTGAATCAGTACTACACCATTTAGTTGGGAAGATTGACAACCCCACTAGAAATCAAAGAAATAGGGCTCGCGGCCTTCCTAGATATAGAGGGGGCCTTCGACAACACTTCCTTTGAATCTCTTGTACACGGAGCCTCGAGTCATGGAGTTCAAAATGGTGGATAAAATCAATGCTTCAAGGACGACAAGTACATGCAAAATTATTCGGTGAAACGATGTATACAGCTGTCCTCAAAGGTTGCCCACAGGGGGGTATACTTTCACCCCTCCTGTGGAACTTTGTGGTGGACAGCCTACTGGTCCAGCTAAATAATACTAATAGGGTATAGAATACCCTAGGATATGCCGATGACATCAGCATCCTTATAAGGGGAAAATATCCAGGAGTTATTTCTGAACTCATGCAACAAGCTCTAACCCAAGTGGAGGATTGGTGTAGGAGGGTAGGCCTTTCGGTCAATCCCGCCAAAACAACACTCATAACCTTCAGTCGCAAATACAACTTGGAAGGGCTCAACGCTCCAACATTATTCAACCAACAACTGCAGTTTACCACGGAGGTAAAATATCTGGGAGTCACCCTTGATAACAAACTCACGTGGAACAAGCAGCTGCAAAACACAATTGCAAAAGGCAAACAGTGCAACTAAAAGAGCAATAGGAAAAACGTGGGGGTTAAAACCACGAATGATACACTGGATATACGAAGCTGTGGTCAAACCCCGTCTGACCTATGGCTCCATAGTCTGGTGGACTAAAATCAAGCAAAAAACAGCAGCAGCGAAGTTGGGATCAGTACAGAGGCTGGCCTGCGCAAGCATAACCGGCGCCATGCGCAGTGCACCAACTTTAACTCTAGAGAAACTACTAGACCTGCCACCACTGGACCTCAAAATCACAGAAGAGGCTAGACTCGCAGCGTACAGACTCCAATCATCGAACATGTGGATACCACAAAGGGTAGGACACTGTACGATCACAGAAATCATTGCAAACCCAATCCTAGATATGGGCAGCGACTATACCCCGGCCATGTACACCTTCGACTCCAACATCCAAACCTCAACGGTTAGGGAAGACTGGAGTAAATGGAACGACAACCATCTATCAAATCACATTGTGTGGTACACTGATGGGTCGAAGACAGACGAAGGAACAGGGGCAGGAGTCTATACTAAAGCCAACAACTATAGTATCTCCAAACCCCTAGCTCAATATACAACTGTCTTCCAGGCAGAACTTATAGCCATAAACCTTGCAGCAGGGGAGAGTACTCGAAAGGGATATACTAATAGGACCATATATATTCTCTCCAATAGTCAAGCTGCTATAAAAGCAATTGCAAATCCCAAAACAACCTCTAATTGGTTTGGGAATGCCAACAAAATCTCAAAAACCTAGCAATCCGAAACAAAGTAACTCTGAAATGGGTGAAAGGACATAAGGGGGACGAAGGAAATGAGAAAGCGGATGCCCTTGCAAGAGAGGGTTCCGAACTACCCTTAACTGGTCCTGAACCTGCAATCGGGATCAGTAAATCTACTGCCAGAACGGTTGCTAGACGATGGACCGAGGATAAATTCCAAGACCGATGGAGACTCGCTGAAGGGCTCAGGCATAGCAAGCGCATGCTGGAATCTAACTGGCATACCGCAGCTGCACCGAAGCCCTCAGTCTTAGTAAAACGAACCTCAGGGCAGTGACAGGCCTTATAACCGGTCATTGCACCCTACGGAAACATCTGCATACAATAGGGATCTACACACAAGACCCACTATGCCGCCTCTGTAACGAAGATGAGGAATCAGCCTCGCACGTTATTTTCGAATGTCCCGCTCTTATGAGCTGCAGACAAAACTTCATTGGGGCTCAAACCACCAGTATGGGTGCACCCAAAGTAAACCTGGTTAGCTTTCTTCTAAGCCTTTTACGTAGGACAGAGCTCATAACCTGAAATTTTCTCGCTTAGATGGAAAATACAACAAGCCAGCAGACTGCAGTATCGGGCGCAACCAGCCCAACCTACCTCAGCGCCATATCCATCCATCCATCCATACTTAAAATTTTAGGATACTAAATGAAGCACTTCGTATCAATTGTGGGCTCTTTATGGCCTCACGAGGAATATGCATCTTCAAAACACAACTTTAACCTTAATAAACAACAACAAACCCTTAGTTTTTATTATATTTCGACCCTTGTTCGACCCCATTTTGTTTTATCTGTAGAAAGGAAACCGCAGACCATTTCACTAAATCGAAGTTGATATTGATTTTTTTTCTTTCAGCTTATTTAATTTATTTAAGAGCTAACCAAAAAGCCGCTCTGAAAATTTGGCGCCCCGGGCGACCGCCCGGCCTGCCCCCCCCCCCCCCCCCCCTTAGAGCGGGCGCTGTATGCATGTTTCTGTTTACGATTTATATTTGCTATAAGAATTACGACCATCTCGTCCGTCGCTCCAAGCAACTAAGGACACTACACAAACAGCTAGCAGAAACAGCAGTTTTGTGGGTAATTAGCTCTGAAGTGCTCACTTTGCCGTATTAAGGTAAAATAGCAAGAACATGTAATTAGACTTTCACTTCATCGTTACGTTCGTCTACAACAGTCGTTGCAAATGACTGTGATTTCTAGAACTTCACTTTACTACTACATATACTACTATAAATACACACACAACATTTTTTTTTACATTTTCTTAGCGTTTTAATTTGAGCGACGAAGAAAAAGCAAAAGCACTCGACGGTCCACCAGTGTTTAATCCCCGAGGTGTCGTAAAGTATCCAACCTCTGTTTTTCATTTCATCGTGTAATCCTTTTATGTGTCTCGGGGAAATGGAAAGTGCTCACCGACAGAAAAGAAAGGAAAGTTTCGCGTCCGGTAATTTTAAATAATGCATTGCCTAGGACTAAGTTTTTATATTTATTGTGTCTCAGAAAGAGCATTTTATACCATAAGTTGATTCAAAATGAAAAAAAAACAATATTTCCATTAAATTAGCGAAGCAACAAAAGGGGTTTGAGTTTGGCCATACAGTGACCGTTTTTTTCTAATTGCTTTGCAATATGAACATCTGAGGATAAATTTTATTGCAACTCTTATATAACATATTTGTCGAGGGCGTTGCGGAAAAGCATAGAACATAATTCAGACTTTTAAACTACAATCCCAAGGGACCGGACAATTTCGTCTAGTTATCTATACTTTGAGCTTTCAATATTGGAGATATTGAGGCTAGTTAAAAGTAAGCTTCCACTTATTGAGTTTATTTACGTTCACAGAAATATTCATTAATATATTATGGACCACTTTCAAGACAAATTCACTTTTTTCTGGTCACAAAATAACTATGCTTCAAATGAAATTAACGATTTCGCCAATAAAATTAACGCTTTAAAGAGCCAAATCAGCGATTTCGCAAATGAGATTAACGTTCTAAGAAGTCAAATTAACGATTTGACAATGAGAAGTGATTTGCGGAATGAACATTTTGACTTGGGAAACAGTTTATTACATTTGCGAAATCGTTTATTTCATTTGATGTATAGTTCATTTGTGTAGATCAATAGATGAATTTGTCTTGAAAATGGTATTTAAATAAAATATGTATAGCCAAATTCTCAAAGCAAGATACAAGCATTTCCTGTCGAAACCCGCGGAAATGTGCGGAATTTTCTCAACCAGTGGGGACTCTACTCTAAAACAATTGAAATTCGAGTTGTAAAGGTTTTCCACATCCTTCTTCATGTTCTAGAGCAGACCCATCCAAAATACAGCCGAACGGGTTTATCCGGCTCTCAAGTGACTTCGGGAAAAGACTCATAACAAGACTCGTTTAAACAATATCTTGAACATATTTTCATGAAAAAAGTGAAGAAAAAAAAATAACAAATTTTTGTACACCAAAGTACAAATCAGAGGTTTTTTATTCCACGGTAAAACAATGCTTTTAAATATTGAACGCTTTACAAACATTATTTAGCTTCATGGATAATTAATTTCTGTTGGGATCTCAAGCTGAAGCGCTTGAGTGAGTCCCTCTCACGTATATTTAGGCTGATCTTCAAAAAATATAGAGTTTTAAGCGCTTTACACAAATAGCCGCAAAATCTACGTAGATTATCTAATCTCGTATGCTGTTCACACTATGGCCGTAATCTTGTTCCACGACTTGACAGTACAGTATAATCCGTCTAAATTGCAAACTCCGACGACAATTTCATGTACGACTAAAACTGTTATTTATATTAATTTGCTAAAACAAGAAGCAGAATCTATCTTATAGGAATTATGTCAATGATTTATGCTCGTCAATAGGCGAAAACATCATACTTTTGTGTACAAAACCATGTGCCAAGCGAAAATGGATGAGATGACCTCTACTGTAGAATTGTCAAATGCGAAGCTCACCACACTTCACCATGATTTTGTAAAGATTTTCTCCGAGATTTTGGTTATAATCTCCGTACAAAATCTATGAAAATGTATGGAAAATCTACAAGATTTTCGTCTAGATTTCGTAAAATCTCAAGATTATGCAAAATCTTCTATAGTGTGTAAAGAGCTTTATAAGTCGTCGGATATGCAACGACAAACTTTGACATTTCCGTACAAAAATTCGTTTGCCAACAATACGTAAAACAGTCTACCATAATTTTGCATGTCCCAAGTAGGCATGGGTGTATTTCCGTATATGTATTGGATATTCTGTAAACAATCCTGATTTGCGAAATTAATTGTCCGATTATTACCCCATGCCTACTTGGGACATGCAAAATTATGGTACAGTAGGACCCCGATAATCCGGACCCCGAAAATCCGGAAGTTCAAAAATTCGGATTCGGGTTGGTGCCAAATTTTGTTTAAATTTTCATAAAATTCGACAATTTGATTTCAAATTCAAATGTATTTATTTCGTTATGTATGTAGTTTAACAATTTCTTCTCTTGCTTAGATACCGGTCTTAAAATATAACCTTAACTCTATATTATTAACTAACTAGATTTTACAATTAGATGTTTCTATTCAATTGAAAATAAGTGTCATATTAAGGAAAAAGTTAAAAAAACCTTTGCAGGTGTGTAAAAAAAAAAGTATATACGTATATAAAATAAAATCAAAAGTTAGGTTAAGAGGCTTAGCTTAGTGTGAATAAATCGAAAATTAGGTTAAGAGGCTTAGCTTTGTGCAAATATCTGCATTAAATACATTCATAAATTATTCATTAAGTAGACATCTCAGTGTATTGCTCTCGCTGTTAAGGCAATTTGCTATAAATCTAGAACTTCTTTTATCAGCTAAATTGCTTATTTTCATAATGTTAGTTGTGCGATGCAGTTTTTCAGTTGAGTAATAAAATGGTTTATTAGTGATTTGTTTCAATAATTTATTCTGTGTAATTTGTAATTTATTTTTCAGCGTTTCGGCATAATTTTTCCATAATTTTTCCACACAGGGGACCCGTACATCGCTATCGGTTGAATAACCATTTTATAAATCAGAAGTTTGTTTTCGGTTGACAGCTTAGATTTAGCGTTTAGTAGAGGATAGAGGGAGCAAAAGGTTTTCGTCATTTTTTCGGAAGTGGTCTCTATATGATGTTGCCCTGTTAGTTGTCGGTCAAACACTAGGCCTAGATAAGTTAATTTTTTTTTTCATGCAATGGAATCGCCTAGAAAGTTCAGTGGAGAACTAGGTTTGTTTTCTAATTTTATCTTCTTAGTGAAGAAAACCGCTTGCGATTTAGAACCATTCAATTTTATTTTCCACTTGTAGTAGTACTGATAGAGTATCTCCAATTGACGTTCGAGGTTTGAAGTTATCAAGCTTTCTTCTATATAAACTTAAGATAAGGCAAATTTCGAATACGAAATTATTATTTATCGTTAAAATGGTTATCTTTTTTATGATTTGAGTATAAAAACAGTCCATCAAGGTGTAAATTAGTGCATTTCGAGAATTCGATAATCCGGATAGGGTCCGGTCCCAGGCCATCCGGCAAATCGGGGCTCTACTGTATACTGTTTTACGTATTGTTGGCAAACTAATTTTTGTATGGATATGTCAAGATTTGTCGTTGCATATCCGACGACTTGCTAAAAGTCTCTATTGTTAGTGTAAAATATTTTTGTTAAAATTTTCGCTAATTTGAAAATTTTTCAAAGCAGACTAGCTTTACGCCTGCCGTCCATTACCTGCTTCGAGCGGCGCGGCGCTCCCGCGTTTAAAGCTTTTCCGAATTTGAATGGCGTAACCAAGCAAAATATGGCGTAACTATGCAAAATAAACAAAAATTCCATTCAATACAATGGAAAAGCTTTTTGAATATTGTGTGTGCTTATACCTTTTACTAGTAAAAGCTTTTTTTTCGCACATTTTGTGAAAGCTTTGCTGCTGGAGCGCCGCGCCGCTCAAGTTTACGCTTGCAGTGGACGAGAGCCCTAAGCTAAAGTGGTTGAAGACGATAACACGTAGGTATCGCACATTTTGTTCAATAGAAATATTTTCGATTAAACCGCTCAGTCGAGGCTAACGTGCAATTTATCGCATCAATAGTTTTGTATCAACTTTTAGGAAGCTATTTAATAATGCAGAGTATATACCTAAAAATCTGGGAAAGTGTAAATTTTGGTGGCGACTTCAGCCATTTCATAGAACGACTTCATTAATATTGTTGTTAATATGTTTACTATTTTTTATAATAATAAAAAGCGAATAAATGTGAAAAAGTATGCACGTATTACATACATTGCCAACAAGTTTCAACATTATACTCTCCACAGATGAGTTTTTGGCACGTATTACATGTTAAACATTCTTTCTTATTATTACGCAGATTTTTTTTTCCTTTTTCGGCAACGGGCGTTATCAGCCAATTCCTTATCTACATAAGCCTCATTGCTAGGCTTAGGAAGAATTTTCGGAATTTTATCCCAGGTGTTTGTGGGTAAAGTTGTTACCTCCAATCTCCAATCTCATTCAAGGATCTGAAAACAGATTGCTGGGGTTTTTCATAAGTTCCCTGCGATGTAAGAATTTGCCTTGTTTCGACAAAATATTGTGGCAATAAATTATTATATAACAGTTAACGTATGCCATGTTCAACATACTGTGATCATAGTCATCTATTGGTTTTCGGAGAATATGACATAGACGAACATATTTTGTCAACAAAAGTATCAACCCCCTCTGGTCTGATTATAAATATTATCGTTTCAGGCATTGCCATTTGATGGAATTACTACAACTTCTTCATCGCGCAAAAAAATAGCATAAAATACAGTTATTCAGACAAGAAACAAAAATAACTGTCCAACACTAAAAGTGACACAAAAGATAACCATACGTCTCGGGAGCGCATGACCCCTCTATAACAGCGAAACTACGATACATACCTACTTAACGCAATTGCCCTGATAAAGGGTTATTTGACGTCAGAGTTGGCCGTGAAGCACAACTTAGTACAGTTGCCGGATGAGAAGTGACAACGATTTAAATTTTTCTTAGGCGCCTCTGAAACGTAGGTTATCTTTCTAGGGTTAAAAGGTCTCCTCGATATGGACGGCTCTGCAATCTGTCTTGGTATAATCGGCGCACTACCTTTCCATTCCCAGGGTGCTACAATTCGATGGCATACGACTTTCATCGTTCCTTCACTTCGGTGTATAAATTTCTATCGCTATCCACGTAAAAATAATAACGCGATACATGTGTAATTACATGGATAGCTCCGAAGTACCAGATTATGTTGGCCGGCGTTATGAATTCTTTTATTTAGAAAAATAACTTGACCTGTGACGCTCCTCTGACCAGAAAACTAGACAGCAAGAAGCGACTTCGACAAAAATCCGTACACGATAATTTTATTCTAGCTCCATCATTTCTAGCAGTTTTAATGTCTTAAGGGCAGAAAACTGAGGTTAATTTCAGCCCGAATTAAATTTAATTCAATTCAAACTGTCCCTACAGTTCTGCAATTTGGTAAAATTTAATCAAATTATGTATGTCAAAATCGAGCCAAAATTATCCCTCGTTTTCTTCACTTATGACATTAAAACTGCTAGAAATGATCGAGCTAGAATAAAATTATCGTAAGACTATGCGCCAATTTATAAAAGAATCGCACAAGCACCTCACCTTGGTAGAAGTTGGAAAAAAAATCATGTTGTTTTTGAGACAAATGACAAAATTTTAATTTTGAAGCTCTGTAAAAACCAAACATCTTATCCGATTTAATGTGGTTATTTTGATTATTTAAGTAAATTTATTTCTGTAATAATCATCTGACCAAAAACAACAAAGTTGTAAAAGTTACCCCGCCAAAGAAAAATTCATCTGCCGCAAAAAGAATACATATCACTCCAATCCGCTGCTCATATCTAATTTTGTTTGCTTGATTTACTTTTGTTTTAGGTGTAAATACTGGAGAAGTTTAAATGTACAGGACTACTTCTTAAAGTAATTTGGTGGGAGCTTTAACATTTTATTCAGTGCCACTTTGACGGCTCCCTCCAAATTACTTTAAGAAGTAGTCCTGTCCTAATGTCCCAAGACCCTAATGTCCCAATTTCCTAATATCCCACTACCCCAAGATCCTAGTTTCCCAGTCTCCCGGTGTCCCAATATCCAAATGTCCCAATGCCGCAGTGTATTTTAAAAAATGGTCAATGCGATGAGCCGATAGACGCAATTGTTGGAAATCTTTTGTTAACTTTACCTATTAATTTACCGTTATTCCATCCACTTATCTAAATGGAAGACATCGATTCTTTAGAAGGACCACCAGAGGATCATTCGTTCCAAATTTCATAAAAATCCCATCACGAAGAGAGATAGTAGAAGCAAGTCTTTCTGCAACTGTAGACTTCATTCTGAAATTGGGTTACTCGCTTAAGTCTGTGAGGGTGAAAATTTCACGGTTTATTGCATATATCTTACCCGTTATTGTGCCGATCGAAGATTTTATTTGGAAAAGCACTAGAACAGGATATGTGGAATATTTTGGTAAACAAATTTTTTTGGGGGATTTTGCCTGGAAGGCTGTAGCCTGATCAAACAAAAAAGCAAGTTGTCTCCGGTAATCATAGACTTGTTCGCTTTCGTTTTTCTTTTTCCTTTGGCGGGCGAGACGCTCTCGCGTCTCTTGATAATATTTCGCTTTTCTAGCTAGTGCAGCATTGGAGATATTGAGTGCAAGAAAATGATGTTTTCAAAAATTTGCAAATGCCTGTGGCAGCTAAGGGGTTAAGAATTGGGGCATCGTGCTTCGAAATTTAAGGGCTTCCAAACCATTTTCTTCCAGTAAATGAGGTTTATGTCTATGGATTCACCAGAACTTTTATTCGAGTTATGTATACATTTAATCGACTTAACGAGTTTTGAATGCGGAAGTTTACACAGAAAATTCATGGAACCGGAAAAATTCTTCGAAATATTGAGTTTCACGAGTTGTTAAGGTTCAAGTTATCGAGTCTCGACTATATTTGAAATCAGATTTTTAAATTAAAAAACGAGACCGAGGCTAATTTCGGGCGCGGCCCAAATTTGGATACCCTTCGCTCTCTTTGGGCTAGACTTTTTGTCGGGCGTACTTACGACTTGTTGTTTTAATATAAAAATATATTTAAAAGAATACTTATTTAAAAGACGTCATTATTTAATTAATATTAATATATGACTGACTTATACAAATCAGGTTACTATTTTATATACATACATACATACATATTTATATAACACTTGTATTTAACCCCCCCCCCCCATTCTTTTCCTTCCGTCTTCACAAAACTTCCGTTTCGTCGACAAAACAATATTTGTGTGGAGTTTGGTGGGAATAAGTGGGTAAATAAAAATATTTACTTAGAAAATTTTATTGGGGATTGCGGGAGCATGGCCCCATAGTACGATTCCATTTGTTTTGACCATTTTTTTTGCTTTGATAAAGACACATTAATTCAAGGTTTTGTGAAATTGGTGTAAAAAATGTTTCTTAGAAGAACTAAAATGTGGGGGGGGGGTTATATGGCAGCCCCATAACCCCATGTTCCTATTTAATCCAGTTCTTGATATGTTTCGTGTCATCAATAGAATACCATTTGTGTGAAATTTGATTGAACTTAGTGCACAAATAAAAAAGTTTTTTTTTAGAAGAACCTAATTTGGGGGTTAGGATTATATGGCAGCCCCATGACCCCATGGTGCGATTTGATCCATTCTCACGTATCTTTTGTGCCATCAAAAGAAACACATTTGTGTGAAATTTGATTAAAATTGGTGCACAAATAAAAAAGTTTTTCTTAGAGGAACCTAATTTGGTGGTTAGGTTTATATGGCAGCCCCATGACTCCATGCTCCGATTTGATCCATTCTCACGTATCTTTTGTGCCATCAATAGAAACACATTTGTGTGAAATTTTGTTGAAATTGGTGCACATATAAAAAAGTTTTTCTTAGAAGAACCTAATTTGAGGAGTTGGGTTTGTATAGCAGCCCCATGACCCCATTGTCCGATTTTACCAATTCAAACATACAAACTGCCTGCAGCCAAAAGAAGCATTTCTGCAAAAATTTCAGCTTCGTAGCGTTTAAATTGGCCGAGTAAAACGCGTCGCAACATACGGACAGACAGAGAGACGGACAGACGGATATCGTCAATCGACTCCCCATGTCACGCTGATCATATATGTACACTTTTTATATGGTCGAAGATGTTTCCTTCAATGCGTTACAAACTTCATGACAAAGTTAATATACCCTTTATCTCTATGAGCGAAGGGTATAAAAAGAGAAAGGTGCATTTTTATTGTTTTGGAATCATGAGCGTGCCAAGAGTCTAAAATTTTGATTCGAAATGTCAAACAAAAGACAAAAAGAACTGTCACACCATGCCTAACATCCTCCGCACCATCATCACCATAGTCTTCACCAGCGTCAATGAAAGGAATAGGTACCACTAAGAAAAGTAATGCTCCAATTGAATGCTACCTACACCTCGAAAAAATGTATTTTATGGAAGACAAATTACACACGCCGTATGAAACTCTGGTTATGACTTAGACCCGGTAAAATAGCGTTTTTGAGACAAACATAGAAATATCATCATCCTGACTTACCTGCTGACCTTTGGATTCGAACACGGCCCGCGTGCCGAGTGTCATGCTTGAAATAGATTAGACGCGTCAGCAGAAGCATCGGCATCGCGAAACGTCAAGCCCAATGCATTTTACATTGCTGACAAAAATGTTGGGCAGAAGACTTGGCATTCAGCATATTTGTCAGCTATGAAATTCTGCCGATGCTGCTGCTGACGCCTGTAATCTATTTCAACTATCACTCCGTTCAGATCTGCATGTCACCAGATGGAGAATGCTGTCCGTGTTCCTAAAATCTGAATTACTTGACACGCTGTGCAAAACAAAATTACATAAATTTTTTGTGTTGAAAAAACTATTTCAAAGATTCAATGATGTGGGTTATGGCCCATTCTCTCGTAGATCTTATAGAATGGTTAGTCTTATCGCCCAGAGAAGAAACACACAATATTCAAAGAGCTTCTCCATTATATTGAATTGATTTTTTGTTAATTTTGCATAGTTATGTTATCTTTTGCTTATTTACGCTGTTGGATGAAAGTGCGCAATGATTTTCTCAATCTAAGATGATGGCTTAAACAAGCAAAATATGGCGTAGCTATGCAAAATAAACAAAAATTCCATTCAATACAATGGAAAATCTTTCTGGATATGGTGTGTGTCTTCGCTACGCGATAAGACTAATCCTGTCGGCTGATTACTGAATAAGAGCTATCAGAAACCCGGCCATAGTGTATTTGAGTCGCAGATGAATCGTGTAGTGAATTTACTTGGCATTGTTTTTTTTGAAGACCCATTCGTTAGTTTTCCACAAGCGAATATATGAATTTGTGAAATTTCAAATGGGGCCGTTTTTCCAAAGGAGCGGTAGTGAATTTACTTAGAATTATTTTTGGCAGACTCATTAGTAACTTTTTTCTCGCGCGAATATATGGATTTGTAAAACTTATCTTTTTTGGTTATAATATGCATAATCGGCGAGAATGCTATACCAATTGAAATAATCCTCGCGTCTTTTGAATTTGAAATATATATATGTTTTTTTTTTTTGGTTATGGTTTCTGATGACTAAAGCGATGAGCAGTTAAAAGGGGATCATCTTCCTCCGACTCAACTGCTTCTCTCTTTTAATGCAGGCGTAAAATACATTAAAAATCAAGATTAGGGGGATTCGAAAATGTTGCGCCCGGAGTCCCAAGGTTGGGTGGGTGAAGAAGAGGCGCAGGGCTTAAGCCATCTTGGCCCATTACATGAGCCGATCAAAGCCTGTGGCTCGCGCATGTTTGAAATGCAAAGGATATATCTGGATGGAAGTGTCAGTACCTTTTTTTCTGCGTTTTGCACGTTCGGCTTTCGGGCGGTATAGCCCATGTTTAGCTTCTTTGAGAAGATTCTAGTTGTGTTTTCGTAGCCGGTTTCGGGAGATTGACGCAAAGGCGTTCCTTTTATCCCTGTTTGATATTGAATTTAAATTTTTTTATTATTAGTAATTCGGGCAGATGTGTGACTTAAAGAAATGTATTTGGTGATGGAAGCCGGAAGCCTACTCCTGACTCACCCCGTAACTACCACTACCTGAGCTGGTTTGCAAGCACACATCATAGGAGGTTTCGGTAAGAGATTTCTTTTATTTAAGAAGGCGACCTGGCCTGCACGGCCCTAGTCACTCGCTTCTTCTTCTTCCATATACTCACCATTCCATTACAAACTCTTATAGAATGGTTAGTCTTATCGCATAGAGAAGACACACACAATTTTCAGAAAGCTTTTCCATTACATTGAATTGAATTCTTGTTAATTTTTTATAGCTTTGTTATCTTTTGCTTTTTACGCTGTTGGATGAATGTTCGCAATGATTTTTTCAATCTAAGATTCTAAGATGATGGCGTAACCAAGCAAAATATGGCAGAACTATGCAAAATAAGCAAAAATTCTATTCAATACAATGGAAAAGCTTTCTGAATATTGTGATAAGACGTGTTATCTACGTGATAAGACTAACCAGCCGACAGGTACTGAATAAGAGCTATCAGAAACCCGGCGATAGTGTAGTATCCAGGTGATAAACCTAGTACATCAGATTGCAAAATGTGGTGGAGACAATTTTTTTTTGTTTATTATGTTTTTTTGGGGTGCTGAGCTCGAACCCGGAGCTCCCACCAACATTTCGTTGCGGAACAGGGTCAAAATCGCGAAAAACCCTAAAATGTTTGCTGTTTTTTCGTTATTTGGCCCCTAACTCTGAAACTATTTATTTCTACGAAAAACTCTTCATGAACATTTTGGAGAGAACATAATTGTGCATCCAAAGAGATATAAATATTATAAATCCGTTATATATAAAATGTTCAGGGTCAGGTTTTCGGAGAAATAAACACTTTCGGAATTATAAGCAAAAAAACAGGAAAACTCCGAAAATTTTGGGTTTTTTCGCGGTTTTGACCCTGTTCTGCAACGGAATTTTGGTGGGAAGCTCCGGATTCGAGCTCAGCACCCCAAAAAACATAAACATAAAAATAAAATTTTCTCCACCACACTTTGCAATCTGAAATCACCTAGTAACTGCACTATTATTCATAGAGCATCAGATCCCAACTATTTTGGTGGCGCCACTTGCGACTGCCCACCCCTTTTTTGACTGTGTATCTTTTTTTTTAATTTTTCCTAAACTACCCTTAAAATTGATCACTTCTCCATCAAGTGTTCAAATGCAGTTTCTGCCACTTTTATCGGAGAGATTTGCGAAAAAATGCTACTGTTTACTTATGTCAGATATTGCTTATCAATATTATGTCAGATACTGCATATCAACGAAACTAAACCAAAGGGCGAATTTTGACGGCTGCGATTTAAAAGAGCATAGTCTGTTTTGGGGAAATCATCGAAAAAGTGAAAATTGTTTATTTACACAATAGTCCCCTTTTAACTTTCTCGATCGCATATAATTCACAAATTATTTTTTTTCCAACGACATAAAAACTGGGCTTACAATATTAGATTATTTGACCAAAAATTCAACCTAACGATAATGTGTTAAAGGCGTGGAAAGATATGGGTTAACTGGACTGCTCTAAATACAAAAACAGCTTTAATATCTCAACAAAAAAAAAGGAACCGAGGCTAATTTCGGGCGCGGCCGAAATTTTGATACCCTTCGCTCTCCTCGGCCTAAAAGTTTTTCGGGCGTACCTACGACTTGTATTTAAGCCCCCTCCCCCACTCCATTCTTTTCCATACGTTCTCGTTCTCGCATAAGTTTCGTTACCTCGATAAAACATATTTGTGTGAGGTTTGGTTATAATAACTGCACAAACAAAAACAAAAAATCTTTGAAAACTTTTTTGGTGAGAAGGAGAGGGTCTAGGCCCTCTAGTGCGAACATATTTGTTTTTACATATTTTTTGTAGTTTCGATAAAGGCGCATTGATATAAGGTTTGATTGGAATTTATGCAAACAAAAATTCTTAGGGGAACCTATAATTTGGGGGTTGGGTGGTTGGCGCACCATGATTCCATGGTCCGATTCCATCCATTTGTACATATGTTTTGTGGTATTAATAGAAACACATTTATGTAAAGTTTGGTTGAAATTGGTGCGCAAATAAAAAAGATTTTTTTAAAATTCAAGCCGGCGCGCGGACGGTAATTTACCGCCCTGATCATATAAACACGCATAGCTTTTCTCCCGTTGACTGGATCGAGGTGGGAGAAGTATGTATTCTTAAGTCATACTGTTATAGATACGACACAATAAAACTTAGGGTAAATTTTACCTTGCGTACCTTTCCAGCGGTCATCAAACGTTCGGGGATTGTAAATTTTGGTATATATACGTAGTTGTGCTCAAAATGTGTATGCTCTGTGTAATATCACTGAAGTGACATGCTTTGCTAAAACTGCTGAACTTTTTTAATTGTTCACCAGATAATACTTTTTATGATGATGACTTATTTGGGACATGCTCTTCTTTCAATTTACCATAATTATGACAATGGAAGTTGTACGGTTGAGCGCAAATGGCAGGGGAAAATACGAGGGCGGTAAATTACCGCCGCACGCCCGGTAATGCCACAAGATTCGCGCCCGCTTGAGGTTAAGAAAAACGAAATTGGGGGTTTTCGGTTTGAATGGCAGCCCCATGACCCCATGTTCCAATTTTAGCGATTCCAACATACAAACTGCCTGCAATAAAAAGAAGCATGTATGCAAAATTTCAGCTCTATAGCTTTTAAACTGGCCGAGTAAAACGCTCTGTGGCGCACTTGGTTGAGTCGCACTTTACGATGCTAGTAATCTAGACGTCCGGAGATCGAATGTCGGCATGGTCCAAAATTTTCCGTACATATGCCGATAGGAAATATAGAGTGCTTGCAACATTATTAGAGGTACGGAAATTTCGTTTTTACGAAATAGATGCGAATTTCAGCGAAATTTGCTCATTTTTGCGAATTGATGCGAAATGTTCAAACTTGTACTTTTTCCACGAAAAGTTAATTTTTTCCTAAAAAAGAATCAATTATGAAAGATAGTTTTTCATCTCAGATTGATTTTTTGTCAAAAGATTACCATTAATAAGAAATAGAGAAATTTCCAAAAATGCAAGAGTTAACAGACGAGCACGATGGATTGCCAAACACCGAGCAGGTGTTTAGTCGGAGGTTGGATGAATGTTTTTTGCATCGGGATTTTTAAAGCTAAAGCTTTTCTCGTGGAGCGACGAGCCCCAAAATTGAAATGGACATAAAAAAGCGAAACAGTACTAGCGAGTTCTGCCTCAGAAGTTTCTCTTTCTACTGTGACTTCTTGAGGGGCGTATGTATTGTCAAAAACATTTCTCGACAACTGAACTCGTAGAATGATTCAGTTGTCAGCCACACTACTTCTTAGTCGATTTTTTTGCTATTTGAATATTCGTTTCATTGTGATTCCCTAGAATTTCTAGTTTAATAAACTTTAACAGCAAAAAAATGTTCAAAATTACGTTTTTATGCAAATTTCAGCGAAATTTCTAATTTTCGAAATTAGTTTATGCGAAATTCCCGTTTTTTATTTGCGAAATTTCCGTACCTCTAAACATTATATACACTCCGAAATTATACGAAATGTAACGTTGACTCGAAGTTGCCTATAAACGGCTGAGTGAACGCACCATGGCCCCACGTGGGGCTATACGGTACTGAGAAGAAGAGTTAAACGCGTAGCAACAGACGGACAGACATACGGACATCGCCCAATCGACTCCCCTCGTCATGCTGATCATATACATACATATTTTATATGGTCGGAGATGCTTTCTTCAATGCGTTACAAACTTCATGACAAAGTTAATATACCTTTTCAATCTACGAGCGATGGGTATAAAAATAAAAAGCTCAATTAAATACATATAGATGTGTATGTGCAATGTGTGTATCATTTATTTTTTCGTATGTCTAAAATCTTATTCCGTTCGGTCCAGTCCAGTTGGGATTGTGTGGTTACGATAAGCAGCTTGTTTGATGAAAAGGTGGAAAAGTGAAATACTAGGTACTTTTGTTGATCCAAAAAGAGTTGGCGCTGAAAACGTAAGTGCGTAAGTTTAATATTTAATTATGTCCATCAATGAACTTAGGAAAGGAATGCAATCTCGGATATGTTAAGTTTTGTCCCCTTCTTGACGTATCTTCGTTTTTGCTCTGCATGTCGTTGGACAAGGATAAATGCATCACAATTATGCCCAAAACTCG
This sequence comes from Microchrysa polita, assembly GCA_949715475.1. NCBI lineage: Eukaryota > Metazoa > Arthropoda > Insecta > Diptera > Stratiomyidae > Microchrysa > Microchrysa polita. Next base: position 61,496,225 of record OX454421.1, on the reverse strand, counting down.
GAGAAAAACACACCGTTTCTATCATCTATTTAAAGCTATTTTTTTTATAAATTTACATAAAAATAAGTGCAACCACGCAAACATGCGAACAATGTTTGTACAGTGAGTCACAGTGAAAGTGAGCCGACCCACTTCTAGTGTAGTACAATTAGTCCAAAAAGCATCAAACCCAAATATAAAAAAAGAGTGAAAATTGTTGAATGCATTCTTTATTATACACAGTAAAAACTAACACTAATTCGTTCATCGGGTTAACGGTGGCGGTGTATCCGTATTATAATGTATTTTTTGGTTTACCTTTCGCACGGTTTCCCTTGATAGAATATGTACATCCAGAGTTAAAAGATCTTGTTTATATATTGCTAGAAAATGATTTAATTTATTCCTAAAATGGGAGTGCGCCGACCAAGGACACCCCCGTCGCTCCTCTTATGATTTTTCAAAAAAGCATTCCTGTAACTTCCCTCCAAATTAACCCAGGCTAATCGAATTTGGTTGAATGCCTTGTCTGTCTATACCTGATCAAACACTGAGAGTAGGTACTCCCCATACCTATACAAAGTGAACCCGAAATCTACCAAATTTCAAGTTGATCTGCCTGTTTTAATTTGGAAAAAACTTATAGGCACATGCCTTTTGGGAAAAGATAAAGAGGAGTGAGAAGAGTGTCCTTGATGGGATCACACTCCAATTAATGGTATAAATTAAATAAATTTTCCAGGTAATAGATTCCAAATGTATTCTATCAACGATTATAGTGTGAAATGTAAATCTCAAAAATAATAAATTCACTATAGACTTATAGTTTTCCCGATATTTACAAGAAACTGAATTTTCTCCTCTTGGTGCTTCGTAACCCTTTACTGCGTATATGTGTTATGGGCAGTGTATTCAACAATTGGCATCAAAACTTGACTCTTTTTTATATGTTTAGTTTTAACCGTATGTGTACTGTACTATTCTTAGTCAGGAGATTTTCTTCGGTGGGTAGTGAATTATTTACGTGCTTGACTGATAAATACATGAGCGAATGCCTATGCTATAATTAATATGCACACAAACGGGGGTTTCCCTAACTTTATGCGTTCGGCATTATCACATCATCAAAGTTTACTCAGCTAAGACGATCGAGTTTTAGTAGAAAAATTTGTAATGTTTTGCGTTCAGTTGGGCATCAAGAACAGGATAGGATAAGTTATTAATTCCATACAAATTTAACAGGATAGTCGGGTCATTTTTGATATTTTTGGACTTTAGACTTCACTTGATTTTCACTTTCACTCTTTGTTTGCGCGGAATGGGAGGATAGATGCTATTTGTGTCACAAATGATTCAATTGAGATCTTTATCGGTGGCGAAAGCATTTGTGAATTTTTTACAATCTAATCTTTATCGATAGCAAGCTGTGTTGCCTCAACGTAATGCTGTTTTTGTTACAGTATTTATATATCCATATATGAATATATGGCGTAGGAGAGTTCATATATGTATTTATTTTTATACCCGTCACTATGCGAAATTGGCTGGGTTTCTGATAGCTCTTATTCAGTACCTGTCGGCTGATTAGTCTTATCGCATAGAGAAGACACACACAATATTCAGAAAGCTTTTCCATTGTATTGAATGGAATTTTTGTTTATTTTACATAGCTACGCCATATTTTGCTTGGTTACGCCATCATATAAGATTGAAAAAATCATTGCGCACTTTTATCCAACATCGTAAATAAGCAAAAGATAACATAACTATGCAAAATTAACAAAAAATCAATTCAATATAATGGAAAAGCTTTCTGCAAATTGTGTCTGTCTTCTTTATGCGATACGACTAACCATTCTATAAGAGTTTTGAGAGAATGGCCCTATATGTATTAAGTTTGTCATGAAGTTTGCAACGCACAGAAGGCAGCACCTCGCTCCGACTATACAGGGTGTCCGGAAACTGCCACATAAACGCACGGGATTGTGATTCCTCATGTCATTTCCAGCAAAAAGCTGTACGGAACATACCCCCTTAGCTTAACCCTTTAGCTGCCACAGTCATTTGGACATTTTTGAAAAAATCATTTTCCTGTACGACTAAAACTTCAATATCTCAAAAGCTAGACCAGCTAGAAAAGCGAAATAAGATGATTATTACAGCCAATAATTTTACCTAAAAAATAAAACTAACGGCACTAAAATCGGATAAAAGGTTTGGTTTTACAGAACTTCAAAGTTAAATTTTTGTGATTTGACCCAAAAACAATATGTTTTTGCATCTCAATTTTCTCCAACTTCTGCCAAGGTGAGGTGCTCGAACAATTCTTTTAAAAATTGGCGCATAGCCTAATGATCATTTCTTTCTTACATCGTTTTATTCTAGCTTCGTTATTTCTAACAGTTTTAATGCCTTAAGTGCAAAAAACTAGGGTTAATTTTAGCTCGATTTCGAAAAGATTTTACCAATTGCAGATCTTTAGGAGCAGTGTGAATTGAATTGTATTGAATTCGAGTTAAAATTAACACCCTTTTCTACACTTAACGTATAAGAACTGTTAGAAATAATGGAGCTAGAATAAAATGATGAAAGAAAGAAATGATCGCAAGACTATGCGCCAATTTTTTAAAGAATCGTACAAGCACCTCTCCTTGGCAGAAGTTGGAGAAAATTGAGATGAAAAAAAAAGACTGTTTTTGGGTCAAATCACACAAATTTGACTTTGAAGCTTTGTAAAAACCAAACCTCTTATCGGATTTTATTTTATAGGTAAATTTGTTGGCTGTAATTATCATTTTGTTTCACTATTCTAGCTGGTCTAGCTTTGGAGATATTGAGCTTTAAGTTGAGCAAGAAAATGTTTTTTTTTCAAAAATCTTCAAATGCCTGTGGCAGCGAAAGGGTTAAGCTAAGGGGGTATGTTCTGTGCAGGGGCGGCGCATAAGGGCCTGGCTGGGCGGGGGGGGGCACGAGATTTAGGGGCCCAGAAGCCACGACTGCGAATAACAACACTCCGACGTAGATATTTTTTGTAGACAAGAAGAGATATACACTTTTCGAAGTCAAAACAAATGCTAAATTTATTGTTCCTCATTCACCAGGTCCCTTAGATAAACAAATTTAAAATTGTCCTAAAATCTTTGAAATTCAATCCGGATCCTCAAATTTTCACCCAAAACAATTTGCTTTGCATGGCTGCGCTATTTGCTGTAACTGTAGCCGCGGTTTGTAATCCGATCCACTCTTTTCCTTGCCAAGTACCATATGGACCAAAAGATTCTTTAGGTACTCTGCAAATGAACTATAGGGTGTTTTTTTAGACGCTGTGGCAACTTGCCCGAAATCATTTTAAAAACATAATTGCAGACCTTTATCTATATTAATAAAGCTAAATTCTTGGCCATATCATTAAATTATATGCGTTTTATTTCTTCTTGAAAACCACAAGTCTAAAAAAAAACACCCGATATATTATGTTATGTTATAGTACCTTTTCTAAACTTTCGCACTATATTTCAATCCACTTTGGCATCAACTGTCAAACGCGAACAAAATAGTTTGAGAGTGGTACTAAACTTTGTCGTGCTCTGTGGCCGTGATCGTTCGGCCGGCACTCTGTGAAGTAGAGACTCATAGAGAAACGAGTTTCCAAACTCGGCACGACTCGTCGCAAGTTTATTATTCAGAAGGAGATGATAAGAAGAAATATTCTTATCGTAGAATAATTAACTAACAATGCGACTAGGAAGTGGTATGGCTGACAACCGTATCACACTCCGAATTCAGTTGTCTTTGTAACGTTGATGACTACACACGGTAGTCATCAACGCACCATGCTCCACTAGGAGTTACGGTAAGCAAGAGAGAGAGAGAGAGACTAAACTTAGGTCAAACTAGTTACGCATTGTATATGTCGTTGAGGACTAAAATATTTTATCTTGCTGCCGGTGTATACATGGTCTGTTGTGCAGAGGCCACATTTGGTTTGAAAGGGGTATTGCCAACATTGCTGAATGAAATTTAATATTAAGGACAAACGTTCTTAACCCTCGGATGGTTCAGTGGGGTCTGACAGACCCCAGAGAAATTTAAATCTTAAATTTTTTATACAAAAACTTGTTGAATGGTATTTTTATGCATATGTAATTTAAGTATGTGTCACATGCGTTCATTTAAGCATGCATTTGTTTGAATTTGTGATTTTGTTAATAAGTTATAGCACTTTGAAATTGCTCTGGGGTCTGTCAGACCCCACGAACCATTTACGTATGTCTTTTTTACAAAAGTACATTTTTCGTTTTGTGGGAAATTTACAAAGTATGTTATTTGGAAAACGATAAAATGGAATAATAATAGTCGGGAAGTGTTGAAACTTTGTAATTAGAGTACATTTGGGAAATTAGAAATGTTAATTTTGAAAGAAATGAAAAATTAGGGGGTTTTGAATTAGGGGGTCCCCCAATGGGATCAGATGGTCCCCCAAAAAGGCAAAGATGTTTTCTATGCCCACGACCAAATGATCGGAAAACAAAATACAATTGCAACGAGTGCAAAAAGCCAATTTGCGAAGACCATCGAGGAAAAAGCTGTGAAGAAGAATGCTCTAAATATTGACTAACTTTGGATCCCCATTTAAGAAAAAATATTAACCTTAGCTGAAAAATCTTGATGTACTTATCTTTGTTAATTAGTATTAAATACGTTTTGACTACTATAAATAAAATTTTTTTAAAATTTTAGTTTTTATATTGATTTATTTGTGATAAGTTCAAATTACCCTCAAATTTGACACCACCTAATTTTTTCTTCCACATACTAAAAGCTACTGTCCGAATTACACTTTTTTTATATACCACTTAATCAAAAGGCTTCAAAGTTACTTCTAGCTCAAACAAATGTGGCAAAAAAGCAAAAATTTAAGTTTTAGAGCGATTTTTGCCTTGGGGTCTGTCAGACCCCACTGAACCATTTACGTATGTAAAATTTACCTGCACCATCCGAGGGTTAAAATTGAAGGATTTAAATTAGAGCTCACTTAAATTTAAAGGTGAAACAAGGAATAGAATTGAATTAATAACGATTTTTTTCAATTGTTTAGCAAGTTACAAACTTAGGCAGCCCGCACACGAAGCATCCGAATCCATTTTTTGGATTCGTCGTTCTCATAAGGAGAACTTTTATGTTTCCGATATTTTCCGCTATATATTCGCTATAGTAAGGCAAGTGTCGCTAGTGTCGATAAAAAGAAGAAATTCTTCTTTCCAGAGCTGATAACGTAATGTTCCAAATCATGTTTTGAAACAGTTGGTTTAAGGTCCATTCACACTTTTTGGTCATCAGTCAGTGAAAAATGTGGATCGACCTTCAAACGTGTTTTCGATGGATTTCAATTTGTTTTTTCTCAGTGTAGGGGGCCCACTTAAAAAGTTGGCGGGAGGGCCCCGAGTGAAGTTGTTCCGCCACTGGTTCTGTGCAACATTTTGCTGGAAATCATATGAGAAATCACAATCCGGTGCGTTTATGCGGCAGTTTCCAGACATCCTGTATACATAGGTATAAAGTAAATATATTATTGATCAGTGTAACGAGAAAAATCGATTGAGCAATGTCCGTCTGTCCGTCTGTTGCAACGCAAACTAGTCCCTCAGTTTTGAAGCTATCAGGCTGAAACATTACGTCATAATGCTGCCATACAAACCAACACCTGAAAATTAGGTTCTTCTTACAAAAACTTTTTTCTTTATGAACCAATCTTAACCAAACTTCACCTAAATGTGTTCTTAGTAAAGCCTCAAAACATATCTAGGAATGGATGAAATCGGAACATTACGTCATAGGGCTGACATACAAACCAACTCCCAAAAATTAGGTTCTTGTAAGAAAAAGTTTTTTTCCTTTTTGAATCTTAACCAAAGTTCATCCAAGTGTGTTCCTGGATTAACAGAACAGGAACGTGGAAATTAGAATAGCTTAGAAATTATAACAAGCGAGTTAGATATACTCACCGCTCTAAAACTACGATAAATTCTTCTCATTTTTAAGCTTGAGAATTTTGACTACACAGTTTTTATGTTTTACTTATTTGTTTAACAATGAAATGCATTCCGCTACATTCTTGTTACATAGGCCCATAATGTAATGTACGTTAATTTTGGGAAGCAATTTCGTTTGTATACTGTATGTATTGCTGTGTATTGTGGTCCAGGTGGAATAATATTTTTGGTATCCGTTCTGACTCCACTAGCAGGAGAATAAATCACAAAAGTAATTTTCAAGAGTGGGAGAACATTCACCCCCCCCCCCCCCCCCGCTAACCTAAGGAAAATCGAACTACATTTACATCGAAAAGTATCCGAAATACTTTATTTCGACATTATTTAAAAACGCTTGGAATTCGGTGAATGGGACAAAAATATAATTTTCCCAATCAAGAAAATTAAATTCGTTAATGGGTCAACAACAAATACAAAAATAAAACAAAATAAGTTCAGAATCATGAAAACACTTTTTTAGATCAAATAGATTAATGTCCGAACCGAACCAATCAAATGACAGTAATGCTCAAAAGAGAGCTTCAAAGTAAAATTTTTGTTATTTAACCCAAAAACAATTTATTTTTCAATCTCAATTTTCTGAAACTTCTGCCACGGTGACCTACTTGTACGATTCTTGAAAATTGGCGCATATTCTTATGATCGTATCTTTATACCCGTCCCTATGTGAGAGGGTGTATCAACTTTGTCACAGGAGGAAGCACCTCCGACTATGAAAACTTCAAATACACTCCCAGTCACTTGAATAGGGACAAACTTTTCGAGAGTTGTTTATCTCAAAATATCCTTTTCCTTGCAGCGGAGAGGATAACTCAGTATTTGTTTACAAAGGCTATTATGTTGCTCATAGTTTGCGAGAACAAAAATGAAACATTTAATAACAACAGTTATGTTTCATCAACATTATGCTGATGCACTAATAAATTCTATGTTCAAAATTGGGTCACTTGAATAGGGACAGTTGCGATTCGGTCGCTATTTCGAAAGTGCTAGTATCGTATCCTAACTGTTTTTGTTTTAATCCACTCAGATTGTGTTTTGACTTAAATTTTTTGTAATTTTCGGTAATCATGGGTAGAGGAAAAAGAATTAATACCGCGCAATTGGCTCAAATCGATGTTTTGTGAAATGAGCAATACAGATTACGCGAAATTTCGAAAATAGTGAAAAAAAGTAAATCGGTTGTGTTTAACTATTTAAAAAATAAAAGTGGATATGGACGAAACATAAAAGGGCGTACGCGAGGTGCCCAAACCACCAAAGAGAAAAGGGCCATTCTGCGAGCCGCCTCTAATTTTGCACTATCAGCGGCTAGAATTGGAGCTAAAGTCGGCGTTACAGCTAGTTTATCAACAGTACAACGTGTAATAAGGAATTCCCCACACCTAAAACGAAAGAAAACTTAGGAAAAAATCAGAGACAGCTCCCCAAACCATGACACTACCTTCTCTGCTATGATCCCTTGACAGAAACCGTACGTTTTTACGTAGATCGTGGAAATAGAAATGGAACCCATCTTGGCCATCCAGGTTGACTTTCTTTGCATCCGAAAAAACTACCCTGTTCCACCCCTGCCGCCATGACATATTTTGGCGAGCAAAATCCAGAGGATAGCTTTTCCTCTTTGCGTCTAACGGTGTTTTTTTTCTGAATTTTCTTGAATTTTCTTTCGTTTTAGGTGTGAGGAATTCCTTATTATACGTTGTACTGTTGATAAACTAGCTGTAACACCGACTTTAGCTCCAATTCTAGCCGCTGATAGTGCAAAATTAGAGGTTTTGGTTGGGCACCTCGCGTACGCCCTTTTATGTTTCGTCCATATCCACTTTTATTTTTTAAATAGTTAAACACAACAGATTTACTTTTTTTTCACTATTTTCGAAATTTCGCGTAATCTGTGTTGTTCATTTCTCAAAACATCGATTTGAGCCATTTGCGCGGTATTTAATGCTTCTTCCTCTACCCATGATTGCCGAAACTTACAAAAAATTAAGTCAAAACACAATCTGAGTGGATTAAAACAAAAACAGTTAGGATACGATACTAGCACTTTCGAAATAATGACCGAATCGCAACTGTCCCTATTCAAGTGACCCAATTTTGAACATAGCATTTATTAGTGCATCAGCATAATGTTGATGAAACATAACTGTTGTTATTAAATGTTTCATTTTTGTTCTCGCAAACTATGAGCAACATAATAGCCTTTGTAAACAAATACAAAGCAGTTATGCTCTCTGCTGCAAGGAAAAGAATATTTTGAGATAAACTAGTCTCGAAAAGTTTGTCCCTATTCAAGTGACTGGGAGTGTATGCATATTATTATATTTCTCGTCTTTACTAGACGTTCCAGTGGGTCCGACCGATTTTCGCGTACACAATAATAAATCACACTCGCGTTACTGTAACACAATTTATTACAACACACGGATGGTACACGATTTACAATTTTACTAATTACTTTACCAGTTATTGATTCGACATTATTCACAGATTAGACTAGACTGACTCGTCGACACCAGTCAACACTCTTTTATACCCGTTTCCACTGTTCCGGAATCGTCGGTGACGCACTTTCCGGGAATTTCCGGAAAGTAATTATAGTGAATACTCCAACCTATTTCTCGTTAGCAACACTAGCGCCATGGTGTAAACTAAGGAAATATGTTTATAATTGTAGAGGCACCGAAAATGAACGAATACCCCCCACATGGAGGGAACATTTGTAAGTAGCGTGGGGTACATACGTACATTATGGAGTACCTTCGTAAACCAGCAAAAGGTCATGGCCCTATAGTACGAATAATTCTGTTTTAACACATTTATATGTGGTTGAAATTAGAGCACAAAAAAAGTTTTCTTATTATAACCTAATGGGGGAATTGGGTTTGTATGGAAGCCCCATCACTCCAGCTCCGATTCCATCCATTTTTACATATGTTTTGTAGCATGAATAGAAACGCATTTCGGTGAGGTTTGGTTGGAATTGGTGTAGAAATAATAAACTTTTTCTTAGAAGAACCTTATTTATGGGGTTGGGTTTGTATGGCAGTCCGATTTTAGTGATTCAAACATATAAACTGCCTGCAATAAAAAGAAGCAAGTGTGCAAAATTATAGCTTCATAGACGGACACACGGACATCGCCCAATCGACTCATCTAATCCTGCTGATCATAAATACACCCAGAAAAAAACGTGAGAAACAACGAAGTTTTTACTTTACTTCTAATAAACAGAAAGTGTCTTTAAAAGTATGAAGCTTGAATATATGTAATTAATTAAAAATGCCATTGAATCAAATACAGTTTCATAGAATTTATGATGTCAGTAGTTATAGATTTACATAATGCTCACATTAGTCGTACTAAGGCAAAAAATTACTTAGAATGAAGTAAATCGAATTCGTTGAAAATTCATAGGAACTATGATGTCGCCGACGACATCAACATTATGTCTCGAAGATTGGGTGATGCGGAAAGCCTTCTGCATAATCTCAATAACGCCGCAAAAGAAGTTGAACTACGTATCAACGAAACCCAAACATAGGTCATGATGCAATCACAAACAAGGACGCCAGTAAATTCACGCATCACAGTGCATCGAGTGTGTAGACAACTTCAACTACCTGGGTTGTAACTTATCAAAGGGCGCCAACGAAACCGACGAAATTAAGCGACAGAGCTCTTGGTCCTCCAAATTATTAACTCGAACCATTAAAAAAATAAATAAAAACATTTTTAAAGGAAACGATGAAAAATTTTATTGCCATAATTGAATATTCACTTCATATTTGATATTTCCAACGTTTTCCCAAAAAGGCTATTTCATCAGCTCCAAATCACAGCCAGAATTTCATACGGCCTATGTAATTTTTCGTAAATAAAAGTAATTTTTTTCTGGGTGTACACATTTTATATGGTCGGAGATGTTTCCTTCAATGCGTTACAAGCTTCAAAACAAAGTTAATATGTTTGTATACCCGGTGTGCCTAATACTGCGGACCGGACTCGTCAATTCGACGCGGCCGTCGTTTCTGCCTGGATGAGTCCGGTAATGCCTCTCGCAACAGTGCATGACGTGCTGCATTCGAAGAGGCATCTGATGAGAAGATGCGGAGCGCCATGCACTATTGGTCGAAACCGGCTCCAAGTACACATTGCGTGCCACATTGATTGCGATGAGAGGATAGAAGTTTCAAGTTGAACGAGCATTCAAACAAGTTCACCGTGCGAACAGAAGTTGGACAACTTGAGTGCACAGCAAAAAAATCGGAGTGATTTGCACTCCGAATCGGTGTCGAATAGTGTCCATCCGAATCGGATAATATTGGCATAAAACTCGAAGCAAGGCATTGCTAAAGACTTCGAACGAATGTAATGATTTTATCCTTTTGGTGTAATAATTTGAACTCAAAAGAATACTTTCATTAACAACAAAAGGAGTGATTCTCGATATTTTTGGAATAAAAAAAAAACAATTTTCACAGGGAAGGAACATGTAACTCATAAATGAGATTTCTACAACTTCTCTATAGGTAATCATTTACCTCTTTACGCTCTAAAATGCATAATAAATTTACCTACCTACAGTGGGATTCGATCATGGGACCTTATGATTTGTAGACGAATGCCCTACCTACTAAGCCAACCAGACTAACTGATGGAGTTTGTAATTTATACAACATGTGGTTTCGCTCTACCAAATTCACTCCGATCGGTGGATACACAAAATACCAAAATCGGATGAAATTAGCCCCCGCACAATAACTTGATTGAACATAGGTGTAATACTCAATACCAAATGGGATATTCTTTGCAATGTGTCCGAAAATGGTTTTAATTTAGGAGTTTTGTCCGTTTCCGATTCTTTTCTAATAAAACCCCTGATGGCGGTGTTATTGGGAGCATGTTTACTCCGAAATAATTTTTCTTTTTTATCCTATCGGATTTTCTTGCTCGAATACCCGGCATTTTTTTTGCTGGGTGAGTTCAAAAAACCTTCACTCTTCTTACATTGACTATAGTCCGATCGAAATATCAACTATCAAATATAAACTTTTTAATAATGAAGAGTTAATTAACTGAACGGGGTTTTTCATTTGTTTTGTATATTGCAAGGGTTACATGGATGGCCCTGGTAATCTCATCATAAAATATGTACTTCTCATGTATACTTAGTCGGAAATGTTAACATTAATGCTTTACAAATCAAGAGAAATGAACGAAACAACAAATATATTTTTCCTGTGCTAATGCGTATTGCAAAAGCTGATAACGTTTTACGACCGCTTCAACTTCCAACTTCTGTCCACCCGGCCAACAAGTTTGATAGAATTTGTGGAAGTTGAATATAGTACGTGGGAACAGCCTTCCAACTTGTGAAAAGTTGGATCAAACAAGTTGGATGCCGTCCGAACGCGCCTTAAGACATTTTCTAAGTTTAAGGGCTGAATTACGATCGAGAGTGAAATTCTTCCCGATGCGATTTTATCAATAAAAATGCATACTTACTGTCGTGTTGTCGTGCGCTGTGGCCGTGATCGTTCGGTCGCCACTCTGTGAAATAGACACTCATAGAGAAACGAGTTTCCAAACTCGGCACGACTCGTCGCAAGTTTATTATTCAGAAGATGATAAGAAATATTCTTATCGTAGAATAATAAACTAACAATGCGACTAGGAAGTGGTACGGCTGACAACCATATCACACTCCGAATTCAGTTGTCTTTGTAACGTTGATGACTACACACGGTAGTCATCAACGCACCATGCTCCACTAGGAGTTACGGTAATCACGAGAGAGAGAGACTGTCGTGGAATATGTCACAAACGGTGGAAAATTACATTAAATGGCCGAGAAAAATTATGGAAATGTTTTCGAATTGTAGCTTATGGATTTCCCCAACATTCCCCACATATTCCACGATAGTAAGAATACAATTTCATTGAAAATATCGCAGCGGACAAAAATTTCACTCTCGACGTCAGTATTAGGCTTTAAAAATCATCTACCGCCGCCTTATGACCTTGCAGCACTAGTCTAATCCGGTTTACGCATTAAATTCATGTTACGTTTTCGGTAACCCTCAAGCCTCAAGTCCTTTCCCGCACTCTTGTATCGATCTTAGCTAGGTGGGAGTTGTTGGCCAATGCATATTCGTAGGCAAGCCCGTATAGTGCATTTTAGGCATTCACTTATGTATTGGTTTAAAAGAGTCTCCTTGTCAACCGTAAATATTTGGTGTGCCGTGCATTTTGAGGGAAAACATCTTTCGACAACGTTACTGTCGTCAGACTTTTTTTGTTAAAGGCTACGTGTACGGTTTTTAAGGGTTGATGGCTTGACGCCGTGTTTTTCTGCAGACTTTCTTATCGATAAAGACTTCCTTAATTGCACATTTAATTGCTTCTTTATTTCTTTGTCCATTTCTGATTCCTATTCTTTTGTATTTCCGTATCATGGTTCTGTAACATTAGGTGTGTTTTTTTGGGTATCCCGTGCAGGTTTGGGTAACGAAACTCCATATAAAAAAATGCCAGCTGATCCAACTGTCATTTTTTTTATATGAAGTTTCGTTACCCAAACCTACACGGGATAACCAAAAAAACACACCTAATATAATTACCTATATACTCAAAATCAATTCATATACATAGTTGAAATAGATTACATGCGTCAGCAGCAGCATCGGCAGAATTTCATAGCTGACAAATATGCTGAATGCCAAGTCTTCTGCTCAACATTTCTGTCAGCAATGTAAAATGCATTGGGCTTGACGTTTCGCTATGCCGATGCTTCGGCTGACGCGTCTAATCTATTTCAAGCAATATGTTTACAGAGTTTTCAATAAAAATAACAATAATCCTTAATGACTGTCGCTTTGGGGTACATACATACAGTAGATACTGTACGAAATGGCTGCCATACAAACCAACTCCAAATTCGAAATTAGGTTCTTCTAAGAAATACTTCTTGCTCTCCACTCATATTGAATATGCAATGTCTAGGAACAATGAATGTACTTATAAATAAATTTGAGAAATCTACAGCCGTCTATAGGCCAGTCAAAATCGACATTAACCTCGGAATAAATGGAATACTACCGTTCTTTCGCTTATCTGTTTTAGAGTATTATACTGGCTATATAAATCCAGATTTGCAACCCTGGGTACCCTGTGCTAATTTTTGGCAAGCGACAAATAGCCATTTTTTTGCTTTTTGTACCCGTCACTATGTGAAAGGGTATATTAACTTTGTCATGAAGTTTGCAATGCACAGAAGGAAGCACCTCCGACTATATAAAGTATATATATTATTGATCAGCGTGACGAGAGAAATCGATTGAGCCATGTCCGTCTGTCTGTCTGTCTGTCTATCCGTCTGTCTGTCTGTCTGTCTGTCCGTCTGTTGCAACGCAAACTAGTCCCTCAGTTTTGAAGCTATCGCGCTGAAAATTTGTACACAAGTTTCTTTTTAGTGTACGCTGTATATATGTCGGAACGAATGGAATCGGACCATGGGGTCATCAGGCTGCCCCTGAAAATTAGGTTTTTCTAAGAAAAACTTTTTTCTTTATGTACCAATCTTAACCAAACTTCACCGAAGTGTGTTTCTAGTAAAGCCCCAAAACATATCTAGAAACGAATGAAATTGGAACATTACGTTATAGAGCTGCCATACAAACGAACCATTGGAAATTAAATTCTTCTAAGAAAAACTTTTTCCTTGTTAAGCCGACCGTAACCAAACTTCATCCAAATGTGTTCCTAGTAAAGCCTCAAGAAATATCTAGGAGCAGATGAAATCGGAACACTACGTCATAGGGGTGTCATACAAACCATCCGCTGGAAATTAGGTTCTTGCATGAACAACTTTTTTCTTCGTGAATCAATCTTAACCAAACTTCACCCCAATGTGTGGCTAGTATAAGCTGACCAGACGTACAGCATTTTGCTGTAGAGTACAGCATTTTGACTTGTCGTACAGAATTAGTAAATGAACAGCATTCCCAACGCCACACCAAAGAAACCTAAATGACTGCATAATAACTTCCTCGGTGAGGCCTGTAGTCAGTCTGTTAGGTGTTATTAGCACGGTAATCTCACTTTCATGTGGCAAACGCTCATTTTCGATAATTTCGGAACTCTTTGGTCAATCCTTCTGAAATTTAATGTACCTAAATGTAAGCGCCAGGTAGCTCCACAACCTAGGGACTACATTTACTTTCATTTCTCCATATTTTAGGGTCCCGCTATCTGCGTTCGACAGTTACAGCTGCCCAAATCGCACTTTCGTCTTTTCTAATCGAAAACTCTATAAAATTTGTCCAATAAATTTGAAAATTGGCAGACTCGTGAAAATTTCAAGGCTCTATCTCACACTTGTAGCTGTAGAGCTATACTTGGCGCTCACCGCATTGTCTCCAAATTTCAAGGTCCTACCTATCTGCGTTCGGGATTTCAATCGTATCAATCGAAAATTGTCCCTAATTCGGAAATTTTGGAGCGGAAAATTTTGAAATTTAACAGCCATGTATAGAGGACCGCACTGCCCGTATTAGGTAAAAATTTCAAGCAACAGCCGTGTAAACGATGGAAAAATTACTGTACTCCATCCGATTCCCCTACCAACCTCTTTAGGAAAAAGAAAATGCAAACTAAAGGACTCTGCAAGGATTTCCCCTATATTTCGACTAAATCCAATAAAGTAGCGATAAATCCCCAGGGGGTCGCCATCCGCTTAAGAATTGTTTGCGAAATGAGGTATCAATTTAACTATTGTAATAAACAAAACGAAACTTTTAAACAGGTAGGTACAAGGAGGTGTAATTTTCGTACTTCAAATAAACCGTTTCATGATTTTTGTCTCAGGGTCACGGATAGTCATAGATAGGGAAAGGGCCATCATCATCCCTACAATGCTGCTGAGACTGCAGTTTCGAACACTGAAATTCAAAAGTTGAAAAATCACTGAGTATCGACTGTCTAGAAAGCGGAAATTTTAATTATAAATTGTCCTTTCTTGAAATATGGTTTAAAAAAAAAAACGACAATTTAAACTGACAAAAAGTCCTAATCTTTGTCGTATATTTGAATTAAATACCTATTCATCATCAATGTGGCACGATAGCCCGACGTCGGGCCTTGGCCGCCTGAATCGTTGACCTCCAATTGTCACGGTTACGTGACCTCGTCCTCCAGTTTCGGAAGCCCAGCAGCTGTTGGGCGTCTTCACCTACGGAGTTCTCCCAGCGAGCTCTCGGTCGTCCACGCAACCTCGCTCCGTCAATTCGTTGTGCGTTCATCACTTTCTTTGGCATGCGATTATCGTCCATCCGTTGTACATGCCCCGCCCATTGCAAACGTTGAAGCTTCACGATTTTCGATACTTCCAGCTCATCGTACAATTGATACAACTCATGGTTGTACCGGATACGCCATTGGTCTCGCTCGCGAACGGCCCCGAAAATTCGCCGAAGGACCTTTCGTTCGAATCGGTCTAGCAAAATTTCGGAGGCTTGGGTGTGGGTCCATGTTTCGCAGCCATAACATAGCACGGGTCGGATGATCGTTTTGTACACGCGGAGCTTCGTGTTCCTGTGCGCAAGTTTCGAATTAATTATAGGGAGGACCGAGAAATATGTCTTATTGGCTAGTTGTATCCGTCGCTTAATTTCGTCGGTTTCGTTGGCGTCCTTTGATAAGTTACAACCCAGATAGTTGAAGTTGTCTACATACTCGATATTAAGGTCCCCCACTGTGATGCTTGAATTTGCTGGCGTCCTTGTTTTCGATTGCATCATGGCCTTTGTTTTGCTTTCGTTGATATGTAGTCCAACTTCCTTTGCGGCGTTATTGAGGTTATGCAGAAGGCTTTCTGCATCACCCAACCTTCGAGACATGATGTTGATATCGTCGGCGTACGCTACTACCCAGCAAACAATTTTATCGTTTTATTCGAAAAATCACAAAAATGATACGAAAACGATATCATTTAAATGAAAAATTTATCGTATGCTTGTCTCCCCGACGAAAAATCGCTTTATCGTCATCAATAGGTCAGGAATGTGACTCCTATTAACGAAATATCTTCTCATTATTGCAAGGATGATAAAATCGTAATTCTTCCCAACGAGCGAATTACAAAATTGTCAAAATATAAAACGACTAATTTATTCCCATAATTTGTAATCTTAGATAGCTCAGGTGTAGGACGTAGGACTACGAAACGATAGGTGCCCGGTTCGATTCCCAGTAGAAGCAAAGTGTAAAAAGGTAAAGTTAAAATAAGGTAAAAAAAAGTTAAGGATGAAATAGAAGAAAAAAATTAGAAAAAAAGGAAAAAATAAAAAAAAAAATTCTTTTTTTCTATGTATTAGTCTATTATCGCCAAATTATCATCCTGGCGAATTAATATCGGTCACTATTCCTTCACGAAGGGAGTGACGCCTTTAATCCGAAAACGATATGAAATTCGAGAAATGTTTTCGAGCAGGCGAATTGAATTCGTATCGCGGACGATAGAAATTGTTTGCTGGGTAATTGAGTCGACTTGATGAGTAGCGTTCCGCTGCTGTCCATATTCATGGCTCGAATTACATACTCCAAAGCAAGGTTGAAGAGCGTCGGCGCCAGCCCGTCGCCCTGCTTGAGTCCAGTACGAGTTTCAAATAGGTCAGTGAGTCGATTCTGCACTCTGACCTGCGAGACGGTATTAGTCATCGTCATCCTTGTGAGTCGCACTAACTTTGCCGGTATACCAAAATTCAGCATAATGTTGTACAGTACACTTCGATCGATACTGTCGTATGCCTGCTTGAAGTCGACAAAGATTTGGTATACGTCGATGTTATATTCCCAGCACTTTTGGAGTAGTAGCTTCACTGTGAAAAGCTGATCGGTCGTTGATCGACCAGGTCTGAAGCCGCCTTGATACTCGCCAATGATTCGTTCTGCGTACGGATTAATTCTCTTTTCAATAATTTTCGATAATATCTTATAGGCCGTACAAACTAATGATATGCCCCTGTAATTCTCACACTTCAGCTTGTCACCCTTTTTGTGGATTGGGCAGATTATGCTTTTGCGCCAATCTTCGGGGATTTCCTCGTCGTTCCATATTTTCAGCAGTAGCACATGTATTGCGTTGGTCAGGCACGTTCCACCATGCTTCAGCAGTTCTGCTGGGATCTCGTCAGCGCCGGGCGCTTTATTATTTTGAAGCGACTGTATGGCAAGACTCACCTCCTCTACTGTTGGGGGTAGAACGGGAGGGCCTGGTTCGGCTAACTGCTCAAGAGCTGGCTCCGCGGGGGATGTTGATGGTGCATTGAGGAGCTCTTCAAAATGCGAGGCCCATCGTTTGTTGACGCTTTCGATGTCGCTGATGATGTTACCATCCTTGTCCTTACATAGGCTTGTCCTGGGTTGATATCCGTTCTTAACATTATTTATAAGTTTGTACGCCTGTCTAATGTTCTTACTGGCTAATCTTTGGTTTAATTGCTGTAACTGCTCGTCAAAATGTTTGCGTTTCTTACGTCTAATTAACTTATTAGATACTCGCCGAAGCTCGTTATATCTTTCTTTCTTGGCTCGGGATGCGCGTTGTGTGTATTGGCGATAGGCTTCATTTTTCGCCTCAATCGAGGCCCTGCATTCTTCGTCGAACCAGTCTGCTCGTCTGCGCCGGCCTTTATAGCCCACGACCTCTTCTGCGACCCCCTTGATGCTGTCTTTGAGCTCCGCCCAGAACTCATGGATGCCTAAATTGTTGATGTCATCAAGCATGGGCGACAGTTTTTCCTCTAGTGCTGTTGTATACGCAGCCGCCGTGGCATCATCAATCAAATTGTCAACCTCGAAGATCTTGGCAGGGTTGATTCTCGTTAGGTGCACCGAAGAGATTCTGCACCTGTAGGTCGTCTTCACCATATAGTGATCGGTGTCGCAGTTGGCTCCTCGATAGGATCGAACATCTAGGACATTAGAAGCCCATCTCTTGCTGGTCAGTACGTGGTCGATCTGGTTCACGGTGTATTCATCTGGAGACTTCCAGGTCTGCTTGTGGATTCGTCGATGAGGGAAGCATGTAGAGCTTATTACCAGGTTTCTGCCGCTCGCGAAGTCGATAAGTCGCTGACCGTTGTTGTTGTTTTCGTCGTGGAGGCTATGACCTCCAGTAGTTCCCCTATGCCAGCTTTCATTTCCGACTTTGGCGTTAAAGTCTCCTAGCAGCAGCTTGACGTCGTTTGATGGAAGTGAGTCGAAGAGTGTTTCTAGGTCGTTGTAGAACTCGTCCTTAATCGCGTCTTCTTTTACTTCTGTAGGGGCATGCGCATTAATGAGCCAGAGATTAGCGAAACGGGTCTTAATGCGGATCGCACATAGCCGCTCGTTGATGGGTTTGAAGCCGATAACGTGGTCCTTGAGCTGCTTATTCACGATGAAAGCTACTCCAAACTCCTTGTGGCCCTCCTCTTTACCACTCGTAAAAATAGTGTGCGAATTGAGGTCGTTAATCTCGCTTTTGAGCCATTTAGTTTCCTGGATTGCAACTATGCTCAGCTTGTATTGTTCTACCTGATCCAGGAGGGCCCTTAAGGCCCCCGGTCTATTCAGGGAGCGTACATTCCAGGATCCGAAAGAATAATCAGTTGTTCGTTTGCGGGGTCGTCGTTGTTTTGTATCCGTCCAATCCGAGGCTTTTGTTTCAGGTTTCTTGACTTGAAGTTTTTCTTAGGATGAGTTGTCGGCACATCGCTAAACCATGATAGGGTTTAATCGTTGAGTAAAGGCCATCATGGGCATGCCTCGAAGATGCTGCTTTAGTGGTTGACTTAAATGTTTTCTGTCACCTATCACGTTAAGTAACCTGAGACGCTGCAGATGTTAATGCAGCACTCAGGTGCAGCGGTTACTCGGATAATGCGGGAAAGTAACGCCCCGTAGAGAGACATAGGAATTGGCCGAAGTCCTTTTCCTATGAAACTCCTCCTGCATAGCTAAGGGTCCGCAGTTATGCCACAACTGAAGAAGATATAGGAATTAGCCGAAGCCTTTCAACCTTTATCTTCCCCCTTACGGTTCCTATACCTATTCCTAACCCTAAAAAAATTCCGGGTTCATTGTGTTAAACAATTGTTGGGTTTGCCCCTTTTAAACGAGATCCTGGCTACACTTCTTCCATGCCTGTTATAACTTTGCGTGTTAGAACATACATTTGCACGTCACATGCTGATGATGTTTTGTCAATGAGAACATTTAGAAGTTGAGAGATCTTTTCTGGGTCCTATTTAGTACCAACAGAACCTTGCAAGGACGTAGCCAGGATTTAGCTGGGCTTCAGAAGTTATGACATTATTAGAATTATGTTGCTAATTGTAGACACTAGTTTCGGCGTTGCCCCAATGAATAATATGCCTCCTGTCCCACTGTTCCTGTGTCGAATTCAATTTTATCGCTTGACGAGGCTGGACGAGCACGATAGCACGCACGATTACTTAATTGCTCCGCTATCATCGGAAGCAGACAGTGCCACGTCTACAACGCCAAAGACTTCTTTTCTGTACAATTTTTATAGAAGGGCTCGTGGGCCATGGTATATGCACGAAGCAGCAACTATGGAACTATGGAAAGTACGATCGAGTATTCGGTCCCCGCGTCGTGCTGCTTTTGCCTTCCCTTCGCACAGCTAAAAAAAAATTACTTCATTCTTACAGGGAAATATTTTATTTCAAATTGTGTAGCATGTATGAGGTCTTACGAAATTTTTTGAAGTTTCCATTATGAAAGACCATCCCAATTTCGGGTCACCAGATTTGTATGTGTTTTAAATTGTTTATTATGTAGTCACAACTTTCGTCCAGATGACACAATTTATCTGACTGCAAGCTTAATTTCGGCAGAGTTTTAGGAATGAATAAATTAGAAATACTGTGCGAAGTTAAGGACTTCTGGACCCCTCCGCTGGCTACGTCCCTTGCTTTCCCAAGGTTCACCCCACATTTCCCAGAATAAAGGCTACTATTCTTGCTGTATTCCGTTAAGGAAAATATCACTTATGAAACGATGGAGAATATGTGGTCGTTTTATGGCATCCATCATGGTGGTAGCCTCGTGACATACAGTTGACGCCGCTTAATGCGATCACATCGGGACCTTGCTGTTTTGATAACATTAAGCGAATGATAACAAATAATAAAATAGTACGATTGAGGCTTTGCCTGAAAACCGAATTCCGGAATGTGTACTGCATTGCGCCTTCGGGAGTCTGGTCACCTTAGGCTAGAAAAGCCTCAGAAGATATTTAGGAATGGATGGAATCGGAACATTACATCATAGGGCTGTCATACAAACCAACTCCCAAATATTAGGTTCTTGTAAGAACAACTTTTTTCTTTTTGAATCTTAACCAAAATACATCCAAGTGCGTTCCTGTATTAACCCCAACGTATCCAGGAACAGATGGAATCGCAACACGTCATATAGGGCTGCGGTAGAAATTTTCAACACAAAAGGAGCTTAAGTTTCATTCAAATGTGACGGGTATTCAAATTTCGGCCGCGCCCGAAATTAGCCTCGGTCTCGTTTTTTTTTACATATCCAACAATTTTTTTTTAAATTATCTTGGGAAAAAACGATGATCGGCATTTTGAAAGAAGACAAAATTTCCAATCCAATGATATCCTAACCACTTTTGTAGGTCAAAAATTAACGGAGATATAGGTTTTCAAAAATAGGGTATTTTCCACAAAAAAGGCGAATTCTTAGCTTATGTTGTTTGCCGAAACGACATTTATTTGAAATTCGCAATTTTTTGGTAAAAAATACCCTATTTTTAAAAACCTGTAATTCCGTCAATATTTGACCTATAAAATTCGTTCGTTCTGCCTACTTTCAAAATGCCAAGCACAGTTTTTATCTAAGACAATTATTTTAAAAAATATTGTTGAAAATGTGAAAAAAGAGCAAAGAGCGCTCGCCAAAAAATTAGCACAGGGTCCCCAGGGCTGCAAATCTGGATTTATATAGCCAGTTATATTCTAAAACAGACAAGCGAAAGAACGGTAGTATTCCATTTATTCCGAGTTTAGGCCTTTTTTTGTAAAGTTTTACTGGCGTACTAGACGGCGGCTCATAAATAGGGCCAATTCAAACTATAAGAAAACGGTCAATCTTGCTGGACAAGAATCGAACGTAGGATCATTTCACACTATCCGATCAAAGCGCGGACGGGCGAACAATAATAGTTGAAATACATTACACGCGTCAGCAGCAGCATCGGCAGAATTTCATAGCTGACAAATATGCTGAATGCCAAGTCTCAACATTTTTGTCAGCAATCTAAAATGCATTGGGCTTGACGTTTCGCGATGCCGATGCTTCTGCTGATGCGTGTAATGTATTTCAACCATAATAATGCCAATCCAAATTGTATTTCCGTACTTGACACCAGATGGCGCTATAAATAGGGTTGACCGATAAAACAACAGCAACGACTTTCTGGAAGTTTCCGGAAAGTGCGTCACCGAAGTTTCTGGACCAGTGGAAACGAGTTTATAAGGGCATCGACTAGTGTCGACGAGTCAGTATAGTTTTACTCGTGGATTACGTCGGATCAATAACTAGTCAGTAATTAGTGAAATTGGAAATCGTGTATATATCTGTGTGTATTCATTTAGTCTAGTACAGATAGCTCAAAACCCAAACATTCAAAAGAAAAAGAAATTTTTGATG
Organism: Microchrysa polita; assembly: GCA_949715475.1. Classification (NCBI taxonomy): domain Eukaryota; kingdom Metazoa; phylum Arthropoda; class Insecta; order Diptera; family Stratiomyidae; genus Microchrysa; species Microchrysa polita. The sequence goes on along the minus strand of OX454421.1, from coordinate 61,474,455 downwards.
CCAAATTGTTGAATACACTGCCCAATATACGCAATAAAAAGTTACACCAATTTGCGCCATGGGTTAAGGGGGGAGGGGGTCCCAAAGGGGTGAAAATTTACTTTTTTACAAATAACTGGAAAACAATGAATCTGACCTTAAAATCTTCTGAGGACGAAAAAAACTACACAAAATTGCCTTTGTAATGATATATAACACTCTCGACGTTTTTTTCGGAAAATTATACGCTAGATCCAAAAGTATTATAGAGAATTGACATTTTTTGAGTTTTACATTTCGGACTGTAACTCTTGATAGAAAGAACCTAGGGTGACGAAATCTTGTTCATTCTATTACAAACAAAATTTATTTGGTTTGTACCAAAAATTGAGGTGCTCCGACCATTGACGCTTCCCTCACTCCTCCTAACATTTTTCAAAAAGGCATGCCTGTAGCTTCTTTTCAAATTGAGCCAGGCAGGTAAAATTTGGTGAGGTGCCTAGTCTAAGCCCCATTATGCTCCTCACCAAAAATTATTACCATCCGATCAAAACTAAGGGTACTCCCCATACAAAGTAAACCAAAATTCTAAAAAAGATCACATTTTTTCACTTCTAAACTCTATCTAAATTTAAAAAATAAAATTTATTTCCTAGAACGTCATTGGCCGTGTTTTTTAATTAGCTAACCTACACTATCCAGGGTAATTTTCATACAAACGCTAACCTGTGACTTTATTCAGGTTAGAAATTATATTGCTATCCAGATTTAATGAGCTTTCCAAAACTCGCCTAAATGTATGCAATCCCAATTATTTTCTAGTACGTTTTCCAATGACTAGCAAAAATTAAAATTTTGAAATGAAAAGCTCTAAGGTATAGTTTACATGCAACACACAAGTGTGTGCAAAAAATATAGTTTTTGTTTGTAAATTCATGTTAAATCATGTTGTTCGTCGAATTCTTATTCTAACAAAATTATGATTCCTACATAAAAATATGTTTTCATAAAAAAAATTACATGTTAACTTTTGCGTTTGTAAAGTGAAAACGGGGCTTTAATATTTTTGAGCAATGTTTTGAAATTAATGGCAATGCCTACGTGACAATTTGAAATTTAACCTGGATGCTACCCTCGATAGTTTTTTTTTGCGCGTCTGGGTTAGCAAACCTGCCCCCGATGTAAAAAAAAAACACGGCCATTATAACAGTTAATTGTAGTCTTTTAAATGTATATTCAAAAGTTTGTACCAGAGCGTGCCTTACAAGTACGAAAAATGTGGTTTGAAGGTTGCTAGTACACGTTACTCGATTTATTCCGAACTAGCCTTTGAACTAGTACCAATGACTTTCAAACACAATTTGTTGATACGTGTAGTGTACGCTTTGATGCAAAATTTTGAACATACATTCAGAGGACTACAATTAACTGTTATAATGACGTTCTAAGAGATAAATTTTATTTTTCCGTTTTAGATAGAATTTAGAAATGAAAAAATGTGAAATTTGTTTGAATTTTTCTTCACTTTGTATGGGGGGTACCCTTAGTTTTGATCGGATGGTAATAATTTTTGGTGGGGAGCATAATGGAGCTTAGACTAGGCACCCCGCCAAATTTGATCTGCCTGACTCAGTTTAAAAAGAAGCTACAGGCATGCCTTTTTGAAAAATGTTAAGAGGAGTGAGGGGGGCGTCAATGGTCGGAGCACTCCAATTTTTGGTACGAATCAAACAAATTTTGTAACCAATATATGGACAAGATCTCATGACAGTAGGTCTATTCTATCAAGAGTTACAGTGCGAAATGTAAAACTCGAAAAACCCAAATTCACTATAATACTTTTGGGTCTACTTTTCTGAGAAAATGTCTAGAGTGTTACATATCATTACAAAGGTAATTTTATGTTGTTTGTTTTGTCTTCAGCTCATTTTAACGTCAGACTCAGAGTTTTCCAGATATTTGCAAGAAACTGAATTTTCACCCCTTTGCCCCTCCCCCCTTAACCCATGGCGCAAATTAGTGTAACTTTTTACTGCGTATACAGGGTTATTGGTTAAGTCGTCCTATTCCCTGCAACACGTTATAATAGGTTAAAAATGCAACAAAATGAGGCTATAAATGTTAGGCCGATTTTCAACGGTCACTGAGATATTTGAATTTTTAGGTTTTTTTTTAAATAACCTCGAATTTTACCATTTAAAGTAAGAATTAAAAAAAACTACTAAGGTAATGGGTTAAAACTTATTTTTGGATTTTAGTCAACACTATAGCAGACCATTCTTAATCATTTAAAATTTCAAAAACCCATCACAATTCGAAATTTTTAATTTTTAATAAAAAAAAATTATCTTAAATTTTTTTAAAGTTGATTTTTAATATAGTATTACTAAAAAAAATTATATGACACGGACTCTGCAGATCACTGGAAAAACATACTCGTGTTGTCAGCTTTCCAAAAAGGTGTCAATGTCAATATAAATATTTGAAATAATTGAAACAGCTAGCTGCAACTTGTTCTTGGACCATAATTTCGTTTGATAAAAAACGAGAAATCCATAACACAATAAAAACACGTTTGTCAAGTTAGCACTACCACTTTAAAATTTCGACAAACGCTATAGTGCATTAAATGTCGCGATTTTGTCGTAATTCAATGGAAAAAGAAAAAAAAATGTCGCGCCCCTCCTTCCCCATAAAAACTACCCTTAAGTGCATTTTAGCCGTAGTTAACCAAATTCGAGTTCCAAGAATCTCCCCAATGCTAAAGATGTCCAGTAAGATATCACAGGGGCTGTTTAAGAGATTTCCACCCTGAAAAAATTTGTCGCGCCCCTCCTTCCCTTAAAAACTACCCCCGTAAAGTTAGCACTACCACCCCGGTAGCGGCCACTTCAAGCATTTCCGTAAAACAAAAAGTATCCAATTAATTGTCGCAGGAACCGAAAGGGGTGGTAGTGCTAACTTGACGGGGGTAGTTTTTAAGGGAAGGAGGGGCGCGACAATTTTTTTCAGGGTGGAAATCTTTTAAGTTTGGCGAACTAAGGCTGAAATGCAATTAGGGGTAGAAGGGGCGCGACAAATTTTTTGAAGCGTGCAATATGCATTTAGGTTCCTGCGACAATTAATTGGATACTTTTTGTTTTACGGAAATGCTTGAATTGGCCGCTACCGGGGTGGTAGTGCTAACTTGACGGGGGTAGGTTTTAAGGGAAGGAGGGGCGCGACAATTTTTTTCAGGGTGGAAATCTCTTAAGTAGTCCCTGTGATATCTTACTGGACACCTTTAGCATTGGGGAGATTCTTGGAACTCGAATTTGGTTAACTGAGGCTAAAATGCACTTAAGGGTAGTTTTTAAGGGGAAGGAGGGGCGCGACAATTTTTTTTTCTTTTTTCATTGAATTACGACAAAATCGCGACATTTAATGCACTATAGCGTTTGTCGAAATTTTAAAGTGGTAGTGCTAACTTGACAGACTTGTTTTTATTGTTTTATGGATTTGTCGTTTTTTATCAAACGAAATTATGGTCCCCGAACAAGTTGCAGCTAACTGTTTCAATTATTTCAAATATTTATATTGACATTGACACCTTTTTGGAAAGCTGACAACACGAGTATGTTTTTCCAGTGGTCTGCAGAAACCGTGTCATATAATTTTTTTTAGTAATACTATATTAAAAATCAACTTTAAAAAAAATTAAGATAATTTTTTTTTATTAAAAATTAAAAATTTCGAATTATGATGGGTTTTTTAAATTTTAAATGATTAAGAAATGTCTGCTATAGTGTAGACTAAAATCCAAAAGTAAGTTTTAACCCATTACCTTAGTAGTTTTTTTTAATTCTTACTTTAAATGGTAAAATTCGAGGTTATTTAAAAAAAAAACCTAAAAATTCAAATATCTCAGTGACCGTTGAAAATCGGCCTAACATTTATAGCCTCATTTTGTTGCATTTTTGCCCTATTATAACATGTTGCAGGGAATAGGTCGACTTAACCAATAACCCTGTATAAGGCAGTGTATTCAACAATTTGGCATCAACAATTTCTTTTCTTTTTGGATGTTTAGGTTTGGGGCTATTTTTAACCAATTGTACTGGACTAATTATTGTGTATGCGAAAATCTATCGAACCCACTGGAACGTCTGTTTGAAATCGTTGCATCAGTACTTCATCCCGGCTTCGATGGCGCCATTGCTCTTCCGCTGATCGCCTCATCGTACATCGTTCTGTCGTTCTGCTTACGATGATGAATGCCAACTGGAAATCGTTTCAGTCACTGCTAGCCTGGAAATGAAGAGCACACAAAGTATCATCAAGAGTCTATCAGCGGCAACAAGAGCAGAAATGTACATCTTATAGATTCCGCTAGAGAGCGGTATGACTTTGTTGAAATTTCTCTCCCATGCCTCTCTATTTGGTGCAACAAAGACGTATCTGCATTTGTGCCTATTTTTCTAAAGAAAGTATTGCAGTTTTATGTCACAAATGTGTTTTATGTCTTTGTTGCTCTGTAAAAAGAGAACTAAATGATGATAAATAAAGGAAACAACGGCATAAATGTAATTATGTCGTAAGACATTACGGAAACAATGACATATTTGCAACTTTGTTACTAACTTTGTTCCATATTTGGGTCTAGTTTAGCCAAATTCGCCGGAATAAACGTTATATAGTTTAATAAAAGCATTAAGCTAAAAAATTACATGGCGCTAGCCAAATTCACTCTCTAAATTATATCCTTTCTTTTTCAATTAAAAAAAGTCAATTTTCAATTGCGTTTTCCCAGCAATTACGATATTTGCACTTACGTCGATGTTGTTCCAGGTGTGCGATGTATAAAAATTCCCAATGATAATGAAAGCCGATCTGCAAAAATCATGCAGTTCATGTCGATATCTCCCTATCAGCATCAAACAGCACGAAACCAATCTCTCTATTTATAAATGTACATAAATACAATACGCCATGCCACTACGAAACCGATCCAAACACAAACCTCCATGTCGCTTTCCTCGCAACAATACTCATTACCTACATCGTCTGAAACGGCACGGTGATTCGACATGGAAAAGTTCTCCATCGTACAACCCGACGTCGCATCGCAAGCAGTTTGAATGGCGTAAGCAGGTTCGTGCTGGTTCCTATTTAAATGCTAAGAATTTTATTTCTTGCGATGGGTAGCTTATCGCTTCTTATCGCATCGCATCGGATCGCCCGCATAGTGTGAATGGGCTGTAAATGCTGCCATGCACGCTTCAAAGTTAGTGTACAATGAAGTGACGAGTCGACAAAAGAAAAATAAAAGTAAAGCAACTAGCCACATTATGGGCTTATTATCGTCGCAGGAAGAACGCCTGAACTATCGCGACATGCTATCGTACGTTCGGTTGTAACTTGGTCGTACAATTCTTGTAAGACGCGTTCTTACACTGTAAAATGCCCAACGCTTGTCTGCTGGCCACTATAAGCTCTGGCCGTACAGTTTCGTCTTATAATGTGAAACGGCCATTCACTTAAATTGTAGGGGGAGGAAGAGTTTTTTTTCGCAAGAAACCGTTGTTTATGACTCTAAAATTCTTAATATCAGTTACCCTCCAATGGAGAGCTTTCAAGCGGTCCAAGCGGCCACGTCAGTTTTTTCTTTTCAACGGATTTGCTTATATTTCCTTGTTTTATGTTTCAGGTATACTGCAGTAAATTTGGATTCAAGAAATTGCGCAAACTTCAAACATGGCTGACAGTCGAAAAAGACCTAATCCCCTAAAGAAAGAGCCAGCCAAAAGAACACGCGAATCTTCTATTCAACCAACACCGAGTACTAGTAAATCTGCGAAAGCTAACTCTGAAAACAAGAATGACTTGGAGAATAGCGAATATGATGCCGGAGGACTTAAATGTAACTTACACGGCTCTGATTTTCAACTTAATCTACTCATGCTGATCTTATGGCGCGCTCACTGTCGCAAGATTTCCAAATTTAAATTGGCCACCGAACTGCGGGAAGCTGAAAAATTCGACGATGTGGCATTCTTTCGACGAAGCGAATCGGGAGACAAGTGGAAGCTGCGTTTATATCAGGCCAAGCACGTAGTGGCGGAGAAAGTAATCAAGCAATCAGACTTGTTGAGCACGGTCGGTGAAAATCCGTGGCAATTGTCAAAATACATGTTTTCGTTTGACGCAATTCAGAGTCTGTGTCAGAGCGATAGGCCAAATTCGCCGTTTTCTGCAGCGGATCTGGAGGAAGTGGTTATTATAACGAACGCAGATATAGATCCTGAAATGTTGAGGCTGGGGTATCTCGTGGAGTGCACTGGAGATAGTAATCATGACGAGTTCGTCGACTTCTTGGATTCGGAAGCAAAGAGCTATAGAATTGGCGTCTCCTTTGTCGATCAGTTGATGAAAACCTTGGAGAAAACTTGTGATTTTAGGAAGCTGGTAGAATGTCTAGCTCAATATGCGGCGGAAAAACCAAATGGAAAAAAAACCAAAATGGAAAAGAAAGGAATTATAAAGAAATACGTATATCCCTTGCAAAAAGTATTGTGTATAGAAGGTGAGAAGCAAAAACGGTACGCAAAATTCGATTTCGACTTTTTCGTCTCGTCGAAGTATTCAGAATTAAGAAAACAAGTGTTTGAACAAACGTTGAAAAACAATATATCTGAAAGTACAGAAGATTTCTTGAAGAAGGCCAAAATATATAGTCTAGCCGACGACGAATTAAGAAGACAAGTGTATGAACAAATAGAAACGTTGAAAAACAATATACCTGAAAGTACAGAAGATTTCTTGAAGATGGCCAAAATAGATATCTCACCTGGTCTAGCCGAAGCTCTAACCGCAAACAGCACACCGCAACAAATTACGAATCCTCAGAAGTTTGCAGAACAGTTTTACAATTTTCTGACAAAAAACAATGATAGGCAACACCTGAACATCGGTACACCGAGAGAAGGCGCATCGGAAGTGGAGAGCGGTCTCGTCGACAAACTTTCAAAGATCTGTATCAGTGCGGACATGTACAATCAGTCGATCAATGTGCAATCTGTGGACGGCAAATCGGAAGTCGATCAATTTGAGAAAAATGTTTGCCTCTTAGGAGCGGAGCGTGTCCTAGTGAAAAGGTTTGGAAAAATACGTTTCAGTACAGCCTTTATAATGGGACGTCTTGAAAACAATTCTATCAAGGAATTTCAATTGAAGTTACGAGAACTGATGACTGATTTGGAGAGCAGGATCCTTGACTATTCATTCAACATCGACATCAAAGGGTTTTGTGCCGAGGACGAGGAGGAATTTGAACGCACCCTTCCCACACCGTACAGCAAATCAGATTGTGAACGTTTCTTCAGCAAGCTACGACTAGTTGTTAAATATCCGGATCGGACTGTAGTCGACAAACGCCTAGACGCCGAGATGAAACAATATTATAAAAATCTTAACAGTACCGCACTGAAAGCGCTAATTAAGGTGAACTTACAAAACTGGATGAATAACCCTACCGGATCTTACTACACGGCTGAAATGATTGGAAATCTCTTTGAACAAATGGAAAACAACGTAATGTGCTGGTCATGGCAAGGAAGAAATGAGTCATATTTCGATGAATGTCCCAAATTTGAAATTGAAAACCAGCAGCTTCATCAGCACATCGAAACATTTTTGACGAATCCAGAAGGCTGTGTTCTGAACTTAATTTGCGACGATTTATTCCTTGGAAGAATTAGAGTAGTGCAAAGTTTTTTCAAACTGCAGTATGACAACGACGAAAGACTTCAAGGGTACACGCGAATCTTCGGATACATTTTCTTCAGGTTGAAACAATTGAGTGAAGATGGTATGTACGAGAAATTTCTGGCTAGATGTAAGGACGCGAATCAATGGAATTTGATCGTTATCGAATGTGACGTATCTAACCAAGAGTCCGAACAACAATTGAAAACGTTCCTAGAACAGAACAAAAGAGTTAATCGAAAAGTTATACTGATAACACAGAGAGATAGTCCTCTGAATATCCCTGGAGATGACCAACATGACGTCTTAACCGACGGCAAGCATCTGACCGAATCAGCATGGATGGAAATAAGTAAAAAATGTATCCAGTTGCAAGGTACGAATGTTGCCTTGGAAAACGTGATTGACCGGCTCTCTCTGCATCTAATCGACTCGTCGATCCTTCACAAATTACTAAAAGGCGAGCCAGTTGAGATTGGAAGGCTTGTATTATCTGCCGGCTATAAGCAATCGCAACAATTTTATATTGAGCGATTTGTAGAATACATTGCGATCAAAGCAGACATCTTGAAAAATTATTTTCCGGATAAAGTCATTCTGATCAAGAGCGTAGATGATTTCACCAAAAAGCGTATGCAATATCATAACTCCACTAGCAACATCCACTTTCTGCAAGAAACCAAAAAATCCCTAATCTGGCAAGGAACCATCGGATCTATACACAATCTTGAAAAATTTCGTATACACAATCTTAAAGAATTTCGTTGCAACAGTTTCAGCGGTTCCATGAAGGAGGACAACCTTGTTAGTCTCACTAACCCTCGGAAACTTATAATAATTTCGGATCCGGCAGGAATGGGGAAAACCACTTTCATTTCCAGCCTGTCGAAAAAATTCAAATCACAATTTCCCACTCTTTGGGTGATACGAATCGAGCTCAATGACCACACTGAGCATCTGTCTGCTGAGCGTCAAGCTCGCCAGAAAAACCAAGCACAGCTGTCCCCCACAGAGCGTTCGTCATGTGACTTCCTAATAAATATGCTCTATTCGCAGAATCAGTCCAAGCCTAATTTCGAGACGAATTTATTGAAATATTCATTAATGCAGGGAACACACTTAAAAGTTGCCGTCTTCTTTGATGGTTTTGACGAAATCAGTCCAATTTATGACGAAATCATGCTAGATCTCGCTGAAGGACTGCTATTGACAAAGCTTGAAAAACTGATTATCACCACGCGGCCAACAATGGCGAGAGTCTTAGAGGAAAGGATGAATATGTTCGTCCAGCACCTGCATCCGCTTACTAACAACGAGAAAAGGCAGTTCCTAGAAACATACTGGACTACGAGACTTTGGCAAACGTCGCCGAGCGTCGAAATCAAATCAAAACTCTCGAAATACGTGGATGCTTTAATAATATCAGCAGACGAAGAATTGGTAGGAAATCCTCTGCTATTGCGCATGGTGGCCGATGTTTTCGAGAGGCCGATACCAAACGTGACTTGGCAAAGTTGCGAAGAATTTGTCAAGGCAACGAATTCAACGCCACTACTTCCCAGTACATTGATATCCTGTAATCTGTATTCGATATTTGTTGAGAAGAAAATTCGAATTTACCATGAGGAGAAAATGCGTGAGAATCCGACCAATACAGGATATATAGTCCAATTGGAGCAGAGAATCCGGACACATGTCGAAGATCATCAATTTCTTGCCGTGCTGGCACTATTCGAAGATAAGTTCCAGTTGCAACACTTATTCATACCCCTCGGTATCTTTGACGAACAAATGGAAAAGATCCGCTCGAAAATTAAGGATATTAAAAAGTATGTGGAGAAGTGCGGATTGATAGATAGAGTGGATGACGACCGACCAGTGTTTATCCATCGGACGATAGCTGAATATTTTTTTGTCTGTTATGCTAGCGAAAACTTGACCAAAACGACAATGAACGCCGAGTTCCAGAAATATCTTTTCACGAATATTGTGAGAAGCGAATGGTTCTTATCATTTTGGGAGACGTGGCTTGCTGAAGAGAGCAACCGTAGCCAAATTAAGAACGAGGCGAAGTGTCAAATAGCAGCGATCATTAAACATTTATCGTCGGAAAAACATATCGATGTTAGGCCCTATGGAAACATATTTTCCTTTTTGTATGAATGCATTCTGTACGACACTGATGCTCTGAAAAGTTTAACATTTGACAAATATAACGTGGGATTTTTGGTATCTCTTAGACTCAAGGCAGGGAATTTGGTTGCAGTGAAAACAGTCTTTACTGGGGAGCTTCGGGAATATGGCGCATATGCAGCAGTGGTCTGTGACAACGAAGAAATTAAGGATTGGTTTTGTTCAGAGTCTAATGAAAATTTACTATCATTCCTAAAGTGTGCCATCATCGAGGGGAAAATGGACGTTTGTAGTTGGTTGCATTTCAAGGAAAAAGTCTCCTTTGTGAATGAGGTTGTGACCCCAGCTGGTGGCAAGCCGATACATTTGGCCGCCTACCAGGGCAATTTGGATTTGATACATTGGATGGTGAGTATTGGAGCCGATGTCAACGATCGCGATACTGACGGTCAAAGTATTTTGCACTACGCCGCTTTGAACGGACAAACGGAATTAATCGAGATCTTAGTGGTGCCAAAAGAATACGACGCGACTAGTTACGGATTGGATATTTTTACTGAGAGCCATTTGAATCAATCATTGATTCATGCTGCTTGTTTCGCAAGTTCGGTCGTAACACTTAACATGCTTATTGAGAGAGGACTAGCTATCAATAGCTGCGATACCTTTGGATCATCACCGATGCATCTAGCCGCAGTGCATCTACAATTTTATAATTTCTATCAGCTGTTTGATAAAGGAGCCCACATTGGAGGCGTCCGAAGTGATGGAATGACGCTACTCCACTTAGCAGCAGCAGCTACCCGTAGAGCCGAAGGACTCGATGCGTATATGAACTATGTTACATCAGTACGAGATGCTCCGAAGAGCCAAACAGATGCGCTCTATGAGCGATACCGTAAATGTCATCCACATGCCTGGACAAATGAATACACGAAATTCTCTCTTGTGCGTAAGTTGACACCGAAGTTGTTAAAACCTACGATGCGCGATAGAAACGGCTGGACCGTATTACATTGGGCGGCAATCACGGGAGAGTTGGATATTTGTAAGTGGTTGCTGAAAGAAGGTGGAGCTGTAATAGAAACTAGCGATAAGGATGCATTGCTTTGTGCGGCCGAATGTAGTGGGAATGAAGAATTGAAACGATGGCTGTGTGAACTCGTTGGAACTGAAGAAGAACAGCGGTCCAATGGCATCACAACCCGCCAACAGACTACTCATCATGATGAAATTCCTAGCCTTTCACCGCTAATTATAGTCAGTGATAGTCAGCATACAACATCCTCTGCTCACCATCATGGTCCGCTACTGCTTACTGCGAACATGCCTCTTAACCAGCGTTCGCCCAACTTATCGCCGAACTTATCGCCGAACTTGACGACCGATTTGATGTTCTCTCCGAGCTCCGATCAACTATTTCGACTAACGAACAGTTCTGATGCACCTCGCCAAACATCACATCAACCTTCTCCTCCGCGCGTTTCACAGGTCTGTCACCCGACGGCTACTCTGACAGCAAACGCTAGTACTATGACAGCAAACGCTTCACCTAGGAGTGTGTCATGCCCGTCGTTGACGATTGTGAAGCCACCTCTGCAAATCTTCCTTTCTCGTGTGCCCTACAGTACAACAGCGGAACATGTGGAGCAGTATATCTGTGCTAAACTTTGCCATAGACCAAACTTGCTCAGCTGCAACAAGCTTACAGCGGATGACATCCAGGATCGCATCGTCGCTTCTTTCAAAATTTCTATTTCTCCGACTTATGATAATTTGCTTTCTTCAGACTTTTGGCCCCCAGGGGCACTTGTTAGAACTTTTCAACCTATTCAACGGAAGCCCTTTCGAAATAGCTCGCGGCGCTCACGTCGTAGTAGCCAACAATAAAATTTCCATATTTTATCAAAACGTGCGTGGGCTTAGAACCAAGTTGGAGGAAATAAAGTTTTCTTGCATTTTAAATAACGATGACATTATCTGTTTTTCAGAAACATGGTTGAATGACAGTATTCTCAGTAGCGAAATATTTCCGAACTACAATGTTTACCGCTGCGACCGTAACCTCAACTTGTCAAATAAAAAAGATGGTGGCGGGGTTCTTGTGGCTATTAATAGTTCTCTCTCCAGTTCGGCCTGCGCTAATTTTTTGCCTTCACATCCTGTTGAATGTGTACTTACAGCAGTTAAAGTCTCCCATACCCAAAATTTCTTAGTTGCATGCGTATATGTTCCCTGCAACTCTCCAATTAATGTATATGAAACTTTCTTCCTTGAATTCTCCTCTTTCGTTACGTCGTACTTCCCTCAGTCTTATATTACTATTTGTGTTTGTGGTGACTTTAATCTGCCCTCTGTTTTGTGGACATTCGATGATCATAGTTTAGACATTATCTCTACCGATTCCTTCTCTCTTGTACTCTCATCCTTTATATCTCTAAATAATTTATGCCAAGTTAACTTTGTCAGAAATTCAAATGAACGGCTTCTCGACCTGTTCTTACACAATTTTGTAGAACCCTGCGTATCTCTTTTGCCTTCTCCATATCATCATGTGAATCCTGACCCTCATCATCCTCCTTTGTTAATTGAAATTGCTTTTCCTCTGGCACCAATTAAGCATGATTTAACCGTTAGTCGCTACAACTATCGCAAAGCTGACTATAATGCCATCTCTGCTGAATTACAGTTAGTTGACTGGTCCTCATTTTTTGCTGATATATGTTGTGATCAAGCTGTGGAAAAATTCTACAACTACCTGAACATTATTATATCGCGCTTCACACCACTTCATTCACCAAAAAAAAGTAAGAGTTTCCCCCTGGTTTACGCAAGCAGTTGCTAACGCACTACGTAAAAAGGATAAAGCCCGGACCAAGTGGAAGCGCTCTCCATCTTCCCTTACTCTCTCTACCTTCAAGCAATCTCGTGCTGAAGCTAAACGCATCACTCAATCCGCTATGAGGAGCTATTTTTCGAATATTGAAATGTCTCTAGCTGCCAACCAAGTTAAGCCATTTTGGTCGTACATACGATCCTTAAAGTCCGCCTCAAGTTCACCAATAAATTTAGAGTTTGATGGCTCTATTGCCAACACTCCCGTGGAAGCTTGTGAGTTGTTTGCAAAATTCTTTGCCTCTACCTTTACTCCTTCTAACTCGTCTTTCTCTTACTTGCCTGCCAATCAATCGTCCCATCCCCAGATTCCCGAGTTCTCCATATGTCCATTCGAAGTAGCTGCTATTCTGGATACTTTGAAGGCAGATGGTGGCTCTGGCCCTGACGAACTTCCAAATTTCTTTATCAAATCTCTGTCTTCAACTTTAAGTACTCCCTTGGCCTTTCTTTTCAATTTAAGCTTGAACAGTGGAACTTTCCCTAATTCTTGGAAAGCTGCAAATATCCTTCCCATTGCCAAATCCCCTTACACGTCCTCTGTAAAAAACTATCGTCCTATATCTCTTTTATCCTGTTTTCCTAAAATTCTCGAGCGTGTTGTCCATAACAAACTATATCCCGCTGTTTCTGCACTTTTCGCTGAGCAGCAACATGGCTTCGTTAAAGGTCGTTCGACTTGTACTAATCTCATACATTTCACCAACACTGTGGCCAGAGCGTTGGACAATCAGTGTCAGGTTGATGTCGTATACACCGACTTTTCTAAGGCATTTGACACGGTCGACCATGGTATATTACTTGCCAAACTTCAAGATTTTGGTGTTAATGGATCCCTTCTTACTTGGTTTTCGTCCTACCTGTTTAACCGAGAGTGCCGGGTTGTATACAATAGCTCTTATTCTTCTGCCTTTTGTCCTTCGTCTGGAGTTCCCCAGGGTTCAATACTAGGTCCACTGCTTTTCAACATTTTTGTAAATGATCGCCCTAGTAATGTTTCTTCTTCCTGTCTACTTTACGCTGACGACTTAAAGCTTTACAGGATTATCAAGTCGGTCGATGACTGCCATATCCTCCAAGGTCACCTTGTGGCCTTAGAAAATTGGTGTCGAAGAAACTCAATAAGTCTGAATGTCCAAAAATGCCATTCTATGACCTTCTCGCTTAAACAATCACCTTTATCGTATGAATATTGCATAAATGCTACTCCTCTAGTGAAGGATATGGGGGTTTTATTTGATAGTAAGTTGAAATTTAACCTTCATATAATTGACATATGTAATAGAGCTTCGAGAACGGCAGGTTTTGTTCTTCGCTCCTCTCAAGCATTTAGTAATATTTCAACTTGTATTGTTGTATTGCCCTTATGATAATCGTCTTGAATTCCTTTGTGTGCAACCCCTGGAGAGACGAAGATTATATCTGGATGAGTGTTTCCTATTTAATATTTGCAACAGCTTCCTTTGCACAACGAATTTACTATTCGCGTTCCAAATAGATTAACGAGGCTATCGTCATTATTCGATATTCCTTTCGCCCGCACAGAGCTATACTATCACTCGCCCCTGCTTCGTTTACCCCGAAATCACAACATCCTACAACTCGGTTCTTTTCCCACGTCTCTTGATATTTTCAAATCAAACTTAAGGAGCGTTATTTTCGGAAAGGTCTCTGGTTTATAATTTCATTTCATTTTAAAAAACTTTAATAATTGATAATTAATTTTACCTTACTCAACTTTGTTTTTTTTTTTTTAATTCTTAGCATTATTGTTTTGTTTTGTAATTGGAGCGTATAAGCTCTGTAAAACATGCGAATTTATAAATAAATAAATGCAAGGATGACGTCATAGATTTTGCTGCCAACATTAGGTTTTGCCATATTCTAATGAAATTAATTAATAAAATGCCATTTGCAATTATCGACAGTTTTCACTCAGCAAATTTAAGTATTTTCAGCTCGTTCTGTCGTATATAGTATCAACTTTGCCAGGTAAGCTGCTTGTATTTAATCCCCCCGCCTCCATTCTCTTCCTTCTGTCTTCACAAAAGTTCTGATGCGTCCACAAAACAATATTTGTGTGGGGTGTGGTTGGAATGAGTGGGCAAATAAAATTATTTACTCAGAAAATGTTATAAGGGGATGCAGGAGCATGGCCTCATAGATCGGTCGTAATTGTTTCCACCTTTTTATTTGCTTTGACAAAGACACATTAATTCAAGGTTTTGTGAAATGGGCGTAAAAATGTTTCTGAAAAGAACCAAAATGGGGGGTTGGGTTTGTATGGCCGCCCCATGACCCCATTGTCCGATTTTACCGATTCAAACATAGATACTGTAATGCCAACTGTAAGTAAAATTTTGTAATGTAGTGTACTTTGCATGACAGGTAGAGGATAGGAAGTATGGTTAGTTGTTGTGTGGTGGTGGAAGAGTGAAGATGCGGTCGTAGGAGTGTACAGAGTAAGTTAGACTTACTAAGTGCTCGTAGATTATTTTAGTTAGGCCTATGTAGTTAGTCTTAGTGTTCCCGATTCAGTGAATGGCGTACGACATAAAGAGAAACTTGTTGTGATAATTATTGTGCTCCTAAGAATGGCGGATCCTTCTTGGGAGATTTTCTTTAGAAGAGCATGAGTATCCACACGAGACAGGGTGATCCGTCTCATGTTGGCATGTTTTCACTCAGTAGCCGGTGTAGTGATGGTGTATCCTCCTACTCCTGGGAGATGTATTTTAAATATTTCACAACATAACACAAATATTGTTGATCGCGGGAAATCCTTCACTGAATCGACGGATTGTTCCTTGCACGCATGGCACTTACGTGTTATTTTTCATTCAATTGCAGATACAACGAAAAGCAACAAACAAACAACACAAAGAGTGATTGATGTACATATGTTATGTAAAATAGTAAAATAAATGTAGTTATATTCATATATCGCTAATGTTTCCTTTCGACAGTCTTACAATACAAACTGCCTGCAGCAAAAAGATTGTTTAAAATTTCAGCTTCATAGCTTTTAAAGTGGCCGAGTATAACGCGTCGCAACAGACAGACAGACGGATAGACGGATATTGCCCAATAGACTCCCCAAGTCATTCTGATTATACAGGGTGTCCCGCGACTCTTGGTACATACGATAATGGGTGGTAGTACAGCTCATTTGGGTACAATTAATGTTCTACATGACCCCTCTATCTTTAACCGTTATAAAGTTATAGCATTTTTTGTTAATGGTGTCAGAAACCTCCACCTGCAGAGCAAAATCACTATTTGCCACACTCCCAAATATTTGATCCGAGATTTGACTTTACTTTCTGAAACTCTACAAAATTCTACATAAAATAACTGTTTTGCCAATTAAATAATTTAAAACCCTACCCAGATACAACCATTCAAACTTTTAAGAAATTCGAAAATTGATTTTTCATTGAAAATTTAAATTGTAAAATCGTAACGGTACTTTGAACTGACAAATGTGCAAAGTTGATAAAAGTTTCCTCATAATGTAAGCTTTCGAACGACATATAAAAATTAGGGTCCTAGGATTTGAAAAATTGCATATCTTACTTGTTAAAGAGAAAAAAACGTGGTTCCAAGAGTAAACATTTCCACAATTTTTATACCAGTTTTATTTAGTAAAAAAGATTTTTTTTAGTAAAAAACGAAAAAAAAACAAGTAACCGAGGTTAATTTCGGGCGGGGCCGAAATTTTGATACCCTTCACTCTTCTCGGGCTAATATTTTTTTTCCGGTGTACTTATGACTTATGTTCAATCCCCCCCATTCTTTCACGTCCGTTTTCACATAGTTTCGTTACCTCGATAAAACATATTTGCGTGAGGTTTGGTTAGAATAATTGCACAAACGGAAAAAAAACTTTTTTTGGTGGGAGGGGGGATGGTCCCATAATACGAATATATGTATTTGTTTTTGCAATGTGTCTTTATAGAAAGTACAAAAATATGTAAAAACAAATAAATTTGTACTATGGGGGCATCCCCCCTCCCACCAAAAAAAGTTTTTTTTCTGATTGTGCAGTTATTCTAACCCAACCTCACGCAAATATGTTTTATCGAGGTAATGAAACTGTGTGAAAACGGAAGTGAAAGAATTGGGGGTTTAAACATAAGTCATAAGTACACCGGAAAAAAATATTAGCCCGAGAAGAGTGAAGGGTATCAAAATTTCGGCCGCCCCCGAAATTAACCTCGGTTACGTGTTTTTTCTTCGTTTTTTACTAAAAAAATGTTGTTTACTAAATAAAACTGGTATAAAAATTGTGGTAATGTTTACTTTGGTTTTCTCTTGGAACCACGTTTTTTTGTCTTTAACACGTAAGATAGCAATTTTTCAAACCTTAAGACCCTAATTTTTATATGTCGTTCGAAAGCTAATATTATGAGACAACTTTTATCAACTTTGCACATTTGTCAGTTCAAAGTACCGTTACAATTTTACAATTTAAATTTTCAATGAAAAATCAATTTTCGAATTTCTTAAAAGTTTGAATGGTTGTATCTGGGTAGGGTTTTAAATTATTTAATTGGCAAAACATTTATTTTATGTAGAATTTTGTGGAGTTTCAGAAAGTAAAGTCAAATCTCAGATCATATATTTGGGAGTGTGGCAAATAGTGATTTTGCTCTGCAGGTGGAGGTTTCTGACACTATTAACAAAAAATGCTATAACTTTATAACGGTTAAAGATAGAGGGGTCATGTAGAACATTAATTGTACCCAAATGAGTTGTACTATCACCCATTATCGTATGTACCAAGAGTCGTGGGACACCCTGTATAGTCTAGGAGATTATTAACACTTTTATTTAATGGAAAACTAAAGCGATACTCTAAATCGATAGTCCGTTTGGTATTAAAAAAAATCGCAAGTCTTGCTGTCCAAACGTGGTGCGTTTTTGAGAATCTTTGACGTTAAGATGTCAAATTTATAGGTTCCATTTAACCGAAACTAAACGGCTGAAATTTTTTATAAAGCCTGGAGGGGGATGTGGTGAGCAAAAATCCACACAGCAAGACGAGCCAGGTGGTTGCGTTTTCAAAACAGACGCGCACTTACATGTCAACTTTTTAAGTTCAATTTAACTGAAAGCTAAATGGCTGAAGCTTTTAAAAAAAGCTTAAACTAGTCACGGTGAGTACGAATCTGGACCGAAAGACGACCTAAGTGGTTGTGTTTTCATAACAGACGTAACTTAATATGGCAATAGTCTCCTATTAACACAACACAAACATCCCTGAACAAGATTGTCGTCGTAGACGGGATCCGAACACGAGACCATGGAATTGAGAAATACCCTGCCTGTCATAACTATAGCCGCACCATAAAACAAACGGATCCTTGGAAGTTGAAAGACAATACAGTTATTCCACATACTATAAAGTAAAGGGATATTAAAAAGACAAATCATTTCAGAAAAATTATCCTTTTATTTCAAACCGTAATTCTTCTATAAAGGAAAATCTGAAATGCCAGTCTGTCATAACTATAGCCGCACTTGGAGTTAGTATGGCATAAACAGTGGCGAACCTACGTAGGGGTTTTAGGGGTTCAAACCCCCCCCCCCCCCCCCCCCCCGAAATTTTCAGACGAAAGTGCATTAATATTTTTTAGCTATAATTTTCATCAAATGTGACAATTATTTTATAATATGGACAACCCTCAAAACTGAACTGCGGTTCATTTTTGCCACTCTAAATATCTTGACCTTGAAGCCACACGAGGACCGGCGAATAACAGAGATTATGTGTACATAAAATGCAATACGTACGAGTATATACTTGCACTCTAGTTAAAAACACAATTTATGTACGTTTCCGGGAAACATGGAACCTGTATGGGAACAAATAAATAACGAAGGGGTTTTGTTCACTCTCTCTCTCTCTCTTTCAATTCGACCGTATTTAATCAATATTATATAACGGGAATTGAGCTCTGTTCTTCTCTTGCCGGCGACCTCTCAGCAAAAATATCAACATGATAAAAATCATTAGTTGCGTGGGAGCCGGGAAACATTGTGAGAAAGTACTTTGTATGTACATACATTTAATTAAATTTCGAACGAGAATTGACTCACTCGTGTCCTAGCCGTGCGTTTGATTGGAAGTTGACGATGAGTAAAATAACAAGTTTTTTTAAGAAAAGTTCAATTTCTTCTTCGACTCCCAAAAAATCTTTGGATGATTCGGGTGAACCTCCAGCGAAGAAAAAACATCAACAAACAGAAAATGATGAACTTGTTAAGAAGAATGTAAATTAAAAAAATTAATTGTGCTAGTAACCAATTATGCAATGAGATTCACGTATTTTTTAATCGGGAAAACATTAAAAAAATTAAAACATGCGTGTTTCGAATTTGATACTTCACCGAAGATTTTAAGTAGCAAGTCATTAAATATATTTTGTTCTAGGTTCCCACAAACGATATTTCAATATTTTGTCGCCGTCCACTTCATGATGAAGAGAAATACGCTGTACTGACAAGCCTATGGGAGCCAAGTACAACGTTTAAATTTCCCGTGTCGGATAAAAGAATTTAAAATTTCAATTAACGTGGATTCGGTATTTTAACTGGCTGGCTTACTCCCAGGGTGAAGATGCAGCTTATTGTCGTGTCTGCGTTACCTTCTCTCAAAGTTCCGTTGGTAAAGGAAGTCATGAAGTTCCAAACTTTTTAGTTTTAACGGGACTTCGTGACTGGAAAAGGGCTTTGGAAAAATTTAGAGACCACCAAAGCAAAGTCTACCACAAAAATGCGGAACTAGATGCGCACAATTTCAAATTAATTTTTGAAAATAAAAAAAAATAATATATTGTGCGACGTCGATGAATCCCATAGAAACAGCAACAGCTACTAAACAGGAAGAAATTGACGCCAATTATTCGTGCGATTGTATTTTGCGGTAGACAAGGAATTGCTTTAAGAGGCCATCGTGATTTTGGCCAATTTCAACGGGAGCTACCACTAGAAAATGATGGCAATTTTAGGGCTTTGCTTAGGTTTGCCATCGAGAGCGGCGATGAAATGCTTGATTCGCATATAAAAACAGCGGCAGGCAATTCGACGTATTTAAGCTGGCGAATACAAAACGAAATAATTGATATTTGTGGGAAACAAATAACAAAAAAATTGTTAATCGGATCAATAATTCGGGCTGTTTCGCATCTATTGCTGATGAGACACAGGATGTGTCCGGCATTGAACAATTTTCTGTTTGTGTTCGTTTTGTTGACAAAGCAGATGGAAAATACTGCCTTCGCGAGGACTTTTTGTGCTTTGTTCCCGTAAGCGATACTACGGGAAAGGGACTGGCAAGTACGTTATTGTCTACATTGCGAAACATCGGCATCGATATTAACTTGATGAAGTCCCAAGGTAATTATGAAATATTTTATAAAGATCATACATATGTTTTAAATTAATGGCAAAAATATTAATAGGATTTTATTTAAACGAAATTAATAAAAACTGATAATCATATTCTATTCAGGCTACGATGGTGCACGTGCTATGAGCGGACAATATAATGGATGCGCAGCTATAGTTCGTCAAACTTGTCCAGAAGCTGTATACGTTCATTGCTCCAATCATAGTCTGAATCTTGCTATTGCACATTCTTGTGAGATTCCTCAGATAAGAAACACCCTCGGAATAATAAAGGAAGTGGTCAATTTCTTTCGTTTGTCGACCAAAGCTGGGTTCGCATTAAAATCATGCATCGAGAAATCATGTCCAGCAGCAAAGCAAACTCGCTTACTAAAATTTTGCCAAACACGATGGGTTGAGCACTGCAATTCATTGGCTTTATTTTGGGATACGTTCGAGTACATCCACGAGGCTCTCGAAGAATTGAAGGATAATAGGAGTTTTTCTGACATCAGTAAACCGCACTCCCTTCTGTCATCGATATCCACAACTGAGTTTCTTGTCACGTTGGCTGTCTTAAAGCCAATTTTTAGTTTGGCGAAAAATGTGAGTCTACAACTTCAAAAAGAAGACTGTGACTTAGCTCGTTGTGTTGAGTACACTAACAACCTGCACGAGGAAGTGGAAAATATTCGACGAAATGCAGACATAGAATTCCAATTTCTATTCTCTAAGGTTAAGGAAAAGACGGAAAAGATTGGCTTGGACATAAAGGTTCCTCGTCGAGTTGCACACCAAATATATCGAGACAACTACGGGGGCGATCCAGAAACATATTTTCGACGATCAATGTTTATACCGTTTTTGGATCATTATTCCAAGCAACTAGAAGTCCGTTTCCTTGATCACGGAGATCTGCTTTCAAAGATAGAAAATATTTTACCACGAAAATGTGTGTGTATGACCTCGGACGAAATAATTAAAACCGTCAATGTCTTGGAGCAGACTTGGCCAAGCTGTATTGACACATCCACGGATGATCTTGTAGCGGAAATTAAGATGTGGCGGAGGTAAAGAAGTTTGGAAACCCGTAATAAAAAATATTTATTTATCTATTCATTTATAGGAAATTTTCCGGATTGTCAGAGATGGAGAAACCGGGGAATTTCATCGAATCATTAAATGAGTGTGACTCAGCGTTATTTCCTTCAGTCCACCGGTTTCTGAAAATTGGAGCGACACTGCCAGTTTCGGTTGCTTCTAGCGAAAGATCCTTTTCTTCATTACGTAGATTAAAAACCTATCTACGTAATAGCACTGGGCAAGATAGATTGAACGGATTGGCTTTACTCAATATTCACAAAAACATAGAAGTCACCCACAACGAAATTTTAAATTCAATGCGACTGCAGTATTTATATAAAAAAATCATTATGAAATCAAAAATAATACGATTCCAATATTTTCAAATATAATTTGGCTCCATGAACATTTAATTCAAAAATGTTTTATTTCGAATCAATAGTGAACATATTAAGGTGACCATGGTACTTTTAATACTGCTGCATGTCAAATCGAAATTGTAATCACTTTATTCTCAAAGTGATCTCAGTTTTTTTTTTTTTTTTGAACCGATCTCATTTTATACTCAAAACGTTACCATTTATTTTTAAGAAAAAATAACTTTTTTAAGACATTTTTATCTTCATTCATTCATTTTTAGCTTCATTCATTCATTTTTTTGCTTCATTTCTATTGGAAATCGAACCGGATGGCTATCTAGAAGGAAAATCTGCGGGCTAATGACATACACATCCTTAAAATTGATACTTATAAACAAAACAAAATCAAACCAATTTTTCTGCCAATTTTGAACAGTCGGGGTATGATTTTGAAGGATCAGAGTTAAAACACCAGATATCGAGCATATGCTTGGTATAAGCGTTCTAGCCACATCACTGCTACACCTACATCTGATCAGCCTAAAACCCCCCCCCCCCCCCCCCCCCCGAAAAAAAAATCCTGCGTGCGCGCCTGATTATAGCGGGTTTTCGAGTTTTTTGCTTATCGACCTCTCAGTAGCGATAACCGATTCTTTTACATAGAAAACTCTTCCAAATTGTGTTTTTGTTTATGAATTTTACGTCATAATGTTTCCTAAAGATTTTCTGTCTACTTTTGATAAATGAGAGGCCACCTCCGTAACATTTCTTACATTTGAACCTACTTGAAGTGTAATGATTCGTGTAACCTCTTGCTACAAAATCCGCCATCGGCGTAGAATCCCGCCCTAAGTCTTGATTATGTAACGTACTTATATATATATGTATGTACTTTCTCTATCTGATATAATACTCGTAACTGGAACTTGATTTCCATTACAAAGTATCCTCTCTTTTTTTGGCAAATCGTCCTGTCCCGTCTATTTACATGAACCGTAAAAAACTTCATTATCTTAATGGAGATTTTACATTTTCGCCTCTAGACTACGATACATTCACTATACAGGGCGTCCCATTCATGGTGGAGAATATTTTAATGGGAGGCAGCCTGGCTCATTTGGGGAAAATTAATGTACAACGGGACCCCTCTATTTTTAACCGTTACTATGTAATAGCATTTTTTATCAAAATGCCCGACTTCCTGAACAAAATCAAAATTTGCCACACCATCAAACATTTCATGCGAGATATGACTTCACTTTCTGAAACTATACAAAATTTCCAATAAAACGACACCACGAGTGTATCTCGGAAGATACGAGCAACTTCGTAACGGGCGAGGTGTCGTTTTATTGGAAATTTTGTGTAGTTTCAGAAAGTGAAGTCATATCTCGGATGAAATGTTTGATGGTGTGGCAAATTTTGATTTTGTTCACGAAGTCGGGCATTTTGATAAAAAATGCTATTACATAGTAACGGTTAAAAATATAGGGGTCCCGTTGTACATTAATTTTCGCCAAATGAGCCAGGCTACCCCCCATTAAAATATTCTCCACCATGAATGGGATACCCTGTATACCCGTACGATCGCATAGTAGCCGCGCCGCACCATGACCACTGAATCTGTTCGTAGAAGTATCCTTATCAAGGCCACAAAAAAGGAAAAGGATTTTCGTTTTGTCGGTTTTTCTTTCACCCGGTCGTCTTTCCGGATGTAGAGAGATGCCGTGGCCGCTGTCACGCCACTCGTTCGCGCTCTATTCTTACATTCCTACAAAAGTGAGTTTTAACGATAGACGCTTACAATTTTTATTGAAGGGTGCAAAGCTCGTTTGGCGTAATACGAGCAACAAGAAAATGTTGAAATAAAGTTAAAAGTATTGAACATTACATCTGCTACCGATAGTCCTTTCTTTAACCTCTTGTGGCAGTAACTTTAGTTTTGGTTATTGCTGTTGTTGTTGTTCTTGTTGCACGGTCATATCGTGTATAAGCACGGAGAAAAAACCGAAAAGATTGCCCGTTTTATTGAAATATTCATTTTATTGATGTTTGCCGACATGCTTTATGGAGTTGTTATTCGATTCGATTTGGGAGACGAGCAATAGAGCAAGACGTTTTGGAATGTTATTATTGCACAACGTAAACGACCGAGGTGGCGAAAAAATTAGAATCGAAACGATAATAGGGCAAAATAAAGTTAACTGATACATATTTTGTTTATGGGTGTTTTCCGCGAAAGAAGGTAGATTTATTCGTAAATTTGAATCAAAGTTTTAATTTTTACGACTAACATTCGAAATTGTAGACGACAAAATTCAAGTAAGTATGCTATTAGACTGAAAGTGTTTATTTTAGGCAACTGCGACAATTTCCAGGATTAAAGCAACGAATACGCCCACACATGAAGCGTCCGAATCCATTTTTTTGATTCTTCGTTCGTCAAATTCAAGGAGTCTATTCGGAAGGAAGTGGAGGCAGTGGCGGACATGGGCGTAGCCAGGGGGGGCAGGGAGGGGCTGTCGCCTCCCCCTGGTCGATGAAGATGGTGAAAAAATCCTTATCGATGTATTTAGTAAAAAAAATCGCTGCACTATACAAAATTTTCAAAAATTTTCTGCTGCTGCCGCAGCAGATGCCTTTTTCAGCACTCCAAGTGCTGCCGGAGAAGTCATGATCGGGACAGTTTGCAGTCAGGAGGCGCATTCAAATAGATGACAGCGAGTGGCCTCTCGTAACTGACGGAGGCTGCGTACCAGCACACACATTTCACTTGTGAGTGTGCTACTGTGGCTGCGTGGATCCCATATTTCCTGTTTCATTTCATGGCTTCTGAGCTGGAGTACACAATTTCAACCATTAGGTCCCTTCGGGAAGCTAGTGGAATTCAACTTATTTCCATCTGAAAGGGTGATAAATGGTATACAGCTTTGCTAGCCCCGGAAGGTCATGCTTCGTCGAATCGACTACGCATTATATTTTCTTGATTTGTCAGTCTGTAATTGTATTGCTTGTCTTCTATGAAAAATTTCGTATTTCCGAACACTCTACTTAGTGATATTATTCCAAGAACCATCGCTTCGTCAAACTACCGCTCCTTGCATTTTTCCTTTCCAAGGCAGATATTGTTTACGTTGCGTGTCACACGTGTATCTTTTGTGCGGCTGTGTGTATCAGATCAGTGCATTTAGAGTTCATTCCCAGATAGCATTTTGGAACTGATCCTGCGGCATCAATAAGTCTTCAATAATTTCCCCTCCTCGCAAATGATTCCACATTGATGATTTAGTGATTCCCGTCATCAATAATGATTAGGAATGACCAATATCGATGCAGAATCAGTCCAAAACCGATCCAAGTAATCAATAATTTTTCATGACAAAACTGTACTGATGCCGTATTCATCTCAGATCAGATTTAAGTAGCAATCCTCGGTATCAGTAAATCTTCAATCAAACCTTCGATGTTTTATTGATACCCAGATATCATTTCGGTACTGATACTTGAGTATCAATAAGTCTTCAATAATTTCCCCTCCTCGAGATTGATTTCATATTGATGATTCAGTGTTTCCGGTCATCATCATTAGAAATTGATGCTTTATTCAAGTTTTATTGATACCTACCATTAAGAATTTCTAAATTTTACAGTTGCGACGCTATTAGGTGTGTTTTTTTGGTTATCCCGTGCAGGTTTGGGTAACGAAACTTCATATAAAAAATGACAGGTGGATCAGCTGGCATTTTTTTTATATGGAGTTTCGTTACCCAAACCTGCACGGGATAACCAAAAAAACACACCTATTGTTTCACATGCATGTGCGTAGACATCTAAAAGTGAAGTGTGTGAATTTATGTGTACATTGTGCGTGCGTGCGTAATTGTGGAACACAAATTTAATATTAAAAGTAGTGAGGACAATTTTAATTAATTAATTATGCATGGGAAGCAAGCGAAAATCATTAAAAAATTGTAATTTAAAAGTTGAATATTTTCAAACAAAGAGTGTCGACATATTTTTGTGAATTTTATTTCGCCAAAAAACCCAAATGGGATTATCGCTTTTATAACATCACATTGCCTTTGGCAGAACTGCTATGTTGACATACATTGTACATATTATGTACACGTACATAAATTACAGAGTATATTTAAGATTATATTTTTAAATTACAGAAAGAATGGATTATGCAGACGAAGGGAGCATCCAACTTGAAAACATTTTTGCCCAATATCATCCACTTTAATGTCCAGCGGCTTTACAATTTTAGGGGTATACGTGGCAAGAAGAAATTTTCTACTTTCGAACAATTTGTACTTGCCTTTTTGGTATGTAGGAATTGCCATTACAATGCCCCTATAATTTATTAATGGAAACATTTCAATATTATTCCAGAGTCCTTTAAAAGAAGCGACTTCGGTATACGTGAGTTCACGGATGAGTTGGAAAAAGCGTTGCGAGATGCGAAAGTAAAATAAAATAAAACAAAAAGGCCAATAATTTTTTGTGATGTTGTGATAAAAAAAGAAAAAATTAATAAATAAATGCGAAACTGAATAAAAGTAAAGAAAATTATGTATTTTTTTAAACAAAGTAAGGAGCAGTTTTTTATACTTATTGCGATGAACCAAATCATTCACTAAAAACGAGAAAAAAAGCACAACAAAAAACAGTCAAGGAATATTTTTCTTGATTAGATATGTATTTTCTTGTTTCAAGAAAAGTCTTTACTTAAAATAATGGTTTTATTTTCTTGAATCATTATTTTAAGCTAAGACTTTTCTTGAAACAAGAAGATACATCTCAAATCAAGAAAAATATTCCTTGACTGTTATTTGTTGTATTTTTTCTTGTTTTTAGTGACCGATTTGCTTCAGTCAGCATCATTACAGTATCGATACAAGTCTTCAATAATATATCTATACAAGTCTTCAATAATATATCTAAGAAATATCGATACACTCGATACAATATTGGATTGATATACTTTTGATATAATATTGATACAATCAATCAAATCACCATTTCCCCTTTCGACTACGTCGACCAATGAGAACACTCGAAATGCGGACATCGTCCATACAAAAACATCAATAATGGTATACTGAAGGTATCAGTACATTGATGTCAAAGTATCAATAAAATATTACTAATATATCAATATCGTGCTATCTGGGTTGTTATAGGAAGACGAATCGGCAGTTGCTACGACGTCTGCGTCCACATCGATATCCGCGTCCACTTCAACATCCGTCGTGTCCACAAAGACTTCAACATCTACATCATCTATTAGTGCAGTCATATTAGCATTTCGAATTGAAAAAAATAGAGTAAGGTTAATTCTTGTGGTTCTTGAATCAGTGGGCTCCTAGGAATCTAAAACTCATTTTGCTAAAAAAAATTTTGATCGGAAAGGGCCCAAAAAGGACAAAAAAGGATACTCTTTAATCCTTGACCGGAGGTCGGCATGTGGGGTATCAAATCAAAGGGACGTCAAGTACATTACATATCCGTGTTTGTTCCATGTTTCAACGGAATAAATCGAGATTAAATGGAGAATTATTGTGTTTTCCGTGTATCTTTCCGAAGCCCTAATTACGAGAGTAATTCAAATTGTCACTAAGTTTCTCACTTTTCCGAATCTATAATAGCTAAAGATTCTACCATTAAATTTGCTAAGAAAAGAAATGATCGGAAAGCTCTCAAAAAGGACACTAATTACAAACCTTGATCGAACGTGGGCATGCGGGGTGTCATATCAAAGAGGACGTAGAGTACATTCCATATCTGGCGTTTATTACTTGTTTCAAGGACCCTCACAGGAGAAAATTGGGATCCAATGGAAAATTTTCATGTTTCTCGTATATGTATCTTTCCAAAGCCGTAATTTTTCGTCTTAGCCCGAATCTTTCCATTTAGTGTCCTTGAAACAGGAAACAAACACCGGATATGCAATGCACTCGACGTCCTCTTTGACATGACACCCCGCATGCTCACTTTGAATCAAGGTTTGTAATTAGTGTCCTTTAATGTCCTTTTTCAGAGCTTTCTGATAATTTTTTTCTTAGCAAATTTAATGGTAGAATCTTAACCTATCATAGATTCGGAAAAGTTAGAAACGTAGTGACAACATGGATTATTCTCGTAGTTATGGCTTTGGAAAGATACACGGAAAACACAAACATTTTCTATTTAATCTCGATTTATTCCGTTGAGGGTCCTTGAAACAGGAAACAAACACCGGATATGTAATGTACTCGATGTCCCCTTTGATTTGATACCCCACATGCTGAACTCCGGCCAAGGATTAAAGAGTATACTTTTTTGTCCTTTTTGGGACCTTTCCGATCAAAAATTTTTTTTTAGCAAAATGAGTTTTAGATGCCTGGGAGCTCGCTGATTCAAAAACTACAAAAAATCGCCTTACTATATTTTTTCTATTTGGAGGCCTGAAATGGGATATTTTGACTGCACTATATGCATTGTCTAGCAATAAAACTCAGTTAACTATTTTTGAAACATTATGCTTCTGATAATTTTATTTGATTATCTTTTTTGTTCAACATGTTTCTCTTTTAGGGCTCCATTACACAGTCATATTTCTATACGAACATCAGCTTAACGAGTGTGTATGCATTATTTTGCTAAAATTCTAGGCAATTCAATGAAAAACCGGTTAACCGAAAACCGGTACTTTGAGCCCGGTTAAAACCGGACGGTCTAACCGGCTTTGCAAAAAAACCGAAAAAACCGAAAACCGGGTTATGGGCCGGTTTTTGACATCCCTACTACGCATCATCAAATTTATCCCATTTTACGTGACAATTCTCATTATTTGGAGCTGAGTTTTCGTACAGCACTTACCGTGCCGATGTACTTGCCGGGTACATTGCGGCAAGACGAAGTAAGCAGGGTAAGTTGGATTTTTGGAAATTGGTGTCGTCGAAACGACGAAGGATGAACTTTGTGTAACTTTTAGAACTCCAGTATTTCTTACGTATGGTTGTCGATTCGACGAAAAGCTGTGTCCATACAACTAGCTCATAGCAAATATGTTTATTTTTGAAATGTGGGACCTATTCTTTCAAAAATTATGGAAAAAATATTTACTAGGACAAAAATAGGACAAATCAGGAAAATGGCTCAAAATTCTTCCTCATTTTAGGAAGATTACATTTCGAACTCATAAAAATCGGCTCCCTCCATGGCACTCAATGTCAAAATTAGACATCCTACATATAATTAGAATTAATCAAGGGAACTCGGGGAGAAGATATTCCAAAATTTACTGTAAATAATCCTACAATCCACTGTAAAAACCGCAATAGGTGAAGTGAAAGAAAACCCGTGTTGGGACCCCAAAATGGATCGCTGTGCCTTTTGTATATACATGAGCTTTTCATTCAATAAACCCAATTTCCTAGTATTTTATGATTCGAGCACATTATGTGAATTATATCAACGTTAAGTTTTTTTTTAACTCATTTTTAAATTTAGTGTTTTATATTTCGGGCGAAATAACATTGACTTAAGAAAATTTAATTTGTAAATCAATTTCCGTACAAAATTACTCAAAATCGATGTCTTTCCATTCTAAATAAACTGACGATTGAAAATTTGTCAAATTTTATAAATATTTTGAGAAAGGGTGATTTTGTATGAAGCGTCAAAGTTGAGGGTCGTCAAATCGACGAAGCATGACCTTTCCGTACTAAAAATAAGCATGACCTTCCAGGGTTAAGGACCTCATATTCCAGTGTCTTTCAAGTTCTTCTTTTTCTTCTCAGTACGTATAGCCCCTTGTGTGGCCATGGTGCGTTAACTCAGCCGTTTATAGGCAATTTCGAATCAACATTACGTTGCATATCATTTCAGAGTGTATAAATATAATGTTGTAAGCACTATATATTTCCATTCACATGTACGGAAATTTTGGACCACGCCGAGATTCGATCTCCGGACCTCTAGATTACTAGCATCGTAAAGTGCGACTCAACCAAGTGAGCCACAGAGCGGGTCTTTCAAGTTATTAAATCAAAATCATACCAGCAATAAAATTTAGCCACTGTTAATACTTTGATAAATTTAGAGGAAATCTTATTAAAACCGTTAACCATATTTCAATCAATAAAGGATTTATAAATATTCTGACGATGCTACTTTGCTAAGATGAAAGTGACAGACGAAACAAACTGATTTCGCAATGCACTGAAAATAGACAAACTACGCTATAAAAGGTAGATATTGGAGGCCAGTTGAATGTAATCAGAATGCAGAAGAAAATCATTCTCATCTCCATTTTAAAAATTTGACTCTAAAATTAGCAAAAAAAGAAATAACATGCATGGCAGTCCACCAGTTAACTAGGGCCGCAGATGTGTGAGTGACATCCAATTTCCAAGATCTAAAGTGCTGTTTTGTTGAGGTGTTGAGATCAACAGCACGCCCAGCATTGTTATTTATCCCCATAAATGGATACTTGTTTACAATCTGAGCGACATCATAGTCCGTCACGTAGGTCGTGAGTTCGAAAAACCTCATAAAATGAATTCGTTCACGGTGAGTCTGGAATCCGTGACCCTCTGCATCAATCCTACCACAAGCCAGGCTACTCTAAAATTTGCTAACAATATTTCTGCGACCGGAAATTTCAGCTTCTAAGAAAATCATAATGTTAAAAAATTTTGGGCTTGCCCCCCCTGACCGAAATCCTGGCTACGCCCATGGTGGCGGATTTACCAGTAGGCTGAGTAGGCTGGAGCCTAGGGCGGCAGATTTTACGGGGGCGGCGAATTTGGTGCAAATAACAAATTTCAACTCCATGCCATATAGTACTTATTCTTCTCGTGAAGGGTGTTTGTACTTCAGGGAGACAAGTAAGTGAAGAACTACACTGAAAAAAATCATTTGCTTAAAACAAGACAAAATACAATAAAAAACAGCCAAGGAATAATTTTTCCTGATTTAAGATGTATTTTCTTCCTTGTTCCAAGGAAAGTTTTTCTGATTTAAGATGTATTTTCTTGTTCCAAGAAAAGTTTTTGCTTAAAATAATGCTTATTTATTTATTTTAAGCAAAGACTTTTCTTGAAACAAGAAAATACTTGGTTGTTTTTATTGTATTTTTTCTTGTTTTTAGCAATGGATTTTTTCAGTGTACTATTTGTCATCGTTATCTCAGAGCTTTGAAACAATCTGTTCTTTTGTAGGGTTTTTTGAATTTTTTTTTGAAATACCCTTATAAAATCGATTTTGTCCGTCCGTCTGTCCGCCCGCCAGTTCACTTAAAATTTGGTAGAAATGTATAGAATGATAACAGTTATTTCGTATCGGAGATGGACGTATGTATAGTAATCAAATCAAAGGACTTGACGAGAACATTTTACATCAGTAATTTTTCCCAGTTTAAAGTAATGGTAACGGTGTTTGAAGTTCGGTTTTTCTAAACAGTTATGGGTACCGATATGAAACTTTGCACAAAGTTAGTATGAGCTGATATACGTTAAATACTAAGGTCCGGTTACTCATACATTTTATCCAATCGACAAGCTTAAAGCATGTTACAGCCAGTGTAAACGACCATGCTACAAGTATGCTTTAAGCTTAAATTATGGATAAATATATACGAGTAACCGACGGTAAGTCTGTTTACTTTTGCTAAGAAAAAATAAATACATAACAGTAAATTTGTGAAAGTTCAATTTGTGCGTGTGTAGCCCCTCTTAGGTCTGCAAATATGAAAATGTTTATGATGGTTTTCAGGAAATGACATAAGGAATATGTGTGCAAAATTATCCAAACCGGAAAATAGCGAACCTAATATTTGATAAGGGCGTTTCACAATACCAGGGCAGCGTCTGAAGCATTTGTTCCCTGAATTATTTAGTGACTGGCTCAAACAATGAACATGAAATTTAAAACTGTATTTTAGAAGTGACGTTTATAGAAAAGTATTTGAAATTGAAAAAAAAAAACAGTTTATACGAAATTTCAAGTAGTTTCAAAACCGGACTGGAAGTCTTGTAATTGCAGTTGGAGTTGTTCTTGTCAATTTGTTTGTCAAATTTGTATGGAAGGTGAGCTTTTCTGTCCTGTACTCGACCCAATAAAAAAAAAATTATCAGCAAAAATGCGTCAAAATGGAAGAAATGGGTAGTTGAACTTAAGTCTAAAAATTTTACTTGTACATGTGCACGAAAACATGTGATTTGGGCCAACATTCAAACCTTTTTTTTCCAATGAAAATGTGTAAAAACCCAGGTCCCAAACTTGATTGAAATCAATCGGCTTCCGACCACTCTGAGCATATTAGCTTAAAATATGCCTTTTTGTGCAGGAAAATATTAATCTCCTTCGTGAAATAGTTTTGTCCTATGATTCGGTTCAGAAAAAAACATAGTCATTTGCGACATTTGCAATATAATTCGTTTGCAACCTTTCAGATTATGGGACGAGAGTATCTTGAATTAATATTTATTTAAAAAAGACCCGAAATTCTATATTTGATGAGGAAATAGTAAATTTTGCAAACACTACAATTTAGGCCAGTCAATAAACCGAAATATAAAGCGTTAGGTCTCAAAAAATTGCTCGGCTCTGTTTTTTTGGGATATTGTTAGGATAGATACCAGAAGTGTACCACCAAGTTTGCAACTTCGAAAAACCTGTGCTAACCCCGTGACCCTCAAAAAACCTCAAAATTTTCGGACTTTTTTCATATTTTTGTTTATATTTTCTAAAAGGTGCTTCCTACAAGTAAGTTGTCCACTGCACTGTTAAAGCTAAGAAAATCTTCATTAATTTGAGTGTAACCCCAGCTTTGTAGGAGCAAAGGATTCCAGCACTTTAAACATTGTTTTTTGAAAATAAAGCTCGAAATTGTAATTTCAGTCATGTTTCGAACTGAATATCGGCTTAAATGCGCATTCTACGGAGAAAGTCATGTGACACGAGGTTATAAACCAGCTACTTAGCTGTATATATGTCGGAACGAATGGAATCAGACCATGGGGTCATAGGGCTGCCCCTGAAAATTAGGTTCTTCTAAGAAAAACTTTTTTCTTTATGTACCAATATTAACCAAACTTCATCCAAGTATGTTCCTGGTTAAGCCTCAGAAAATATCTAGGAACGGATGAAATCGGAACACTACGTTATATAGGGCTTTCATACAAACCAACCTCTGGAAATTAGGTTCTTCTGAGAAAAACTTTTTTCTTTATGAACCAATCTTAACCACCCTTCCCCCAAATGTGTTTTTTAGTAAAGCTTCAAAACATATCTAGAAACGGATGAAATCGGAACACTAGGTCATAGGGCTGTCATACAAACCAACCCCTGATAATCAGGTTCTTCTAAGAAAAACTTTTTTCTTTATGAACCAATCTTAACCAAACCTCACCCAAATGTGTTCCTAGTAAAGCCTCAAAACATATCTAGGAATGTATGCAATCGGAACATTACGTCATAGGGCTGTCATACAAACCTCCTAAAATACAATTTCGGAATTTTTTACAAAAAAAAACATTTTTTAAATTGCTGTATCTTGGGATCCTTTGCACCTACAAAGCTGAAATTACACTCATACTCATTAAAGAAGATTTTCTTAGCTTTAAAAGTGCTTTGGACGACTTACTTGTAGGAAGCACCTTTTAGAAATTAAAAACAAAAATACGAAAAAAGTCCGAAAATTTTGAGGTTTTTTTAGGGTTACGGGGTTAGCACAGGTTTTTCGAAGTTGCAAACTTGGTGGTACACTTCTGGTATCTATCCTAACAATATCCCAAAACAACAGAGCCGAGCAATTTTTTGCGACCTAAAATCGTTAAATGACTGGCCTAAATTTCATTCCCATCTCATTTAGTTTATCAAGCTTTACTGATGAACGCGTTTGTTGCACACCACATCACAAACTATTTTTTTCCTATTTAAAACCACCTTCCTGTCCAAAGTTAATTTACGCGTAAACAAATAAAAAAAAATATACGTGTTCAAATTTTGAAAATACTCGTTAATTTCCGTAGACGTTTCCGAATTTTTGATCCTACGGCTTAAACTGATAGACAGTGATATTTATGGTCTAGGCCAGGCTTTGAGTTTGAGACCCCTCTCATAGAGCTTGGTAGAGGCGGCAAAATGTCAACAGCCTACTAGCGGCAAATGCGTAAATCCGCCACTGAGTGGAGGCGACTGTAGCGAACCAAAACGACATCGAACATCCGTGAAGGAGCTCAAGCAGAAAGGGGTCTTTTATCTGCGATCGGACAAGGGGAACGCAGTCGTAGTGATGGATAAGAAGGACTATGATTCAGCGTAGCTCGAAAAACTCTATTCAGGAGGTTATTTCGATTTACGCAAGGATCCCCTTTCAGACTCCATCAAGAGGGTTGAAAAAGTCTTGAAAGATTGCACTTCCATTGTCGATCAGCCCTCCAAACTACGAATGACAAACCCTACCCTGCCGAGGATAAAAGGCCTACCTAAAGTGCACAAGCACGGGAACGTGTTCAGGGAAATCATGGCAGCTACGAAATATCCGACACAAAACATCGCAAAATGGCTACTCCAGAGGTTCAATGGTCTAGGTGGAAGCGGTTCTACCAGAAGTCTGACCAACAGGGAGGATTTCATCGCCAAGCCCAACAACGTAAGGCCAGTTCAGTGCGGACAGAAACCACACATACACATGGACAGAAACACACACACATAATCGAAAGGTACTTCATCGCCTCCCTGGAAGAGGGAAGTTAGTCTGCTCATATGAGACTTGCAAAGGTGTGCATGACAACTATCTCACCTTCCGGGGCAGGTTCTACAATTGCACCAGAAGCGTAGTCATGGGCAATCCACTCTCTTCGTTCGTAAGTAAGATATTCATGAACAGGATCGAGGGAGAACTGGAAGAGAAGGACGAATTACCAAGATTCTGCGGGTAAGATATGTGCTAGCGATTATCAATAAGGAAGAGGGCGAGAAGGTCCTGAACAAGGCTCACAAGAACAAAAAAGTCACCAGAAAAAATGGCATCCTTGAATCAAGGTCTCATTGAGTTAACGTATGTGCATAAATACGGGCCTAAAGACTGTAAGGGGGCAAAAAGGGACCGAAATCATAGAAGTCTGCTTCAATAAATCCCCGAATCACATACATATATACAAAATCCCTCTCTCTCTCTCTCTCTTGATTACCGTAACTCCTAGTGGAGCATGGCGCGTTGATGACTACCGTGTGTAGTCATCAACGTTACAAAGACACCTGAATTCAGAGTGTGATACGGTTGTCAGCCATACCACTTCCTAGTCGCATTGTTAGTTTATTATTCTACGATAAGAATATTTCTTATAATTTTCCTCTGAATAATAAACTTGGGACGAAATCCCTCTACGGCATTTTAACCCTTCTGCCGGCGCAAAGGTCTGGCCAGACCTTTGGCACGATAATTCGGTCAAAAAATATAGAAAATGAAATCGCAGCATTATATCCTAAAATTATATGTTTAGAAGCATTTTGCGAAAATTTGAAAAAAATGTTTTAAGTTTTGAGCATGTGGTGAACCCATATTTCTCTGCAGGTAAAAAGTGCAAATATGAAATTCTTTTAAAATTCTCCTATTTATGATGTAATAATGTCATTAAAATTCGGTATGTATAATAAAAACAATAAAAAATTCTGAATTTTTTCTTTAAGAAGCCGTGAAATTCAGACAAGTGGATTAGAGTCGAAGGTACTCTCATCATTAATCTTGAAGCTGCAATGGAGGCCTTTCCTGGACCTCATCCAGCGTGTGAGGACGGAGGCTGGGCTCAAGGGCACGTCAAACTAATGAAGTTTGCGGATCAGAGATCAGTCTCCATGTTTAAATTTGCCATAAGCAAAGCAAAGCAAAGGGAGCTTTGGCCTGGTGCCAAACTTGAGGTTGTGGCGAAAGAGGACGTTCCTATGCGTCCGAGGGCCCGCCTGCTGCTACAACCTTTAGTGTCCGACAAGGATCAAATTTTACACATCATTCGGATGTGTAATCCGAGCATACCAACTGACGACTGGCGTATTGTAAAGTTAGAGGATGCCAAGGATGATCGCAAGTGTGCGATTTTATTGATCAATAAGCCATCACTGACTCCACTTATAAAGTCAGGCGGGGCCGTGAGTTTTGGTTTTGTTAAACTGAAGCTAAGGGTCTACAAGGACGATCTCAAAAAAGCCGATAGGCCGGTTTCTGACCCCAGTGGGCATGCTGTTGATGTGGCCGCTTCCACTAACGCTACTGTGGCAGATTCTAAACCAGCTGAAGAGGTTGTGGATGACGACTACGTCTCTTTGTGTTCGGAACTAGCTGCCTTGGACACTGCATCTCAGCCGTCTCCAGTAATTGACTCTTTCTCATTCGACACGGATGAAGAAGAGAATGTTACGGTGGTTGAGAAGGTCTAATGGTGAAGTTCTTGCAAATTAACCTTCACCATGCAAAGGCAGCTACAGCTGCTATTACTTGTCGTCTATCGCAGGGTGTAGACGATATCGTGTTAATTCAAGAACCTTGGGTTGTGGATGATTTTGTCAGGGGCCTGAAGTGCTCTGATTTTGATACGTTTTATGTTACTGGACAGGGTATCCCGCGGCCAGAAAAACCTTTAAGGCTTTTCTTGTGCCCAATTTCAGTGATAAGGACTTTGTCTTGGTCTGCATTGAGCTACAGGGTAAAGTTTTGTGGGTTGCTTCGGCATACATGCCGTATGATGACCTCCTACATTCTCCTAAGTTGAGAGAAGCCGTTGCAGTAGCAACGTCTTCAGGTACTAGTATAATCCTCGGGTGCGACTCAAATGCACATCATGTTGTCTGGGGTAGCACGGACACGAACGAACGAGGTGAACTGCTTCTGGAATATATCCTAGGAACAAATCTCCTTTTTTGTAATGTGGGTTCCGAGCCTACTTTCGTTACAAAAAACAGGCAAGAGGTACTGGACATTACTCTGGCATCGGAGGATATCTTGCATTTAATAACAGGCTGGAGAGTGTCGGCAGAGCACTCCTTCTCTGATCACAGGTATCTACAATTTAGTCTTGCTGCGCATTCTGAAGTGGCTCAACGCACTGTGAATCGTAGGAAGACAAACTGGACTAGATATCGAGAGTCCCTTTTAGAGGAGCTTCCGTTGATTCCTAATATTTCAAGCACTGAGCGAGAAGTGGATGATATGGTAAACGTCTTCACCGAAGCGATGACGACTGCGACTGCAGCATCCTGCTCTGTCAGTTTACGGGCAGGAAAGAAAAAACCTACTTGGTGGAATTCTACGATTTCTGAATTAAGAGTTACGAGTAGGAGAAGCTTTAATAAGGCTAAGGCCTCTAAACTCGAATCGGACTGGCATTCATACAAGAAACATCTAAATTCTTTCAAAAAAGGACTAAGAAGCGCTAAGCGTAGCGCTTGGAGAGGCTTCTGCGAAAGCATCGAAGGGGCCTCGGAGACATCCAGATTAAGGAAAGTCTTAGCATCCCACCCATCTATGCCAAGCTTTCTACAGAAAGAAGACGGATCATGGACGTCTTCTTGTATCGAAACTGTCGAGTGTTTAATCGACACACACTTCCCTGGAAACTCAGCCGTCGCTCTTCCTGGTCTTCCCTTAACTCATAGAGGGTCTTGCGATACGGCTTCTATTCTCAACCGTGCATGGGCGTAGCCAGGGGGGGGCAGGGAGGGGCGGTCGCCCCCCCCCTGGTCGGTGAAGATGGTAAAAAATTCTTACCGATGTAGTAAAAAAATCGCTGCACTATACAACATTTTCAAAAATTTTCTGCTGCTGGCGCAGCAGTTGCCCTTTCCACCACTCCAAGTGCTGCCGCAGAAGCCATGATCGGGACAGTTTGCAGTCAGGAGGCACATACAAATAGATGACAGCGAATGGCCTCTCGTAACTGACGGAGGCTGGGTTCCAGCACACACATTTCACTTGTGAGTATGCTACTGTGGCTGCGTGGATCCCATATTTCCTGTTTCATTTCATGGCTTCTGAGCTGGAGTAAACAATTTCGAGAAGGTAGGGGAATTCAACTTATTTTCATCTGAAAGGGGACAAATAGCATGGTTTTTTAGGGACCTATGGTAAAGAACGGACATCATATTTCAGTGCCTTCCAAGTTATTTAATCAAAATTTATTTTCTAGCTGAATCATGCCAGCAATGACCGCTTATATACCGGAGCAAAGATAAAAAGTTTTAGACAAATTTAAATTATTTTTGGACGGCATATACGGGCTGCACTAACTAATCGAAACTAAATTTAGTCCCGCTCGCAACAGATGGCGAGGTGCTTGCCAATCCATAATGCCTAGACAAGCGACTGTCTCTGAAATTTATCCAGGAAGAGCGAATAGCGTGTAGGACGGGCAATCAACAGACATTGGTTCGATGCTAGCTGCGGAAATTTTGTTTTTCTATATTTTTTTTTCGCAAATTCGTTCAATGACAGCAAATGATGATATAAAGCAAACGACGTACTCCTTTTTTGAAGCTTAATTTAGAGCTACAATAAGGTTCTATTGGATTAAAAAACGGCGCCAAACGCCATTATTGGACTATTATTCAGTGGTTATACCCTGTAAAGTGCCCCTATTATTGTTAGAAGAGAGTATTTTACGAAGTATTATAGGAATGAAATTGTTACTTGGGAAGTCGTCTTGTTACTGAAATGATACCGTTTTCGATTTTTTTTTCGCTACAAAGTTTTTATGAAATTCCTCGGTAGAAAAAACTCGAGATTAACAAATTCCAATCATAATATTGCCCAAATAATCGAAATGTCAGATAAACCATTTCTAAACATCTGCACATTCCACAACCAATTCGAATAAAAAGAAGAAGAAGAAAGTTAATACGCGAACTAGACTTGGACGGTATATACACCCTATGGAAAAGGTACTATCTCCAAAAATGCTTTAAGATAGTTTAAATTAAGAGCCGGTATATAAGCGCTCAATAAAATGTAGCCACTGATACTACTTTGAGAAATTTGGAAGAAATCTTAATTAAACCGTTATAGTATAGTTACTATAGGTGATTTCAGATTGCAAAGTGTGGTGGAGAAATTTGTTTTTGCTTCCTATGTTTTTTGAGGAGCTGAGCTCAAATCTGGAGATTCTCACCAAAATTTCGTTGCGGATAAGGGTCAAAACTGCGCAAAAAAAAATTTCGGAGTTTTCCCGTTTTTTTGCTTATAACTCCGAAAATGAACATTTCTCCGAAAACTTGTCCATGAAAATATTAGAGAAAACATAATTGCGGTTCCAACGCGCCATTAATTATTAAAATGTGAAGCGGTATAGCTACAATCGATAGTCATTTTTTTGGCGTTTTTTGGAATTTTGGCCCTGTTTTGCAACGAAATTGTGGTGGAAAGTTTCGGATTCATGTTCTTCACCCCAAACTACATAACGTTCAAGAAAAATGCAACTTTTGCAACCAAATATGAAAAACCGTTTCAACTCAAAAATTTTATTCATAATTATGGAACTATGTTAAAAATGGCAAATTTAAATTATCAATTGTGGTAATACCGCTCAACGGATTTGTAATATTTATGTATCTTTGGAAGCGCTATTTTGTGCTGACTAAAATATCCATGGAGAGTTTTTCGCGGAAATAAATAGTTTCGGAGTTAGGGGCCAAATAACGGAAAAACAGCAAAAATTTTAGGGTTTTTCGCGATTTTGACTCCACAACATTTTGCAATCTGATGTACTAGGTTTAGCACGTAGTAACTAAACTATTATCCATATTTTAAGCAATAAAGGATTTATAAATATGCTGACGATGCTACTTTGATAAGATGAAAGTGGCAGACGAAACAAATTGATTTCGCAACTGGAATATGCAGTCCGAGATACAAGAATTGCACTGAAAATAGACTAACTACCCTTTAAAAGGCAAAAGAAAACAATTCTCATCACCTTTCTTAAATTTGGCTCTAAAATTAGCAAAAAAAAAAGAAATGACATGCGTGACAGTCCACCAGTAAGCTACGACCGCAGATGTATGAGTGACATCCAATTTCCAAGACTTAAACTGCTGTTTTGTTGAGGTGTTGCGATTAACAGCACGCCCAGCAATATTATTTATCCCCATAAATGGATACTTGTTTACAATCTGAGCGACATCATAGTCCGTTACTTAAGTCGTGAGTTCTAAAAACACCATAAAATGAATTCGTTCACGGTGAGTCTGGAATCCATGACCCTGTGCACCAATCCAACCACAAGCCAGGCTACTCTAAAATTTGCTAACAATATTTCTGCGACCGAAACTCCTAAGAAAATCATGATGTTGAAAAAATTTTGGGCTTGCCCCCCCCTGACCGAAATCCTGGCTACGCCCATGCAACCGTGAGAAGCTAATTTGGGCGATCACAAGCTTTGATCCCTTTAAATCAGCCGGGCCTGATGGTATTATCCCTGCTGATTTGCAAAAGTGTATAGACATCACGTACGCTTGGATAGTACGCATATTTACTGCATGCCTGAACTTAGTATACATACCTCGCTTGTGGAGAGAAGTGAAAGTCACCTTTATTCCCAAAACGGGTAGAAGTTCGCATGCAAGGCCAAAGGATCTCCGGCCTATTAGCCTTTCATCCACCATGTTGAAATCACTAGAACGGCTAATCGACATTCATGTTAGAGCGACGATCCCACAAAACCTATTATCCATGTCACAACATGCATATTGCAAAGGGAGATCTGTCGATACAGCTCTACATTCGTTAGTCAGTTTTATAGAAACATCTATTCATCACAAAGAATACACGATGGTGGTCTTCTTGAATATTGAGGGGGCTTTTAACAATATCAAGCCCACGGCGATTACGGATGCTCTTCGGAATCTACATGTTGACGATTCTATATGTACCCTCGTTAATATGCTACTTACCACGAGACGCATTCAGAGTAGTCTGGGTGCCTCCTCTGTCTGCAGATATGTTTGTAGGGGCACTCCACAAGGAGGCATCCTATCTCCTTTACTCTGGAATATAGCGATTAACCAATTGCTTCTTAACCTGGAAAGTATCGGATGCAAAGTCACAGCTTATGCTGATGACGTTGCTATAGCTATTAGGGGCAAGTTTTCTGACACTCTTAACGGGTTATTAGAGAACGCCCTGACTATCTTAACGGACTGGGCTAACCTCAGTGGTGTGGGAATTAACCCAGCAAAAACGGACTTAGTCCTCTTTACTAGGAGGCGCACAATTCCTACTATTACCTTGCCTAGACTAGGGGGCACACAACTAGAGTTGTCCGACACGGCCAAATTTCTTGGTCTGATTTTAGACAAGCAATTAAAATGGAAACCCAACATTGAAGAAAGGGTGAACAAAGCTACTGTGGCACTTTACTTATGCAAGAAAGCAATCGGGAAAACGTGGGGCCTGCAACCAAAAGTTGTGTATTGGTTGTACACAGCTATTGTGCGGCCTATTCTGGTTTATGGAGTTAGCGTGTGGTGGACAGCATTAAGTACCGAGATCACTTGAATCAGTGCTAACCACATCAAAAATCATCGAGAAGTGCCGGTTAGTACTGAGAGAGATGGGTCGTTTCTTCGATATTACGCTATGCTGGATACCGGGTTATAGTGGCTTCGAAGGGAATCGACGCGCAGACGACTTGGCGCGACTTGCGTCAGCTAGTGGCGCTGAAGGCGATCGTTACAACATAAAATCGCCATCTGCTGCTTGTGCAATGGTAATAAAAACCGCTGTTGAACGCAGGGCCAATGCAAGATGGACCTATGGGTGTACTTGCAATACGACAAGGTTGATATGGCCAAAGCTAGATTTTGTTCGATCAAACATATTACTGTCTTTGGACAGAAAGCATATTCGGAATGTAGTGGGGGTTATAACGGGGCATTGTCCTATTGGAAATCTTGCTAGAAGGCTCCGAATTCCCCACAATGACTTCTGTAGAAGCTGTGATGACGAGGAGGAGGAAGAGAGCGTACATCACTTACTCTGTCAATGTCCTGCTTTGGCCGAGAAACGAAACCGTTATCTTGGTTCCAGGTATTTTTATGATACGGACGATCTTCGTGATGTGAGCCCAATACTGCTCAACAAATTCATTGTTAGCACGGGGTGGTTCTCAGCTTAATAGGTTATTAGATTCGAATTCTACAGAGGTATCACAACGGACCAAGTCTGGTCTAAATGCGCTGGGGATAAACTCAGCAGCCCCTTTACCTAACCTAACCTATGAGTGTCTCGCGAACGTCTTTTTAAATATATTTGATCAAGAAATTTACGAAAACTTTAGAATGGAATGATTTTTGCGCTTGAAAATTTCCTATTTTTCCACCTATTTCCGTAAATCTGCAAACTAATATCGGGGTAAAATATACCAGCAAACCGCCAAAATTTCCCAAATGATGTTGGAATTGAAAAATGCGATCAAACTTTCTATGCTAGATACACGCCATGAAAATAGAGAAGCAAATAAAGCAGAAAATAAGGAAAAACATGTTTGTACTAATACCCCCTCAAAATATGTCTTCTTGAAAACGTTTCCAGTATATTTACAAAAATGATATAAATGGTTTTATTGTTTAAAAATGCTAGTCTAGAATTGGCAGAATGGCTCTACGGAGAAATATTTCAATTTTTCTAAGAGCTAACATTTTTTTCTCAGTAGGTCCAGCTAGACCTATTCGGTATAGAATATGCACATTGTAATATGTGCCGACAGAAGGGTTAAATTACCGCAACATTCTAAAATTTTGGGTATGTTTATACCTTATAGATTGGAAGGCACCTTACCCTTACCGAAGCTACGAAAAAATATGTAATGTAATGTGAAGCTGAAGTAGTCTGGCTTGTCTAGCGGTTAGTGCGCGCACCTTCGGTGCACAGGGTCATGAGCTCGAATATCACCGTGGATCATGGTGTTTTTCGAACTCACGAGCTTGTGACGGACTATGATCTCACTCAGATGTTAAACGAGTACCCATTTATGGGGATAAATAACACTGCTGAGCTTAATGCTGATCTCATTACCTCAACAAAAAACAGATAAGATCTTGGAAATAGGGTGTCACTAACACATCCTGCGGCATTAATCCAATGTTGGATTGTCGCGCCTGTTATTTTTAGTGAAGCTGATACCGCTTTGTCTACTCGGTACCACTGTAACCTGTCGGTATAATTGTATCGGATTACTTCCGAAAAGCAAACAACATTTCATAGAAATTATAATTCCAATCTTCTTTGATAACATAATCCGAACAACATGTAATTTTGAAATTCTCTAGTGGCGATCGAAAATTCCTTTTTTCAATTCGTCCCCTCGAAAATCACTTCGTAATCACAAGAAAATCATGAAAATCATCAAAACGCTTAAAGAAAATTCAATTCTCAGAACAATAGCTGAATCCCAATGCGAGTTCGAAGAACGCTCCACGACCAACAGGAAAGGACTCACTTTTGCCCACATGAACGGGACATACCTTCTTCATTGCATTGCATTCCAGCGCGACAATCCCTCGACGCCTCAATCAATCAAAGTTACCTCGTTAGACCGAAGAGTGGCAAGTCATAGTTCAAATTACACAACCAATAAGAAATGCGGGTACGCAGGGGAGATTGCAAAATTCAGGTGGCTGACAGGATGAGAACTAGTTTGTTCACTTC
This sequence comes from Microchrysa polita, assembly GCA_949715475.1. Taxonomy (NCBI): domain Eukaryota; kingdom Metazoa; phylum Arthropoda; class Insecta; order Diptera; family Stratiomyidae; genus Microchrysa; species Microchrysa polita. The sequence continues at coordinate 61,431,183 of OX454421.1, read as the reverse complement.
ACACGTCCTGGACCGGGACGTCGTATATAAACTCCCGTTGAAGGATGAGGTGAGAGCGACAAGTATTGCGAAAGTGTCTAGAATAGCAATTTTGCTAGATCCCTTGATAATCTCCACAAACTGTGAGAATGTGCGAATCCGAGTCAAGTTCTTTGGCAAATATAGAACATTATTGGATGTCCTTGTTAAGATTAACCCGACTGTGTCGGGTGGCTGTTTCTAAATTGCTCAAACTTTTGCCAAATGTCATTTTAAGACGAACAAGTACTTGAGCGGTAATCTTCTGATTTGATTTTCAATTCCTTACAGATTTGAAGCATGTTATTCGAATCGCCATTTCTGTATTATGCTGTGTAGAAGAAGACACGTAACTTTATGATTATCCTATACATCATCCTCAAAGTGGGCTATTTGTATTCGTATAAAACACCCACACCATTTAGTGCAACTACTCCTTCAACTACTTTAAAGAAATGCGCACATATATCAATCTCAGATTTATTTAAATTCCATTCACATGTCCTATCCAGGATTCGATTAAAATCCATAAAATCACATAGTCATGACATGGCGTAAACTGCAGCATTTTGGCATCACATATCAGGCAAACACGCTCCCGAGATCCTTTTGCCAGTATATACAGCGAGGTCAGGTTGTTGAGTATCATTGAGCGCGTTGGATATTTAAATTAAGTGACAGGATGATTTATACTTTCTCAAGAAAGTCAACAAGCTCAAGATTTACGGCGACCGGGTGACATTCTCATGTGCTCCCTTTCAACATGTTACCGCACTAGGGTACTATGGCGAACGTTGGAGGGACTATGGCTAAATGTTCACGACAGGTCCCTTTCAGTGCAGGATTTACAAATAAGCGGGGAATACGCGGTGAAGTCATTTCTTTTATGCGTGTGTCCTTTTTGTATATGGTTCAAGGGTGTGTATAAGGTATAGTCGAGATTTACTTCCTACTGGTGGATAATATGCAAGCCATGACGAATGCCCAAGGTAATATGTGTGGCCAATTGTTAACTTTTAATTTGTATGCATATTCCTTTTTCGGTGCCATCTACGCTTGGCTGTACGTGAAAAGCTTGGGTCGTTGATTTCCTTTCTTCGTCATTTTTCTATGGCAAAATAATTCAACAACAAGTCTTGCGTCTTGTGTTTCACGAGCATAAACCCTCACTAACATCGTCGTTTTCTCTATCGTTATTTAATGCTTCATTAGATCCATTCACCAAAAAATTGTATGCCATTATGTGCTCTGGTTAAAAAAGTTCATGGAAAAATGAAGAATGAATGGTATCGGGGGTCCTCTCGCAGGCACTCTGCATACTAAACAAACCTTTTCGTAACGGGGACAACATGCATGCCATGTATGGATTATTTCGCAATATGGAGCTGAATTGGCAAACAGGGTGAATAGTGAATGGGAATGGAATTAAATTATACATTACGGGTATGAAAGAAATTATAGATGTACAAGGGTAGATATGAGGACATGTCCATTTTAATCTCGAAATTGACCACGTCCATACATATGCAAATCACTTTAGAGAAAGAATAGAACGGTGAGTAACGACGGAGAAGTGAATGGAATTATTTTCTTTCTTTTCAACCAAATCTGACCTCGAACCTTTTTTGGTTTTTTTTTTCCACGAAAATTTTTCTTGGCCCTCATTTTCATATATCCTTACAAGCTAATGTCGATTTTAGGATTTTTTTAATTTCTAGCATCTCCCACAGTTAAATAAAATTCTTCTTCTTTGCTTTTCAGATTTATTCATCATTATTAAATTTCTTGATTGTTTAAAAAGTTTAGAGTTTTCCGAGTTTTATTTAGTTTTTATCAAAGAGATTGTTTATTGAGAAAAATAAGATTCAACTGCAAAATTTGTCTCGCAGACTGAGAGAGATTAATCGTACCAGTCAATAGCACAAGCATTTTTTTTTGCTACTGAATTCAGAAAACGTTTATCCCCAAAAAAATGCCTATAACGGAGAGGATGCCTATGCTGGAAGCTTTAGAAAAACTCCTTCATTGAGTGGCGTTTCAAAACAAAACAGTTGCGTATTTCATTTCAAATCTACCGACCGTTACGGATCAGAAACTTGTCTTTACAAACAGATTCCCTAAGCGCCACTTTGAGTATTAACTGATTGAAATAAATTTACCATATGACAGTTGAACCGTGCTTTTCGGGCCTCATTTATTTAGTAAACTATTTAAAATTTAAATAAAATGTAGCTCCCCTCATTTGACACTGGAAATTTTAATTTCCTAAAAACACGTATCAGCTGAGATGTATCAATTGTCACATTCTTCACTTTCCGAGAGATGTGTAATGGATGGCTGGAGGTAAGGGCAGGGATGACCATTAAGGTCCAAAAACACCTAAAATGCAAAAACCTTAACTGGTTACCACTAGTGACGTGCGCAGGCAGTCCAGCTCAGCTGTCGTGCTTTTCGGGCCTCATTTATTTAGTAAACTATTTAAAATTTAAATAAAATGTAGCTCCCCTCATTTGACACTGGAAATTTTAATTTCCTAAAAACACGTATCAGCTGAGATGTATCAATTGTCACATTCTTCACTTTCCGAGAGATGTGTAATGGATGGCTGGAGGTAAGGGCAGGGATGACCATTAAGGTCCAAAAACACCTAAAATGCAAAAACCTTAACTGGTTACCACTAGTGACGTGCGCAGGCAGTCCAGCTCAGCTGTCGGGGGTAGTGGGGGGTCTTTAGGCTCACCAGTCTCCTCCATTAGCAAACGAAAGAGACTCGCACGTCTGCGCGATTAAAAGAAAAAATAGCACCTGAAAAGGCAAGAAAACGGAAATATTATGTGACGACGAACGTCAAACTCCCAAAACCCGGAAACAATAAAACGTCCCGAGAAAGGACACAAAAGCTACCTTAGCAGAAAAAACGAAAGAAAAGGCCTAAAGCCGAAATATGTATAAACGGGGAAGACCGTCCTATCGAGACGGATCCTTTTATACCCTTAGGTTGGCTGCTTATCGATGGTGAACGGCTGTTCAATGGGCCACTCAGGTGGTATGGGCCCTGCGCGGTTTTAAACCCTCCCTACCATGGGATTTCATGCGCGAAATATTTGAAATCCCCCAATTTAATACTAGGAATTCATATTGGAGGGAGAGGGGAGAAAGAGGGCTATGATTAGCACATTTTCGTTTATTCAAATATTATACTTAATACTCGTACTTAATTCATTTGCTTCCATAAAGGAAGAAGTTTATAATAAAGTAATTCAACTGTCTAAACTTAGATAATTTTCAAAATTTACAACTACGGCAAACTCCAAGTGACCTTTCACTTCAAAACTATTGACTTCAAGCTTTTATACTTGAAACGTATAATTAAATTTGCCAGCATCGTTTTTAATTTTAATAAATTCGACTAAATCTTCTTCATCCTTGTACAACGGATACTGCGGTGAATGTATGTGTGTTAGTCGAGCCACTACCAGCTCTGAGCCTTTACACGGCTTTACAACGCGACTTTAACACGTCCACACAACGCCACTTTGTACGGATAACTCCTTTATAGACGAGCGGAGCGTTTTTCTTTTGACTTCGTATGTACCGCACTATGAGTGTACACAATATGCCCGCAGCTAAAGTAAGGACACAAAATACGGACAAACATCATATATGTACATATGTATACATACCTTTAGTGAGGCCTTAAAGCATAACAATTCCACTTCGTCGAATAAGTTGTGGCAATCATCACAAACGCGGTCTCGTGTTACAATAATGAAATCTTATATGAGCCCTTACGAAAAATGGAGTTCGTTTTGAAAGACTGTGACGTGGCAGGGTTGCTTTCAAAGGTACCAAGCGTAAGAATCAGCACCACAAAAATCATCAAATTGCGAGAATACGCATTAACCTGGGAAGGTACACGTGTGACGCCTTGACGACACGCTCGATGGTTCGTTTTCCTCTTTTGGAAGACTCCGATTCCCCAGCTTCCAATCCTAACTTCACTTACACTGGTATTCCAGTCTGTTTTTTACCTGTTTCTGTGATAGACGCCATCTTTAACATAGTGTACAATGCACACCCGACAATAATTCCTTGATTTCGCGTCATCCGACTGTAGGATGACAGGTAGCCACCCCATGTGTAGGAAAGAAAAAAGAGAGCAGAGCACGAACCAATATTATAGATGTATACTTATCCATATATAATTTCGTCCAAAGAAGTCGAAAAAGCGCGGAGGCGCATTTTTTCTTCCACTGTCCACTAGTAACACGTAATCTCCAGCTGCTTCGCTTCCTTAATCCTGCACACAGGCAAGGATACAGCCTTAGATTCCTTCTCGTTTTCTCGGCAGCTTCGACGAAGTTGAAAAAATCTCCTCGCTTCGTTCGTAAACGGATCTAGAGAAATTCTCGTGTACTGCAATCACGTCACACACAACTTCGAATCATGCGCCAAGCGATTCCACGTTCACCACTGAACCAAGCGAAGGGCCCCACAAATAGAACCAAAACAAAGCACTTGTCGTCCTCCACTCGGCACCACTCAGCTCGGGACGAGCCGGGTCCCAGGACCTCGACAGGGACTTTTCACTTCGTGGACACAGCACCGATGTCGTACACACTTGTCTTGCACGACTCCAAACTATTTTCGGGGTCGTACTTTCCGACGGGAGAGCCAAGTCCTTGTTACATCCCGACACGGCAATATGTTCGCGAATCACTCGCAGGCCGTTAATCCTCGATACCGCGCACTTTTGTTTTTGGAGAATCCACAATTCCAGAAATTGTACACCGGAAAATACAATTAGACTGCCCGCGGACAAAAAAAAATCTCTATGTGTGCACCACGGTCGACGTGAAATGCGAATGCAGCAACGTGCTCCCGCACAAATAAAAAAACTAGGGGGCTTCGCCCACTGCTCGCTACGCTCGCCAACCCCCGGGGGCCTAGGCTAATTTCGGGCACGGCCGAAATTTGGATACCCTTCGCACTCCTTGGGCTAAAAGTTTTTTTTCGGGCGTACCTATGATTTGTATTTTGATGTATATTGATATATTATAAGAAAAGCCATTCTCTAGTTAATAAGTTCCAATTTCCAAAGCCTAATCTAGTACATAATTTAATTACTATACAGAGTGTCCCGCAACTGGTTAGCCATAGACCAATGGTAGACTCTACAGGATGTTTTAGGAAAAATGTCGCCAAAATTATTTCTCTAGCTTTTACCGTTAAGGAATAATTGCCTTTTTTGTGATTCTTGTCAAAAAGCACGACTCCTATTTTCTAGCTTCCACTTTAGCCAAATCAATATTTTTCATATTCTTCTTAAGTACACAAAATTTCCAATAAAAGGGCATATCGAACGTTTCGAACGGTTTCGTATCTTCCGAGATACGACGTTTTGAATTTTGCAAAAATGTCAATTTCAATTTTTAATGTCAAAATTAAACCCGAATTTCGTAACGGTACATTGTAGTGGCAAATCTGCAAAGTTGACAAAAGTTGGCGTAGTATCTTAGTTTTCGAAGGGCATATAAGAATAAAGCACAGAGTCATCCAGTTTCTGAATAATACGTATAAATAAAAAACGAGACCGAGGCTAATTTCGGGCGCGGCCGAAATGTGGATACCCTTCGCTCCCCTCGGGCTAAAAGTTTTTTGGGGCGTATCTATGACTTGTGTTTAGTCCTCCCCGCTTCCATGCTTTTCCTTGCATTTTCACATAAGTGCCGTGGCGAAGATTTAATGGGGGAAGCGGGGGATGTGAGTTTCTTAGAAGAACCAAAGGGGGGGGGAGGGTTGTACGGCAGCCCTATGAACACATGGCCTTTCCATCAATTTTTACGTATGTTTGTGGCATCAATTAAAACAAATTTCTATGAGGTTTGATCAAAATTGGTGGATATATAAAAAAGTTTTTCTTCGAAGAACCTAATTTTGGGGTTGGGTTTATATGCCAGCCCCACGACCCCATAGTCCGCTCTCATTTATTTCCACGTTTGTTATGTGGCATCAATAGAAATATAATTTTCTGAGGTTTGATTGAAATTTGTGTGCAAATAAAAACGTTTTTTTTTTTTTAATTTGATTTGGGGGGCTAGGTTTGTATGGTAGCCCCATGACCACATGGTCCGACTCCATCTATTCATACATATGTTTTGTGTCATCAATAGAAACACATTTGTGTGAAGTTTTGTTGAAATTGGTGTATAAATAAAAAAAAAATATCTTAGAACTTAATTTGGGGAGCTAGGTTTGTATGACAGCCCCATGACCCCATGGTCCGATTTGGTCAATTTTTACATACGTTTTTTGAAATAACTAGAAACACATTTGTGCGAAATTTGATTGAAATCGTTGAGAAAATTTAAAATATTTTTCTTAGAAGAACCTAATTTGGGGGTCTAGGTTTGTATGGCAGCCCCACGACCCCATTGTGCGATTTGATCGATTTTTACATATATTATGTGTCAGCAATGAAAACACATTTGTGTGAAATTTTATTGAAATTGATGCCTAAATAAAAAAGTTTTTCTAAGAAGAACCTAATTTTGGGGGGTAGGTTTGTATGGCAGCCCCACGACCCCCTTGTCGGATTTCAGCGATTCAAACATACAAACTGCCTGCAACAAAAAGAAGCATGTGTGCAAAGTTTTAGCTCCATAGCTTTTAAACTGGCCGAGCAAAACGCGTCGCAACAGACAGACAGACGGACAGACGGACAGACGGACATCGTCCAATCGACTCAGCTCGTCACGCTGATCATATATATATGTACATATTTTATATGGTCGGAGATACTTCCTTCAATGCGTTACAAACTTCATGACAAAGTTAATATACCCTTTCACTCTATGAGCGAAGGGTATAAAAACATAGTCTGCAAATGCACCAAACCGACTTCAATCTTGAAAAGGAAGTAACATTTTTACATCAAGCATAGACTTGGTTGTTATGCATTATGGAAAAATACTTTTCGCTACTGTTGTAGATGCTACTTTACTAATTATAACGGTAAGTATAAAAAAATTGTAGTCTGGCTGGTCTAGCGGTTAGTGCGCGCACCTTCAGTGCACAGGGTCATGAGTTCGAATCTCAGCGTGTTCCATGGTGTTTTTCGAACTCACGAGCTTTTGACGGACTATGATCTCACTCAGATGTTAAACGAGTACCCATTTGTGGGGATAAATAACACTGCTGAGCGTGATGCTGATCTCATCTCTCTCAACAAAAAAGCAGATAAGATCTTGGAAATAGGAAGTCACTAATACATCCTGCGGCCTTAGTCCAATGTTGGATTGTCGCGCCTGTTATTTATTTTTATAAAAAAATTTGTTTTAGGTGTTGAATTATTTGTACGAAGGTTCGCTGTGTTCATCTTAATATTGTGAGAGTATTTTTCATTTTCATCGTCTAAAGGATAAACATTTTAATTTCTCAGGTATTAATTAGTGTCCTTTTATGTCCTTTTTCAGAGTTTTCCGATCCAATTTTTCCTTAGAAAAAATTAAAAAGGAAGTGGCAACTTGAATTATTCGCGTAGTTATGGGCTTTGGAAAGATACAGATGATAAGTTACGGGAAACACGAAAATTTTCCATTCAAACGCGATTTATTCCGTTGAGGGTCCTTGAAATAGGAATCAAACACCGGATATATAATATACTCGGCGTCCCCTTTGATATGATATCCCAAATGCCGACATATAGTCAAGGATTAAATAGTGTCCTTTCTTGTCCTTTTTGGGACCTTTCCGATCAAATTTATTTAAGCAAAATGTGTTTAAGACTCCTGGGACCCCAATGATTCAAGACCAAGAAAAAAATAGCCTTACTGTATTTTTTTCTATTGGAAATGCTTATATGACTGAACTATTTCCACGTAAAAGCAAGATTTCTTCCTCTTACGGACTATGTTTTTTCCCCTTTTACACATATTATTCACAAACTGGATGATTCTGTGCTTTATTCTTATATGCCGTTCGAAAGCTTAGGATTTGGGCCAACTTTTGTGAACTTTGCAGATTTGCCACTTCAATGTATCGTTACGAAATTCGGGTTTAATTTTGACATTAAAAATTGAAATTGACATTTTTGCGAAATTCAAAACGTCGTATCTCGGAAGATACGAAACCTTTCGAAACGTTCGATATGTCCTTTTATTGGAAATTTTGTGTACTTTCAGAAAAATGTGAAAAATATTGATTTGGCTAAAGTGGAAGCTAGAAAATAGGAGTTTTTACAAAAAAAGTCGTGCTTTTTGACAAGAATCACAAAAAAGGCAATTACTCCTTAACGGTAAAAGCTAGAGAAATAATTTTGGCGACATTTTTCCTAAAACATCCTGTAGAGTCTACCATTTGTCTATGGCTAACCAGTTGCGGGACACCCTGTATTGTAATAGATATTAAGTCAATGTCAACCAGTCAGTTGTCATCTAGCTCCGGTCCAATAAAGACACTCATTTTCAATCAACATAACTGTTTTCATTTCCGTGTCCCGTATAACACCAGTCCACACAGAATACCACATGGCGCAGCCGGTATATAATCGAAAAATATCTGATAAATCGGTTTTGTGAAGTGAAAGTTAAATATAAAAACGGATAAAATCACGTGAAATTGAAAAATTAACAAATTAAATTTCGCGTATGGGAGTGAAAAAGATTAAAAAAGTTGAAGATAGACTCCCAAAACCTCGTGGCAGACCGCCAAAACGAGTAAAATACTTAGTGAAATACGTGGAAAGCATGGATTAGATCCGAAAAGTTGAGCCGCTCAACACGCGGGCGAGTAACATGGCTGAAAGTTGGCGCATTTTTTGGCAAAATTATCAAATATTTGCAAAGGCCGCCGAAATTGAGTCAAAAGCAGAAAACGTGAAAGTGGCTATATTTTTAAACGCCATCGGGCCGCAGGCAGTTGAGATGTTTAACACATTCAATTTGACTACAGAAGAGGCATCAAAGTAAGCTAAAGTGACAAAAGCCTTCGAAAATTATTGCAAACCAAAGAAAAACACAGTTTACGAAAGTTACAAGTTTAATAAACGAAACCAGGCTTTTGGCGAGCCTTTCGACATTTTCTATATGGATTTGATGAAACTGGTCAAAACATGTGAATTCGGGGACCAAGAGCAACGAATGGTGCGAGATAAAATTGCCGACAAAAACCTGCAAAAGAAGCTGCTAGAAATCGAAAACCTGAGTCTAGAAAAAGCAGTGGATATAGCACGAGCTGCAGAAGCATCGCATGAACAAATTCGGAATCTGCAACAAGGAGAGTCGAATGTGCAAACGGTAAAAAGTGAATTAAATAGATTAGAAGCTATAGGAATCATCGAGAAGAACGATAGTCCTTCCAAATGGATTTCCAATATTGTGATTGTGAAAAAGCCCGGTAAAAATATACGTATTTGCCTAGACCCAAAAAACTAAATTAGATGATAAAATAAAATATTACTGGAAAATGAGAGATTCTCTCATACTTGAGAATGGTTTATTATTCTTAAATGATCGTTTAATTGTGCCTAACACAATGAAACATGAAATTTTGCAACTTTTGCACCAATCACATATGGGCATAGAAAAAACAAAACATAGAGCTAGAGGGTTAGTTTACTGGCCAGAGCTATAGAAAATATGATAGCTTCTTGTAATACTTGCCAAAAATTTCGTAGCAATAATATTAAAGAGCCTTTATTATCCCATAACATACCAGATCTACCTTTTAATAAAATTGGTATAGACATAGGTGAAATAGGAAAAGATCTATTTTTAGTAGCAAATGATTATTTTTCAAAATATTTGGAGATTATACCCATTAAAAATAAATCAGCTACTGAGTTAATAGCGAAGCTAAAAATCTTGTTCGCTACACACGGTCTACCGAAAACAATTGTAGCGGATAATAATCCTTGCAATTCATATGAATTTAGGAAATTCTGTGCAGCTCATGACATTGAAATAGTAACAACTAGTCCTAACTACCCTCAGTCAAATGGATTAGCTGAGAGATCAGTGCAGATAGCAAAAAATTTGATAATTAAAGCTAAAGACGCGAAAAGCCAAAGCTCCTGGCTATCTTTACTTGAATTTCGTAATACTCCAATAAAGGGATATGACAAGTCACCAGCTGAAATACTAATGGGCAGGAAACAACGCACATTATTACCACTTCGAACAGAAGTTTTTAAAAAACAAATATTTAGCGATCTCCATAAAAAATTATTAAAAAATAACTTTCAGAACGAAAATTACTATAATAAAAGAACAAGATTTAGAAAGGAATTCAAAATAGGGGAGGAAATATGGGTCAAATGTGGAAAAATATGGAAGAAAGGTGTAGTTAACGATAAACATTCCACTCCAAGATCGTATGTTGTTAAATTAGAAGATGGTACAATTTTGAGACGAAATTCATATTTTTTACGTTCAACCACAAAAACAAACATGAATGAATCATAAGCAATAAAATAAAAAAAAACATTATTTATATATACCCGTAATGATCGTATTGATATTTGGACAGTTGCTGCTGCAATATCATTTAACTTAACCATAGAATCCGTGAATATTTACTGAAATAACAGAAGAAAAAAAAATAAAAATAGATTGTTGGAAATTATCAAAAGAAATTAGATTGTGAAAATTAAAGATATCTATCTACCAAAATAAAATGTATAAAATGTAATTACTGATATAAGTTTTGATAAAAAATTGAATGTAAATTTAAAAATATCTGAATTTGAATATTAATTATGAATTAATCCCAAAAAAGGGGATGATGATGTATATTGATATATTATAAGAAAAGCCATTCTCTAGTTAATAAGTTCCAAGGCCTAATCTAGTACATAATTACTATATTGTAATAGATATTAAGTCAATGTCAACCAGTCAGTTGTCATCTAGCTCCGGTCCAATAAAGACACTAATTTTCAATCAACATAACTGTTTTCATTTCCGTGTCCCGTATAACACCAGTCCACACAGAATACGAAATATTTAATCCCCTCCTCATTCTTTTTCTTCCGTCTTGACAAAAGTTTTGGGCTTGGTTGAAATAAGTGGGCAAATAAAAATATTTATTCGGAAAATGTTGTTGGGGTTGCGGGAGCATGACTCCACAGTACGATTCCATTCGTTTTTACTTTTTTTGTTGCATTGGTAAAGACACATTAATTCAAGGTTTTGAGAAATTGGTGCAAAACATGTTTCTTAGAAGAACCAAAAGGGGGCTTGGGTTTGTATGGCCACCCCATGACCCCATGGTCAGATTTGATCAATTCTTAGATATGTTTTGTGTCATCAAGAGAAATACGTTTGTGTGTAATTTTGTTGAAACTGGAGCACAAATAAAAAAGTTTTTCTTAGAAGAACCTAATTTGGGGGGTTAGGTTTGTATGGCCCCATGACCCCATGGTCCGATTTTACCGATTCAAACATACGAACTGCCTGCAGCAAAAACAAGCATTTGTGCAAAATTTCAGCTTCATAGCTTTTAAATTGGCCGAGTAAAACGCGTAGCAACAGACAGACAGACGGACATCGCCCAATCGCCTCCCCATGTGATGCTGATCATATATGTATACTTGTTATATGGTCGGAGATGCTTCCTTCAATGCGTTACAAGCTTCATGACAAAGTTAATATACCCTTCGTTGACTCTACGAGCGAAGGGTATAAAAATGAAATGAAAATTCCAAAATGGTGTCCGAACCACCGAAATTCACACGATTGACCGTCAACGTGATGCGTTACGTGAACCGCCGCGCCGGCACAATTTCCACTTTTCGCAGGCAAATGATCGTCCAATTTTCAAAAATCATCAATATGACTTTAAAAAATTGTTGCAAAGAGAGGAAGACACAAAGAAATTAGCTACCCAGCAACGTAACTTACCGGCAACAACAGCTCTTCTCTCCACGAAACAACGTACTGCCCACATCGGGTGATGCATTACAACTGCTCGAGCGCAGCCAGACAAGATAAGCTAACTGTAACACCGGTTTTTATCTCTAATAGCTTCCAGGTGTTGCATTTTCGTTTATCACTAAGCAACAAAACCAACATTGCTGTGGTGCGTCACCTTTGTTGGCGGGCCAAGTACGGTTCGTTGTCAAATCGATTCGGGGAATATTACAGATGGCGGTAGAAAGACCAAGTCTGATCCGAATCTATGCGGTTACAAAACAAAATAGAAAACAGTTTGCAAAATGCGGCACAGTTTCCGGAACATACGCAACTGTTTTGTTTTGGAGCCGCACCCATTGTCATGGACTGTTGGCCCACACATAACTTGGACGCCAGCGATTTTTTGATATCTTAATTCATTTTTGGCTGTTGTTTTAAATTTTACTGAACTAATCTCATTCCTGGTAAATTTCAGTGATTCCCGGTACAATACAAAGAGCACCTGCAACCACCTGCTGCATGAATGCAAACCGGCGTCATTGCTCTGCTTGCATAAAGTTTAGGTCTGCGAGGAAGAGCGCACTGACTAAAGCGTAACGAGAAACGTAACCTATCCAGTCAAATTTGAAGTATTGCCACACAGCATAGGATATGCTCTCGCAGACTATTAAAGAGAGATGCGTATCGATGCCCACGTGTCCTAGCAGGGACTGCATATCTTCGGAAACATGACAATGGAGGTCCTAGATTTGGGGATATGTCTCTCGCAGTCCATCCCGGCTTTACCCATGATAACTTGGCAATATAGGCCAAGCAGGATTTTTCAGAAAATTTCTCTGAAAAATAAGGAAGATGTAGTGCAATTAGAAGGATATCAATATGGAGCATTCTATATCAGAGCGTCCGTCCTGACGATGACGTGGAGGCCCAGCTTGGTCGACTACAACGTCAACTATGCTGCGTAGACTGGTCCAATCGACGACAAGAAGGACGGGGCAGTACGTGTTACTGCAGATTATTCAACGATACAAAAGCGTGTGATTCAGTCACCATTCTAACTTTGTACAACTTTGCGGAATAGACATGTTGACGGTTGACCGTGTCAGATGTCTCGAACGCGTTTCTGCATATCGAACTCCATGATGACAGTAAACAAATAATGGATATAAAAACATTCACGTCGGAATATTCCAAGTCAACCTTCTCCAACCTGGCGCCTCGACAGCCCCTGCAATATTCTTGACAAGTGCGCGTTCGGCCTGCAAGAAATTTGGGCCAGCACCTCCAACAACCTCCCCCCACCAACAAAATTGTAGCTACGCCCATGCTTACTCGACTACATGCACACGGTCTGGCCGAGCACCAAGAAACAGGTCGCGCAATCTTCACGTTATTTAACCCTTCGTTAGGCGCGCACCCATTTGTCACGTGGTTAGGCGCGCGGGCTACAATTGTAGCCCAAATTTAAAATTATATAAAAAATATTGTTGTTGTTGTTGTTGTTGTTTATTTTATTTTTTCTTGCTCGGTCTGTGGTCTCTTGATTACTGTACATATTAAAAAATATAAAATCTTTAATTTTTTAATAAAATATATATAATAAAAGAGGGAAAAATGCAGATTAGTCCTATTTTTAGTCTTTTTTGACACTAACTTACTTAGGGGAACAAAATAGTTACTTTTCAAAATGAAAACCCCAAAAAAGTTTATATTCTCAGAAATCAACAAAAAGTCTTCGAAATGTAACACTGAGCGAGAGAATGCAGTTAAAAATGCCCAGTTTGTGGAATTCCAAACTTAGCCCATTTTTGGGTACCCAATACTCACAATTTTTTAAACTGGGAGTACAGTTTCTTGCTAGAAAGCTAAATATATAGTTAGTCAAACTGATTGAATTTTACTCACAATATTCATATTAACTGTTCTCGCAATATTTACGCTAGAACTGATAAAAAATTTCACCCAGAAACTAAGTAATGTTATTAACAGGTAACATATCCACGCTGACTATGACTTTGACTTCAACTCCAGGTTTTTAGTTAAAATAGTAATCTAATTTTTGTACATTTATCCTGAAACCCTTTTTTTTTGTCCAACATTTTACTGTTCCTATTTTCTACAATGTTATATAATAATATTTTTATTTTAATGGATATCTATGAGTACCAAAAAAGTAACACGATTGGGCGCACGGGCTACAGTTGTAGCCCAGTGGACTTTGATCGAAAAAAATTATTAGTTTCTAGGCTCAATAAATATGAAAAATATTCTTATTCGATTAAGAAGCAACATTTTAACAGCTACTGAGCAGTTCGAATGAATTCGGTTTATATCCTGAAAATGATCGCAATTTAAAAAAGTGTGGGCTACAATTGTAGCCCGCGCGCCCACTGAAGGGTTAAATCGATTGTACTTTGCCTAGCGGTTAGGAGAAACTCCTTATAAAATATTTGCTGGCGACCGAGAAGTCAAGCGAACCAAATGTAGCATCGTATCATTGGATAAACAACATGGCAACTGGTGAAAATTAAGGAACTTGCGAAAAATCTAATAACAATTATAAGTGCCTTTCGACTTACACGAGCGTTTGCATTTCACTTGGACAATTATCCTGTCCAAGTAAAATGCATAGGGATCAAAATGTCCCCCTTTCGGTAACCGCTGACTACTGTGTCATCAGTCCCCAACGTAATGTTCTGCATTGGAAATTGCATTTGGTATTACTAAATTCAAAGGAAAATGTCTCAGGAAATATTAAAATAATTAATTCTAATGAAAGATTAGAAACTAAAAAAAAACTAAAAAGCAATATGACGTAGGGGAAATCGTTCACGGAGCCATCTAGAGGGGACTATGGGACAAATCCGAATGAAGACAAACTCCAGCGCCACTTCTCCAGCCTCGAAGCTTTCTTTGTTTGAGGTAACAAAGGACGCGTCCATCTACATTTACCCTGCGCCAGTTACGTTAAAGCAAGTAACTGAGGAACAAGCAGTAATTCCTATAAGCTCATTTCACATTCGACGGTCACGGTTTGGTAACTGCAGTTACAGTTCCGTTGGGAGCTAAGATTTAGGAATGGTTGACTTTTTAGCTTGACTAGTGTGTATATAGCGAACTTTATTTAAAACTCTATTTGGCGTATATATAATGAAAACATGGAAAAAGCGCTTACCGTTCAGTTGACATTCATTAATCAGGCAAAACATTATTACGACTAGAACACTTCACAAACTAATTTCCGGTAATACGAACACAAGCTTATCATTCAAAATATACCGATATCGCACTACATAATTTCACACTTCGTTAACACACTTTACTACAACAAATTCACTGCAGATCTGCCGAATTTGTGAAGAAACTAAAAAACCGTTCGTAACGACCGAATCGCGCCAGACATTTTTCTGTGAACTTCGCTCGATGTAATGTTCCGTTTCATCGTTCTGGCACCTGTTCCTTTGTGGAAAGCTTTAATTGCACTTTATTCGAAACAGTTTTTAATAGATCGCTTGCACGAAAATTTACTACTTGTACATACATATGTATTTGATTGATAAATATTTCAAAGCCTTTTTAAAAAGTATTCCATTTATGACATTTAAATTACATACATATAATTCAATTTAGTTCGATTCGGCCGATTAAAATCCTTAAAATCATAATGAAAGATTTGAAAATCCGATTACTTATGCGCCACGGGACTAGTACAATTCCTATAAAAAGCTTCCGATCTCCAGCTCAGCTTACGAAAGAAAGAAACGGGAAATAATTCGGTTTAAACGGGAAAAGTTGACATCGCATGAATTTCGTTCGGGAGTCGAAAGTGCGGTATTTTGGTCGTTTATCATAGTTCGTAGAGACTAGAAAATATTTACAGTTTGAGGGCGCTATTACACAGTCATATATTGGTAATATATATTATAATAGATATTATCATATCCTTAAGCCTACTCGATTTTCGTTTAGTGCACGTGTAAAAAATTAACCGAATGAATCGAGTAGGCTTAATTATATGACTAGAAATATGACTATAAATATGACTGTGTCATGGAGCCCTGAAGTTGGTTTGAAATAGTAAATGTGGTCTAGCGTTGTTTAGGTGCTGTTTTAACCTAGTTATTGAGAAAGTGCAAGTGAAAATAAAGTTGTAATTTCAAGTGAAAACTGAGCAGACACGAAAGACGTAAGAAATGGTAAGCTGATTTACAATTTACAATTGATATTTCATTGCCTGCATAATTTACTATTGGGGGAAACGCCGACTGCTACTACTGAAATGCCTTAAGGCACCGCCATCTTGATAGACAGGCCGGACTGTCGAAATTCGATTTCGAAAATTTGGGTTCTTAGCGCCTGTGGTTGTTTCTATTGCTATTGTGTTACTTGGGGTTCTTAGCGACAGTTTTATCAGCTGATAATCTTGCTTGTATATCTAGATGGCGTTGCTTAAGGGCAAACCAGAACGTTTACGTTGCACTATGTGCCGTTTCTTTCCGTTCCGTGGAGTTCATTAAATACCCACATACGTTCCGTTCCGAAACGTCAAATGTCAAATTTGAAACTTTGCAGTTTGTAAAATGTACGAAAGATATAAAAAAGAAATATGCGTAGATGGGTGGGAAAATAAATGCTTATTTTGTTTCCACCTAAACAGAAACGAAAAACACATATCTCGAAATTGTTTTTGAACAAATTCGAATGACAAGGCGAAACAAAACGCCAACGGAACTCAAAAACAACTTGGATTTCCGTGGAATTTGACATTTCGGAAAGTGTTTTGAAAGCTTCCCTTCCGTTACGTGCGTTCTGTGGATTTGCATACAAACTCCATAGAACTATTTTTTACAGGTGCTCGGCACGTAACGTAACGTAAGCGTTCTGTTTTGCCCTTTAACCTTAACCCCATTGTGGGGCACAGCGGGTGCGACCCCTTTGTCGAACTCTTTGGAAATCCATCGCATATGACTTATCACCCAGTTATCACCCGTTCGCAACGTATGACCGATCCATCGATATTTAATTGTCCCGTAGCGCCGATCTCGATCTTCATTAGAAAAATGAGATTCTTTTAAGATTCGACGAAGTATTTACGGAAGTTTGCAATTTTTTGGTAACTGCAGCGGCAACTTTCCAAGTGCTGGTCCCATATAATAAATAGAACAGCCTTAGCTTGGCCTTAACACTGAGAAAACTACTTTGCCCAGGAGGATCATTAGGGCCCCCGTCTATTCAGGGAGCGTACATTCAGGCATGAGACGAGGCTGGAAGTCCTGGACCTTGACGAGGTAACTACAAGGGAGGACATCTGTGAGGCTTTCCAAGAGCGAATGGAGATAAGCTTGAAAATCGACGCGTTAAAGTCACTGCGGAAGGCCTACGGTGGCACCCAGATTGCAGTCATAAGCATGTCCACCAAGGAGGCTAACCAGGCAATGGAACGAGGCAAGCTGAAGGTAGGGTGGGCTAACTGTCGCATAAGACCTCATTTGGTCCGAACAGATGCCACAGGTCTTTTGCTTTTGGACACTTCGCGAAGGACTGCATCTGCAAACACGATAGGTCACGAACTTGTTTTAACCCTTTCATGCCCAAATTATGGATTTCAAGCGGAGAATTTTTCTAACAACATTATGTCGTGCAGTAGGCATCTTTTATGATATTTTCTTGAAAAACAAATTTTAAGCGCTATAGTTAACAAATTAGAGCATGATGCCATATGGCATCATTGGGACTGAAAGGGCAAATTCCGTGTGAAAAATGAGATATTTGGTCGACAAAAATCCTACATCGGATTTTTTTTGCAGAATGGTTGGTGACGACCCCCAGATTATGGGAAAAAAAGTCCCAACCGATTGGGGGTCCGCAACCTTAAAAAAGGGGGAAAGGGGAAAATGGGGGTCAATTTTCGGTTTATTGCGAGTATTTCAAAAACGACAAAATATATAGAAAAATAGTCTGATAACAAAAAAAACACATAAAATTATCTTTGCAATGATATATAACACATTACAGATCTATTCAATGATTCGGCGCTAGCTTAAAAATAAATTAGAACTTTTTCATTTTATACCTTTTTTAAACGCCCCATAACTCTTGAAAAAATTTTAGTTCAGCCGTAAAATTTCGTACAAGTATTTACAATAAGTTCAATATTATTTTGGGAGAAACATTGAGTCGCTCCGATCAACGACCCCCCTTATCCCCCATTTTAATTTGGCGAAAGGACATGTCCATAAAGCCCCCCAAAATTAGAGCACAGTGCTAAATTTTGGTTTATTGCGATTGGAGGTCATAATCACCCCACCCACCAAAAATTAGCTCATTCGGATAAAAACTAAGGGTACCTTCCATACAGCAAGCAACTAGCATTTATATGAATAGGGGACTTGCTGATTTTCCTTTCACGCCCAATGATGCCATATGGCATCATGCTCATGCAAAACCACTTTATAGGGTTTTCCTAAAAAAAAATCGAAAAATCTTTTGATTTTCTCTTACAACAACCTCTTTACAAAATAAAACCATTAAAATGATTTGCATAAAATGATTACTATTAGGAAATATGGGGAAGTGGATAAATCAGTTTTTCGGCTTTACGACAATCGTCAAACCTTCTCTAAAATTTCATTAAAAATAACATCCCAAAACCAAAAATTTCACGCTGAAAAAAAATCAACTAGGTATTACACTATTGGAAGAGTCTAATGTCACACAAAAAGTTAAAAAAATTTTCTTACATTTTCTATGGAAATTTATTAAATTTCATGATGCCATATGGCATCATTGGGAGCGAAAGGGTTAAATGTGGGAAAGACGGTCACAAGGCAGCCTCCTGTGATGGCGAGCCCCAGTGGTTATTGTTCAAGGAGGCAGAGAGGGAAAACTGCAACCATCAAACGGAAGGGATGAAAAATAGAAGCACTCAAGCAAATCACTGTATGAATTTCTTGCAGCTGAATCTAAATCTCTGTCGGGCAGCACGGGATCTGTTGCTGCAAACGGTGAAGGAGAATACCATCGACGTCGCTATCATAATGTCACCAGTACAAGAATTTGGGGGATCAATCTGGGTCGCAGATAAGGAAAACCAAGTGGCCATCTGAACGTGCGGTGACAATCCTTTCCAGCAAAGAAATGGCCGGCGATCTAAAAGGAGTAGTAAGAGCAAAAATTAACGGCATATATGTGTATAGCTGCTACGCTCCACCACGGTGGAATAACAACGAGTTCGAGGAATTACTTGACGGCCTTGTGCATGATGCAAGTACAAAAAGCCCTGTGATAATTGCGGGAGACTTTAACGCGTAGGCCAGTGAATGGGGAAGCCGAGTGACGAATAGGCGTGGTCGTGCACTTTTGGATACGTTCTCGAGGATGGATATTGTTCTTATGAACACAGGGGCTAGAAACACTTTCACGAGAAGAAACGGATCACAGAACAACTTCCTGCTGTAGTAGAAGAGAAAGGGGGCTTGTCGGACAGACAATATGGATTCAGAAAAGCGCGATCCATGGTGGCCGCAATTGGGACTGTTACCGACTTGGCAAAGGAATCGATTGAAAGTGGTACCTGTTGCTTGGCGGTGACGTTAGATGTTAAGAACGCGTTTAACTCCGCAAACTGGGCTTCCATTCATGCGGCGTTGCAAAGAATAGATGTACCGGAGTATCTCGCATCTATAATCAGGAGTTACCTGTCAAACCGCGTTCTCCAATACGATACGGGCGACGGACCTCGGACCTCAATATGGATGGATGGACCTCAATATCTCGAAGAATTCTTTCGGTCCCACGAATTTTCTATGTAAATCTCGGCATTCCAAACTCGATAATTGGATTGAATGTATGCATAACTCGAATACAAATTCGGGCAAATCAATACGCATAAACCTCTGTTACTCGAAGAAAATGGTTTGGAAGCCTCTATAACTCGAAGTACAATTCAACATAAAAACAAGGAAAAACAGAAAACCTCCACAACTCGAATTTGAATTGTTTCAGAGCCCTTACTACTCGACGAATTTTACAGTTTAACATTGAATGCACTTAAGCCTCTAGAACACGAAAGAGAATGCCAATTTACAAGCGAAAAAAAAACAACCGAATAAAGGAAACCTTTACAACTCGAGTTTTAATTTTTTTAGAGTCGCCGCTACTCGAAGAAATTCACCGTTAGAAATTCCGTGCAAAATGCAAGCGGTTTACGGAAAGAAATTGGCTGCATTCAGCGAACGGAATTCACTGGAATAACTACAAGAATTTTCACGCCACCGACCCCCTTTCCCTGCTGAATAATCTAATGAAATGAGAATTGGAATAAAACTTTTCTGCTACATTTTTCGTTCGCTGAATGCAGCAATTGTCATCTTTCAGTTTGTGTTTGGCGTCCATTGTCTGTGTCTCAACTTGAAAATTTATCTCGGATCACAGAACAACTTCCTGCTGTAGTAGAAGAGAAAGGGGGCTTGTCGGACAGACAATATGGTTTCAGAAAAGCGCGATCCATGGTGGCCGCAATTGGGACTGTTACCGACTTGGCAAAGGAATCGATTGAAAGTGGTACCTGTTGCTTGGCGGTGACGTTAGATGTTAAGAACGCGTTTAACTCCGCAAACTGGGCTTCCATTCATGCGGCGGCGTTGCAAAGAATAGATGTACCGGAGTATCTCGCATCTATAATCAGGAGTTACCTGTCAAACCGCGTTCTCCAATACGATACGGGCGATGGACCTCGGGAATATAAGGTTACTGCAGGAGTTCCACAGGGATCAGTCCTCGGCCCATTGCTCTGGATCATTATGTACAATGGCATCTTGGAACAACAAATGCCTAGAGGAGTGACTGTAGTAGGGTTTGCAGACGACATCGCAGTGGTTGTGGTAGCAAAGAAGCCGGAGTACGTTGAGGTTGAGGTACAAGAATTTGGGGGGATCAATCTGGGTCGCAGATAAGGAAAACCAAGTGGCCATCTGAACGTGCGGTGACAATCCTTTCCAGCAAAGAAATGGCTGGCGATCTAAAAGGAGTAGTAAGAGCAAAAATTAACGGCATATATGTGTATAGCTGCTACGCTCCACCACGGTGGAATAACAACGAGTTCGAGGAATTACTTGACGGCCTTGTGCATGATGCAAGTACAAAAAGCCCTGTGATAATTTCGGGTGACTTTAACGCGTGGGCCACTGAATGGGGAAGCCGAGTGACGAATAGGCGTGGTCGTGCACTTTTGGATACGTTCTCGAGGATGGATATTGTTCTTATGAACACAGGGGCTAGAAACACTTTCACGAGAAGAAACGGATCACAGAACAACTTCCTGCTGTAGTAGAAGAGAAAGGGGGCTTGTCGGACAGACAATATGGTTTCAGAAAAGCGCGATCCATGGTGGCCGCAATTGGGACTGTTACCGACTTGGCAAAGGAATCGATTGAAAGTGGTACCTGTTGCTTGGCGGTGACGTTAGATGTTAAGAACGCGTTTAACTCCGCAAACAGGGCTTCCATTCATGCGGCGTTGCAAAGAATAGATGTACCGGAGTATCTCGCATCTATAATCAGGAGTTACCTGTCAAACCGCGTTCTCCAATACGATACGGGCGATGGACCTCGGGAATATAAGGTTACTGCAGGAGTTCCACAGGGATCAGTCCTCGGCCCATTGCTCTGGATCATTATGTACAATGGCATCTTGGAACAACAAATGCCTAGAGGAGTGACTGTAGTAGGGTTTGCAGACGACATCGCAGTGGTTGTGGTAGCAAAGAAGCCGGAGTACGTTGAGGTTTACGCAAGTGAAGCGATAACGACTATAAAGCTCTGGTTACTATCAGTCGGCCTAGAGCTTGCTGATAAAAAAAAACAGAGGCTGTTTTGATCAGCAAGCGCAGAAAAGGTGCTAGCTGAACATTCGAGTTGGTAGCAACATCATAAATACAAAAGCGGCGGTTAGGTATTTGGGGATCATGATCGACTCTAAACTAAATTTTGCAGAACATATTAGGTACGTTACGGAGAAGGCAGCAGTAGGCACCGTAGCTTTAGCAAGGATTATGCACAATATAGGAAGCCCAAGATCTAGCAAAAGACAGCTCCTGGCTAGGGTGGTTGCATCCATACTATTATACTCCTCACCCGTTTGGGCTAACACAATCGACACCTCTGGGAATCCGCAAAAATTGAACTCCGTGTACCGTAGGTGCGCATTGAGAGTATGCTCTGCTTACAGAACAACCTCGCACGAAGCGGCATACGTCGTGGCTGGAATGATGCCAATGGGAATTCTTGTCGAGGAAACAAGCAGACTCTACCGTGGTCGCCGTAATGAAAGCTCGACAGAGTTAGAGCTACGGAAAAGTTTGGAAAGAGAGGAAAGCCTGATACAGTGGCAACGGCCATGGGATTAAGCCTCAACCGGCAGGTGGACGCACTATCTGATCCCCGATATAGCAAAATGGGTTCAACGCAAACACGGAGAAGTGAACCACGTCATGACTCAATTTTTGACGGGTCACGGAGGATACCGACAATAATTGTATCGCTTCAAGTTAGACAACTCGCCGGTTTGCCCTAGCTGCAGGGGAGTCCCAGAAAACGTAAGGCATGTGTTTTTCGAGTATCCAAGATATCAAACAGGGCGCCTGCATTTAAATGCGCAGGTGGGCCAAGTATTAAGTCCACAAAATGTGGTGGTATGTATGTTGAAGAAAGAACGCAATTGGGAAGCAGTGACAGAGTTCGTGTCCAATATCCACAAGGACCTGCAGAGGGAAGAAGCCAGACGGAAGTCAGCAAATCAGTCTGAAGGCTAATTAGCCATAGCCTACCCCCGCGAAGTAATACTGAAAGGTGGTTCCACGGGGGTTGAGGCGAGAGAGGTGGTCTGGTTTTAGCTGGTAGGAATCCAGCATAACTGCAATGGCAGTATCTATGCAAGATTTCCCCACCTCTAAAAAAAAACCAGACCGAGGCTAATTTCGAACGCGGCCGAAATTTGGATACCCTTCGCTCTCCTCGGTCTAAAAGTGTTTTTCGGGCGTACCTAGGACTTGTATTTAACCTTCCCCCCCCCCCCCCCACCCCTTATTTTCCTTCCATCATCACAAAAGTTCCGTTGCGTTGACAAAACAATATTTGTGTGGGGTTTGGTTGAAATAAGTTGGAAAATAAAAATATTTACTCAGAAAATTGTATTGGGGCATGCAGGAGCATGGCCCCACAGTACGATTCCATTTGCTTTCAACTTTTTTGCTGCTTTGATAAAGACACATTAATTCAAGGTTTTGTGAAATCGGTGTAAAAAATGTTTCTTAGAAGAACCAAAATGGGGGGTTGGGTTTGTATGGCAGCCCCATGACCCCAAGGTCCGATTTGATCCATTTACATGTGTTTTGTGTCATCAAGAGAAACACATTTGTGTGAAATTTGGTTGAAACTGGTGCACCAATAAAAAAGTTTTTCTTAGAAGAACCTAATTTGGGGGTTGGGTTTGTATGGCAGCCCCATAATCCCGTGGTTCGATTTGGTCCATTCTTGCATATGTTTTGTGTCATTAATAGAAACACATTTGTGCGGAATTTGGTTGAAATCAGTGCACAAATAAAAACGTTTTTCTTAGAAGAACCTAATTTGGGGGGTTAGGTTCGTATGGCAGCCCCATGACCCCATGGTCCGATTTGATCTATTCTTACATATGTTTTGTGTCATTAAGATAAATCCATTTGTGTGAAATTTGGTTGAAATTGATGCACAAATAAAAAGTTTTTCTTAGAAGAACCTAATTTGGGGGGTAAGGTTTGTATGGCAGCCCCATGACCTAGTGATCCAATTTCGGTGATTCAATCATACAAACAGCCTTCAACAATAATAAGCATGTGTGCAAAATTTCAGCTCCGTAGCTTTTATAGTCGCTGAGAAAAACGCGCTGCAACAGACGGACAGACAGACAGACAGACGGACATCGTCCAATCGACTCATCTCGTCATGCTGATCATATATGTATACTTTTTATATGTTTGGAGATGCCTCCTTCAATGCGTTACAAACTTCATGACAAAGTTAATATACCCTTTCACTCTATGAGCGAGGGGTATAAAAAAGGGAGCGTACATTCCAGGATCCGAAAGAGTAGTCAGTTGTTCGTTTGCGGAGTTGTCTTTGTTTTATATCCGTTCAATCCAAGGCTTTAGAAATATTGCACTTTGAACTCATAAAAATTGCCTTGCACTCAATGTAAAAGCCAGACATCATACATAAGGCTTCCCTCAATTCTTAATCTTTTGGCTGCCACAGACATTTGAAGATTTTTGAAAAAATCATTTTCTTGTAGGACTTCAACCTGAATATCTCTAAAGATAGACTAGCTAAAATAGCAAAATAATATCCGTAGTGCGATTAATTTTTTTATAGGTAAATTTGTTGGTTGTAATTACGATATAATTTCGCTATTTTAGCTAGTCTAGCTTTGGAGATATTGAGGTTTAAGTCCTACAAGAAAATATTTTTTTCAAAAATCTTCAAATGTCTGTGGCAGCCAAAAGATTAAGAATTGAGGGAAGCCTTATGTATGATGTCTGGCTTTTACATTGAGTGCAAGGCAATTTGTATGAGTTCAAAGTGCAATATTTCTAAAATGAGGAGAATTTTGAGCCATATTCCTGATTTCTTCTATTTTTGTCCTAATAAATATTTTTTCCATAATTTTTGATAAAATATGTTCCACATTTCAAATAGAGACATATTTGTTGGGAGCTAGTTGTACGGACACAGACTTATCGTCGAATCGCCAACCAGCCAAAAGAAATGCTGAAGTTCTAAAAAGCATCAGCTTCCAAGGTTAAGAACCAGGCCACCGTGCTCTCTGGAGACCTGAAATCGTTTTTCGTCTCAACAATTCACGTGAACACAAAAAAAATTAGCAGGAAGTGTTTTTGTCAATATGGTACACGCAGTGGCGTAGATAGCTTTTCGGGGAGGAGGGGGATCATTTTGCAAGTTTATTATACTTTTACGGTTATCAAATGTTGAATTTTAGAATAAAAATTTCTGTATTTATTACACTTCAACTTAGCAGTTATTTTGGAGCAAATTTTGTCCTGAAAATTTTGCCTACGGTGAGTGAATCAACAGTATTCCAATTTTCCCATTAAATTTTCGCTACTGTGATTAGAGTATCAGACCTTTATATTGGGTTAGATAAGGAGTTCCTAAACTTTTCGGAGTCACAGAACACCTAGCATCGCCGCTTTTCTGGCCGGAGCAGCTCAAAACATTAAAAGAAATCATATAACTATTTGTCCAGAAATTGTGAAGACGAGAGTTCGTTGGGAATGCCCAGTATATGTGGATAAAGTACAGCTATTGTGTTTTTAAACCAAAATTTTCCGATAACACAGAAATTCGAGAGTAGATATTTCTACAATTTTCAAACTTGTAGGAAACCGTAGAAGCTATATATATTAAGCAGCTATAAGGAGGGTGTCCCGAACCCCAACGATAACTCGGTAACCAGTGTGTTGGATACAAAAAAATATTTAAAAAAAATCAGCTTCGTGTTTTGCAGTTATTTGTAATTCAAGAAAAATAAAAAAAGCAGACTTTGCTGTCATTTTTCATCCACTGTAATTGCAAATCTTAATATTTCTCTAATTTTCTTTTGTCGCTGCAAGAGCAACAAAATGCTCTATTACCTACACCACAACCCAAAAAAAAATAACTGTTTTGTTTTGTTTTAAGTTCAAATAACTGTACTGTAAAAAAATGCATCGGGACTTTCCGGCAAGTAATTTTAAAATTTGGCCCATTGTCTCTTAGTGCATAACGGTATGATGTTTGCCTCATTATTCCCGATTGGAGTCAGAAATTTTTTTAAAAGATCTGAAACCATGTCATTTTTTACCCAATAATTGCAGCACTCATAATTTCAATTTTGAATGGGAAAGGACGGTATTTGTGTCATTCTTAACTTTACACGCCTCCAGAGGTCTTTTGATATTTTGAGTGTTGCAATTTTTGGGTAAAAAATTACATGGTTTCAGGCCTTTGAAAAAATATTCTGACTCCATATCTTTCAATTTTGGAAGATTTTTTTCTTGAAAGATTTAGTTATGGGAATCCAGGTTATAGTTTTGTGAGGTTTTCGTATTAAAAACAATAAAATTGCGAACAACTGGAGAAAGTCAAGACTGCCCTGCTATATACGAAATAACCTTTTGTCAAATTTTAATTAATTTAAAGAAAAAAAGAAAAAACAATGTTGAAAAACTCAAACAATAGAGGAGGCTCGAAAATTGGAAGGGGGGGATTGATCCCCTTAATCCCCCCCCTTATCTACGCCACTGTGGTACAGCCATAGTCTCGCATGGACCTAGTCACCTCACCTTAGATTAATGTATATAGAATTAGAAACGCAGCCGATTTCTCCGTATTGTTCCAAAATCTCATTGGTGCATCACTCAATGCTATCGATTTCCGTGATTAGATTTCCATCGTGGAAAAAAAAACACACCGACATTTCGTAATATTACGATACTTTAGGGTTTCAAACCCCAAACATTTTTTTTTTTATATACATATATAATTCTGCCAAATTTCATGGTCTAATAACTTAATCCTGCTGTTCGAACAAATTTTTAATCGCATGAAGCGATAAATTATCAACACTTAACACTCACTGGGATGTTTCGTTTCAATAAACTTTTATTAAAATTTCCCGTATTTGGTCGTGGTGGACGAAGCCCCTTTCACAAGACGATGTAACAACGACAACTCAACCGTCCACCTTCATCTCAGGGGGATTACAAGAATATTCAATTAATTTTTTTTTTCCACCAAGGATCACGGATAAATTCATACCCTACACCAGCGGCCGTTATTGTTATAAACAAAAAAGCAACCACCGCGCCCAAGCAAACATTTTGCGTTTTGCTATTTGATTTTCTAATAAGCTCTTTGTGTTGTAAATTATTATTATCAGGACGAGGTAATTTTTCCGCGCTTTCACCTCAGTTGATGATGGTGAAGCCAGTGGCTTGATTGGAAGGTGCCGCGAGAGTCAAATTCCCTTCATGGATGCGCTCCTATAGTTAGTTGGACGAAAAAGAGAAAGAAACCACAGAGCCGTGGAGAATTTGAAATCATTTAGGGAACACTTTGCACTTCATAACAATAATTAGAAGTATTTTACGATTAATTTTAATGACGTCATTAAAAACAGAAGTTTTCTTCAAGTTGTGACGAAGACGTTTTGATGGTAATGATGATGGGTGCGACGCGACACGACACGACTGTGAGAGAATCCCTGAATGAATAAGGGAACGATCATCATGACGAGAATTAGTCTATTGCGGTAGACTGTTGATAGGAGTCGTGAAGGATTCACCAGATAATAATGGCGGTGGTGAAAATTATGCGGTTTTGAGTGGAATTGTAATTTTTATAGCTACGCATAGTATTAAAAGTGTGAGGACATTTTATTGAAATTCCTGGGGATATTAGTTAAGGTTTTATATTCCCTGCAATTCTGCGTGATAAAATATAAATAGAGGGTTGTGACTTGTATTGTAACTAGTAGTATAGTTCAATTGGCTCAAAAAAGGCCCAAACCCAAACATTTAAAACAAAAAGAAATTGTTGATGCCAAATTATTCAATACACTGCCAAGTATACACAGTAAAAAGTTACACTAGATTGCGTCATGGGTTAAGGGGGAGGGGTGGCAAAAAGGTGAAAATTTAGTTTTTTGCAAATATGTATCTGGAAGACCATGAGTCTGACCGCAAAACGTCTTGAGTACGAAATGAACTACACAAATTAATTACCTTTGCAATGATTTATAATACTCTAGGCATTTTCTTAGAAAATTACACCCTAGACCCAAAAGTATAATAGTGAATTTACATTTTTTGAGTTTTACATTTCGCACTGTAACTCTTGATAGAATAGAGATACAGTCATAAGATTTTGTCCATATATATAAATTGAATTGGTTTGACCATTGACACCTCCTCACTTCTCCTAACATTTATCAAAAAGCTTCTTTTTAAATAAAGCCAGGCAGATGAAATATGGTGCGTAGCCTAAGCCCCATTATGCTCCCCACAAAAAATAATTACCATCCGATCAAAACTAAGGGCACAAAGCGAACAAAAAACCTAACGAATTTCACATATTTTCACTTCTAAATTCTCTCTAAAGTATAGTAATCAGTTCGACGATTCGCGCGAGTGTCTATACAAAACCTGTCAAAAAACTCGTGCGAGGCGAGAATAGCTCGCGTCTAGAAATTCAGTTTTTCGGACGAGTACCCAATGCTCAAACCAGTGTTATACACAAAGTATCCACATAGTCTCGTGCGAAAATAATGTAATTGCATTTATTTTCGTGCGAGCGTTGAAGAGAAAGAATAGAAAAAACTCATTTATGACTTTGGTGGTGATTTGATTGGTGTAAAATGGAGAATATACACGTAAGAATCGCTGATGTACAACGCTTCGCTAGAGGATAAAATAAAGAAGTAAAATAAGCTTCAATTAAACCGAAACCCGTTTTTAAAAGATCATTTATAACACAATGGCTGTTTAATGTTTCTTAAGGTTTTATTACATTTTACTAAAAAAAAACACAAATTAAAATGAATTTAAACTTTTCTTTTTCTTCTTTGGTAATCATATCGGTTCCTTTGGTCTTCTTAGTTTCTACGGTCCTTTTCACTCCCGGGACCTTTAAAAGATGTTCGCTCCACACATATGTACATACATGTATGTACATATGTATGTAAACACAGTGTCGCATGCATAAGAGTCGCCTGCAAGAAATTGTTTTTAAATGGTTAGTTTGTTGTTATAGTTCAGAACACTAAGGCAAGGGAAACAAATTACCTCTTCCAGAAGGTTTTAAAATATTCGCCACATTGTATCGACATCAAAATTCACTCACAAGTGAGTGATCCTGTTTCGGAGTAGATTTACTTCAATTTGTCTTGAAATCGGGTCAATTTAAAAGTTGACTACTTTAGGTTTGACAGACAGTTAACTATTGAAATTTTCCATGGCCAACTATGTACTCTCCAACTCTCCACTTTCGCGCGAGTTATAAATGCAAATATTCGCGCGAGAAACTGACTACTAGCCTTAAAATAGAAAAATTAGATTGCTTAGCGTGCTTTTGATCTCAACACCTCAACATAAAAGCTGTTAAGATCTTAGAAATTAAATGTCAGTTCAGTTTCATCCAAAACATTCTTTGCAAAACAGCGTCGTCTTATTTCCTTAAAATTTCCAAATTCCAATAAAATGCCTCAAATCCTCCCTCGCCCCTAGATTACAAATACTACAATTTATTTACGGGTGGCGGGATATAGTGGAGGCAGCCCTCCTTTGGTTCAAAATATTAACGAAATTGTCTGTATCGAGTAAGCATTTTGAAAATACGTTTTTCCTTAGGTTATTACATATATTTCGCGGTGTTTTGAGCTCCTTTCTACAGCCGCTTCGATGTTACTACGTCTCATATTTTTAAGCAGCTTCTATAGAATACAAACTGTGTCTGTCTGAAGTGCCATCCCAATTAAACTGTGTTTAAGCCTCAGAGTCTTCATCTCCATAGCATACTATAGCTCCTTAGAAGCGAGTCGTCGCTCATGGCTGCCACTTTCATCAGATAGCTTAGGTGAGTTTTAAGTGTATCCAGAAACACCGGCAGTAGACTTGTCTCTTGTTGGGCGTTGGGGTCGTCATGGGCAAACGAAACATGCGCTTCAAATAAAACTCTGAGAAGTTTTCCCTTAAGCTACAGTCAGACCGTGCTAGTACTAGCTACTAGTGCATGCATACAAGAAATCTCCACGGTGACGACGACGTCAACAACGAAACAGTGTCATATAAATGGGTGACTACGCGTTGTTACGACGTTCGTTACCGAGAGTGTGTGCAACTAGACGCGTGAATAGTCACCCTATCTACCTAGGAATTAGTTGTATGCGCGAAATTACCACGGTGACGACGCGACGTCGTAAACAATCAAAAAAGTGTTATGCAATTTTACTAGTAAGTAGTAAAATGTATTTAATAGTGGAATAGGACATGTTCAATTATTCTACTGGGAAGTGAATATACACTACAATTATTTCTCGGTGGATTTCGAATTAACGGCTCAACGGATCCACACGAAATTCAGTGGAAGTAGGAAAATGTTAAGAGGGTGTCCCAAAGGAGGTGCAAAAGTAGATCATTTTATTTGTCATCGGAAAAGGGTGTATATCGACATGAAATTCAGTGTAAATTTGTAGAATGGTAGGCTGTTTGCTACAAACACCTTTGAGATTACGAAATATCAACAGGGTGTCCTAAAAAAGGTGCAAAAGTAGATAATAATCGGCAATATTTTTGCTACAGTCTGTATCTGCGACTAGTCTCATTTTAGCATTTCAAATAGAAAAGATAGAGCAAGTCTTTTTCACATCCTCTGGCACTGTGGTTGTTTTAAATAGGAAACGTAATTCCAAAACACTAAAAGTAGCCTGGCTCTGCCTTTTCTATTTGAAATGCTAAAATTACACTAGTCGCAGATACAGACTATAGAAAAAATAGTGGTAGCGACCCTTCGACGAAAATGCACAGCAAACAGTCACTTTTTGTGAATGTTTTCTGTAACCGCAGGTTTTTCGAATTTTTGTATTGTGTTGTTAGCTATTGTTTGTTGGGTATGCTGATTATGACAACCACTTTTGCACCTCGTTTGAGAGACCCTGATAACATTTCCCCACTACAAAGGTATTCGTAGCAAATATCCTACCATTCTACACATTCATACTAAATTTATTGCCGATTATTATCTACTTTTGCACCTCGTTTAGGACACCCTGTTAGTATTTCCCAATCTCAAAGGTATTTGTAGCAAATAACCTACCATTCGACATATTCACACTGAATGTCATGTCGATATACACCCTTTTCCGATGACAAATAAAATGATCTACTTTTGCACCTCGTTTAGGACACCCTGTTCCAATTCCCAATCTCAAAGGTATATATAGCAAATATCCTACCATTCTACATATTTACACTGAATTTCATGTCGATATACGTGCCGATACACCCTTTTCCCATGACAAATAGAATAATCGAGTTTCGCACCTCGTCTCGGACACCCAGTTACCATTTCGTAATCTCGAAGGCATTCGTAGCAAATACCCTACCATTCTACACATTCAAACAAAATTTATTCCCGATTATAATCAGCTTTTGCACCTTTTTTAGGACACCCTGTTGATATTTCGTAATCTCAAAAGTGTTTGTAGCAAATAGCCTACCATTCTACATATTTTACACTGAATTTCATGTCGATATACGTGCCGATACACCCTTTTCCGATGACAAATAAAATAATCGACTTTCGCACCTCGTCTCGGACACCCTGTTACCATTTCGTAATCTCGAAGGCATTCGTAGCAAATACCCTACCATTTTACACATTCACACTGAATTTCGTGTCGATCGGTTGAGCAGTTAATTCGAAATCCACCGAAAAATAATTTTAGCGTATATTCACTCGCTGGCTGGGTGCTAGTCGAATTGAACATGTCCTATTCCACTAGTATCTAGGAAATGTGTCTGTTGACTAGCTACTAGTCAAATTGCACAACAGTTTGTTGATTGTTTACGACGTCGTCACCGTAGTAATTTCACGTTTGCAACTAACTCCTGTATATAGGGTGACTAGTTGCGCGTCTAGTTGCATCACACTTTCGGTGACGACGTCGTAACAACGCATAGTCACCCATTTACATGACACTGTTTTCGTTGTTTATTACGTGTCGTCGCCTATGGTGATTTCTCGAATGCAACTTTACTAGTACTAGTAGCTCGCCAAATGTGACTGTGGCTTTAGGGGAAAAATCTTAGATCATGTATATGTCGTGCTCTGTGGCCGTGATCGTTCGGTCGCCACTCTGTGAAATAGACACTCATAGAGAAACGAGTTTCCAAACTCGGCACAACTCGTCGCAAGTTTATTATCCAGAAGAAAATGATAAGAAATATTCTTATCGTAGAATAATAAACTAACAATGCGAGTCGGAAGTGGTATGGCTGAAAACCGTATCACACTCCGAATTCAGTTGTCTTCGTAACGTTGATGACTACACATGGTAGTCATCAACGCACCATGCTCCACTAGGAGTTACGGTATCAAGAGAGAGATTGCTTACAAAATAATCCACACTGCATCAGCCGTTATCTTGTCACTCCAGAAGCCCAAAAATCCTTTCAAACCGATTACATACAGTACCCCAAATGTCGACTTTCGAACGACAACCATAATGCCCATTCTCAGTTTCCTTAGAGAAGTGTCCTTTTTGGTGGCACATATGTGTATAATATCCTTTGAAAACCCAAAATGAGCTTGTGGTGATCTTAAAGGGCTCAACTCACCGAATACTGTATTTTGATATGCATATCGACTATAATGCATTCCTAAATAAAAAGGGACCTTTTTTGTCCAAGAACATCTTTCTTATAACAATTGCGATTGTCGATTCTCATTCTTTGTAACGGCGATCAAAGGAAAATGTCTACCAAATGTAGCAATGATCAAACCACTGAAAAGTTGACTTAAAGCTTCGTTAGGTTTTCGCTATGTTTTACAATGTCACATTTTGTCGCGGAACAACCCAGCGTACACATCCTAATTTCCTTAAAATTATCACACGTGTTTTACTATGTTCCAAATAATTATCACCAAACTAAAAAATAATTTTGGACACTATTAATAAAAGAAAAAAATGCATGTTGCTGTGGGGACTCGAACACATATTGCCCTGCGCACCAAGGCTACATCGACTACAGATTGGCCCGATAAATCTAGCAATCATCACATGATCTTGTTCAAACGTTTTGAAGAGCGTTTACATATTGCTGAATGGAGAGAAAGAAATGTCCAACCAATCAATGATTTGCGGTCCGGTGACGGACATCATTGGTTGAATTAAATTTCATTGCTAAAAATGTTTTTGTGCAAGCTCTTCACACTATTTCTTTTCAACATTCAATTCAAGGTACAGTGGCTCCGAAACCATTGTACGTACTGTACAACCACTGTTACGTACTGTTTCATTTCAACATTCAACTTTCAGTGGCCTGTTCGGTACCGAGATTTCAGTACCGGGTTTCGGTTTTTTCAATTTTTTTAGTACCGACGGTTTTTTTTAACCATAAGCCGGTTTTTTGAGGACCGGGTTAAAAACCGACTCAAGTTTTTTTCAGTACCGACGGTTTTTTTTTTAACCAAAAGCCGGTACCGAAAAACCTGAAAAAACCGGCTCATGGTTGAAATTAATCGTTCTTTTTAAATCGGGTTTTTTTTTAAATCGGTACCAAAAAACCGAGATATCGGTACTCTAGAATATCGGGTCCGGTACCAAGAGACCACCGGTTTTGTGCCGGGATCACGGTTTTTGGAACAGGCCTAGGTGTACAACCACTGTCAACCAACGTCCCACAATGTTCCGAACACACAATATCATATATCATTCTTCCGTTGCCCAGGCAGTGTTGTGCAAGTAGTCTACTCCGAGGTAATCTACATCGTTTTCGACGCGTAGAGTATGTATGCAGACAATTTACCATTTGTCTACGCGAGCGGTGTATAGGCACAATGTAAATAATTAAGGATTTTGCAGCGAGATGGGGTAGCTCGATTTTTATTTATTTCCAACTCTTTAATTCCCAACTAACCTCATGTTTAATTGATTTACTCAAACTACAATAAGACCCTGATAATCCAAACCTCGAAAATCTGGAATTTGGATAATCTAAATTCGTCTTAAGCCACAATTTCTTTTTATAAATTTTGTTTGTGAGTACGGCTCTATAAACTTAAAGAAATGCATTTTTCGAATGCGAAATTATTATTTAACGATAAAAAGGCTATTTTTTAAGGATTGTATTACAAATACTATCCACTAGGACAGTGGTTCCTAAACTTTTTGAAGACGAGGAACCCCTGAGATCGTCGAATTCGTTCACGGAACCCCAAAAATGGGTCGTTAAGATAAGACGAACGTTGATAGACAGACGAAGCATTCATCGTACCCATACAAGGAAAAAAGTATCAATATTTAGTTGAAGTATGCTGTTATTTAAAAATAATGGAGCAATTTAATGAAAAACATGTGCCTGGTAAGTTTTACATATTTCAGTGATATTAGGCTGAATATATGACAGAGCCACTCGCATAGCCTCCTCCAAGTTCCTGAGGCTTTCACGTTTTTTTTTTATATTGAGCATAGTTGAATATCCGATTTCACATAAATATGAAGTTGGAAACAATAGCAAGGTATTTACAGCTTTTTTTTTACAAAACAGGGTATTTTTCCTTAACGGATATCAAAAATTCTTCAGGCGAACATTCTGCAAATTTTAATCTTAAACCTCGATCAGAAGAAAGCGATGTTAGTTCTTCTTCTTCCAGCAAGGTGAAATTTGAAATATTGGATGCCACAAAGACATTCCTTATCCAATCAAACTGCTGTGTGTTTAACAAGGGGAAATATTTTTCAACGGTTTTAGGTTTCCAAATGCTCGACTATTCGATTTTTGATTTTATCTCTTGCCGTATTGGCGGATGGAAACATTTCCAGGTTTCCCTCTGCAACATGCCTCTTCCAAAGTAACAGTTTGCCTTTTATGACACTTATTCTATCAGTATATACGTAAAAATATCTTCGTCCTTACCTTGAATTGACCGACGTTAAAAAATCAAAAATGTCTGCCAAATATGCCAAAATGCAGCGCTAACTTTCATCCTGAAGGTATGCCATGAAACTGAAATTTTTAGCACATCATATTTTCACAATTTTTTCGCGGAACCCCGTTTGGGAAGCATTGCACTAGGATGACATTTAACAAATTCGGGCAATCCGAAACTCCGGATAGGGTTCGGTCCCACTCAGGGGCGGACGCAGAAAAGTATTTCGGGAGGGGTTTTATGAGAGAGGTTGAAGTTTGAATTTGAATCAAGCCTCTCTAGTTCCTGTCAACCCCTTGTGGGGCATAGG